>CM061225.1:32281431-32881431 GCA_030844895.1 Ambrosia x helenae | reverse complement strand
TCCTAATAAGACATAGGGATATTGTAAAGGACATAAAATCGTTCAAAAGATACCTTTAATTGATATGTATAGAGACAGAAACACGATACACGCTTGAACTAAGAAAACGAGCTTAGAAGCCTCTAATTCGTGATACTGAAAGATGATTAGAAAGGATTTGTATGTGGGATTTCTTAATTGGCCCTTTTAGGTGGTCTGCAAGTCCTCAATTTATAATATAGCAGATTCAATCGCAAAATCGAATGTTTGACCGAGTCCACTCCTATTACGCATTAATTTGATGCGTAATTCCTTTTTATTATTGCCGAAAATATTGTGTTGACTGATTAAAAATGGAAACCTTCCAAAAACATGAATCAAATACGCGTTAATTGAATGTTCTTGGCAGCAGTTGACTATTTGAGTTTTTGTTGTTTGACTGAACTAAATAAGGAAGGTTTAAGTTTGTTTGTTTCTGGTTATTGTCACAAAGGAATAGGTTGGCTTAGTGGTTCGATGGTGGTGGTTTAAATTTGTGAGTTGGTCTGGACGCGGGTTCGATTCCCGGTCCAGACAAAACATTTTTTTTTTCTTTTTGCTGCATAGAGGGAGAGGATGGAAGGTGGTCCGGGTTTTGGGTTGGACCTGCTAATGGGCTCAAGGGTTGGGCTCAGAATTAAGAAAAGGGATGGTTGGGTCTTGTTTGGTTTTGGTTTAGTTTTGGTTTGGTTATTTGTTTATAAAAACTAATTATTATTATTATTATTATTATTATTATTATTATTATTATTATTACTAAAAAGAAATTTTTATATATTTGTATAAAATTAATGATAATAGGGGTAACGATGTATAAAAATGAAGGCTTTTATTTATTAAGATTTGGGAACAAAATGCGAAATGTTACATTTTACACTTTGTCTGATAGCTCGTCTCATTAACGTTCGTCTGCTTCCCCGATTTCTTAACTTATATATATTTTGTAGGAGATAATATTTCTTTCCGTTTTACATATTTTCCTACTTCCAAAAATATATATTTTGTTATTTTCCCTAAATTCGCATTAATATGTATTTTCGAGAAATTAATACTTCTCAATTTCTAACATGTTTTCTTACAACGAATTTACGAAAAAACTATATTATTTCCAATACTTTGAAAATATATTAACTTGGACATTTTCTTCCTGAAAATTCTTACAACACTTTTACATTCCAATAAGAGTAAATATGCACATTTTTATATAAAATATCCCGAGTTGTTTAGATTACCATTTTTTTCTTACAAAATGCTAGGTAGCGTTTGGTATGAAGGAATCAAAGGTGGAATGGAATAGATCATTCCCATGGAATGAAATTAAACATGTTTGGTTACCATGTACTAATGGAATGGATCATTCCATAAGGAATGCGATTCCTTCCATTTTAAGAATTTTCATTCCTTAGTAAGGTGGTGTTTTTTTTCATTCCTACGTCACTGCCACCCACTGCCTCCACCATTGTCATCGCCACCACCACCCACCGTCACCGCTGCAACCCACCACTGCCGTCGTCGCCCACCCACAAATCGTCACCACCATCACCCACTGCCACCACTACCGTTGCCGTCGCCGCCACCCACCACCACCGTCACTGCCGCCAACCACCACTCACCGTCGATTTTATATTTTCGTTTTTTCTTACATACCAAATAACACAAAGTAAGAATTCATTCCATTCCCACATGATAACCAAACAAGATATGGAATGGTAATGATCCATTCCATTACCTCTCCCATTTCATTACCTCTTCCATTCCATTCCATTCCCTCTCTCATTCCATTACCCCATACCAAACAGACCTCTAGTGTTATATTTTTTAACACTTCTGGTAACTTCAAATTTTTATAAAATACTTGTTACAAAAATATCATTCTTACAAAATAAAATATTTTGTGTAAGTTTTCTCGTTTTACAAAAGTGCCCCTTTTAGAATCTAACTTTTCATTTTCAACTTTTACTTTTCAAGAGCTATATTTTTCACCATAAAGTTTCCAAAAACACATTTTATACCCATGGACTTTCCAAAGTTACTTTTCAAACCTCTAACTTTACAAAAGTTACATATTATTCCCAATACTTACAAAAATGAGAATTTCTACCAAGACTAGTAAACTTGAACATGTCAAAATTTACAATAAGTGATCTTTTCACTATCCAACACTTTTATTAGTCTTATATGATCATTTTATGTCTACTAACATGTTTTATTTACGTCTTGGAGTTAATTTGTTCATACTTGTATTTTTAAAATCTACAACTTTATTTTTGTGAGTTTAGCCTCATTACATTTTGTTACAAATATTTTATGTTCAAATGGTTCCATTAGTCATACTATGTGACACCCGGCATATTTGGCTTAAACATTTTAGTAACATCTAAGTCTACCTTAGCGGAAACGTTTATAAACGGACTTAACTAGGTTAGTTGAGTCGGGTCAAGTTAGGATTGTCGAGGGTTCAATGATCTGGAGGATCATTGGGAGTCATTTTGGGAATACACTAGTACCGGGTCCCGTTGTTGGTGAAATTACATAAACTAATTAAGTGTATGTGTAGATTATTGGTCGTGTGGTGGATTATATACATAGATGTGTTTAAATGATGTGTAGATGATTATCCATGCTTAAATATGTTAAACATAGACTAAGGTTGCATGCTCATATGTTAAGGTGCGTTAAAATGCGTTAAACACGACAAACTGGAAAACTAGAAGAACATAGGTCCTGGTTCGACCACTTCGAGTGGTCGAAGGTGGAAATATGTCTTGGTTCGACCCTTTGCAAAGGGGCGAACCTGGGATGTGGAATTGAAAGAATTCCTTCGACCAGGACAGGGTACATTCGACCCTGTGAAAGGGTCGAAGGAGGCTACATTCGACCAGGAACAAGGGTCGAAGGTAGACTAGTATAAATACCAAACTTTGTCATTTTTTCACCATTTCACAAACCCTAACCGTCTCAAAACACTCTCAAACGATTTTAATCAATAAGGAAGGAGTTTTTGCTCTTCTTTTTCATAATCTAACCTATCTACAACATCTAAACAAGAATCGAAGGTGTGTTCTTAATCCTAAACCTTTTTAAGGCATTTTAATTCGTTTTCATCTAACCCTAAATGTACAGATCTATTCTAAGGATGTTTTTATCAATAAAAACCTTTTAAACACCTTTCTAAATCTAAATCCTATCAATAAACATAGGTTTTGTATCAATAAACATATGTTAATTAGGTGTTATGTGATGTTATGTGTTGTTTAATGATTTGCTGCTGTTCTAATGATAGAAACATGATCTAGGGTTGCTATTGATGTTGGTTTATTGTTGTTTAGGGTTACAATTAGATAGGTGGTGATATTATAGGTATTTTGGGGATTTTGATAAACCTAAGGATTATTGCATGTGTGACATCCGTCACTTTTCTTTTATTTTATTTTTGTATATAATAATAATAATAATAATCAGATTTTTTTTATTTAATTATTTTGTAGTAAAAAAATCCCTTGACAAAACAAACCTTGCAACCAATCCAAAACCCAACCATTTCTCCTTCTTTTGTGTGCTATACTGAAGCCCAATCAACAGCCCAGCAGCCCCTAGTCCGGCCCACTAACCCTCCTCCTCTCAATCTGTAAAAAAATAATAATAAATAAATACATGCTGCCCGGACTCGAACCCGAGTCTGGAGCCGGGTCAGCAGCACAACACACGCACGTCCACCACTGGTCCATGGATCTCTTTATGCTAAGATCTAGACACACTAAATTCTTAAACGCAAACAAGTCTGCTATTCCCCTTCCCTTCTTCTGCTGCTCCTTCGCTGTGCCTTGTTTCAAACCAAAACAAATCAGTCAACCAACACAATTGACCAATTTAAATGGAAACTTCATAATGATTGTTGATTAGTTGACCAACATTAATAATCCATCCATATACAGCTTAAATCCTTCCAAATTGAATCAATTATCACGCGTTCTTGACTAAGTTGAAGTCAAACCATCAAAACTTTCCAAATTGTGCAAGAGACTATAAATTGAACCTTCCACATCACCCTATACTCGCCGAAACATCTCCCCTCATCTCTAATTTTCTGTTCTAAATCGTCTTTCGAAGCCATTGGATTCGTGTTTGACTTTTCAGTTGACCGAACATTCGAACGCGATTTCGTTATTGTAAGTTACCTTTTTCTTGTGGGTTTTGTTCATCGGAACACACATAACAATAACCCTATGATTAATTGGGTTATTGTTGTGTAAATCAAATTATTGAAATTCTAGGGCTCAATTGATTTGGAATTAGGGAAGAACACCCTTGCGACTTGGGTTTTTAAATTACTGTTTTCTGTTTTAAATACAAACAAGGGCCTAGCCCAGTGGTGGGAACCAGGGTGGATAATGACTGAACCGGGTTTGAACCCAGGTTCGATTCCCACAACCCACAACCTTTTTTTTTTACTCCTTTCTTTATATTTAATCTAATAATCTTTTTTTTAAATAGCTTTAAAATACCAAATATGATTTATAAAATCTGTAAAATTTATCTTATGTTGCTGAAATGTTAAACTTTATTACCCGATTTTTAGTTTTTCAAAAATCATTTATTTATTATATATAATAAATATTACAAGTTTATTCAATTATAATTGTAAAATTCAATAAAAATACCTAAACGATTTTATAAAATCCCACAAAATTATCCTAAACTTGTGTTGCAATAAACATTTCAAAATTTATTTTTATTTTAGAAAAACCGTTAATTTTATAATTTTAATTTATTTTTGTTATTTTTAATCATAAATAAATCATAATAAATTCATTTTCAATATTTTTGTACCAAAATTTTACATAAATTATTTCTATTCATTTGGAACAGAAATACAATTTTTAATTTAAAAATTCTTTAATTTTAATATTTTTAAATATTAAAGTTATATTTTGACAATTTGAAATAAATAGGGTTAATATTCTATTTATAAGAAAATAATTTTATAAAAATTATTTTCATACTTAAAACTTTATATTGTGACCACCTTAAATTTAAAATTTACAAAAAGACTTTTGTTTATTTAATTATCAAATTTCTCTTATTTATTAAACGTTTAATTTATTAATCAAACGAATACTTATCCCCAATTCGGAACCCTAGAAAATACTTATAGACTAGATAGACTTAGACTTATTTGTTACATTATACATAGGGTGATAGTTGGCAACGTTGGATTACACTTATTCAATTCCACAAGACTTACCACCTTGCTAAGGTGAGTATTACTTATCCCCTTTTTCGTTTTTACACTTTTTGGGGTGATCCATGCACAAGTATACAAAACTTGCACATTCATTTACACATACATTTTTATTTATTTACAATTCATATACGTGTCTTGTTTACCTTTGTGCTTATGTTTGAACATGAACGTAGCTTACATACAAAATCGTACATCTAGACATAACTTATGTTATGGTGCTCTTTACATATAGACGTAACTTATGTTACGGTGCTCATTTAGACATAACTTATGTTATGGTGCTCTTTTAGACTTGACACGTGTTAGGGTGCTCATTATCAATTTCATCTTATCAACTTTACATTTGATCTTTGTCTTGTTTGGTTACTTGCGTGTTTACATAATGCCTTGGTGATGCTAGACACATGAATTGTACTATTTTTCAAACTTATACTAAAAGTACAAAGCTAGGTAGTACTCACCAACATCATATGTTGACAAAATTTATTTTCGTGCATGTTTCAGGATAAGCTGCTTGACGTTTCACATAGGACTTTGGACTTAGACTAAATAAATCAACTATCTTAATTGTTGTTGTGTATTTATTTTCACATGTTGTAAAACAATATTCATAATCAAATATTTACATTTTAGTACCATGAGCTTTTGAACAATCGTCATTACGTGACGCCTCGATGATTCCGCCATCGGTTGGGGTGTTACAGATTGGTATCAGAGCCATGGTTATAGGGAACTAGGTTATTAGATAAGATGGCCTAGACTATAACCGAACTTCAACTTTCATGCATTATGTTTCCTAAATTACCTTACCCCTCATTTCCCTCTACTTTCTTTCCTCTATCTTTCCCTTCTTCTCCATTTCTCCTCATCTTTCATCATGGTGCATAGAGATGGTGTCCTACAAGGAGTGGAAAGTCTACAACATCATGGAACGGGAGCAGTACCTTTCATGAAGACACTCTTAGGCATGATGCCTACCCTTATTTTGCTCCTTCAAAGTTGTTGAGCTTTAATGAGTGTGATAGAACACGTGCAATCTGGAAGGGTGGATGCCTGTACACTGGGTTTTCTGGCATAGGCAAGCATAGCGCATAAATCCAATAACGGACCTGTTATGCTTACATGGGGATTCCTGGAGTGAGTGTCCACTTATAGGATAAAGCATGTCTTCTTTGATCACCATTGGGTTCAATTCCTTTGAAAAGTCAACGTTCTTGTTGGGCTTTAGAGCTAGACAAGGGCACTCCAAGCATTTTATGCAAGTTTTTCAATAATACTCTCTCGTTTCATATACAATATTTTGTATTTCATGATTTTCATATATTGCTTACAAGTTCATACTTTCATAGTCATCTGTACGGTTATACACTTACATTTTCTAATCTCATGATTATTCATTGACTACCTCATAGATGTCTGCTCGCCGCATGCTCCGTGATGCCAGCCAACGCCCTGTTCGTGCTTCTGGACAACGTTCTGATCGTCGCCTCGCATCTTTAGTTGCTGAGCAAATTGCTGCAGTGATCCCAAACCTTGTCAGTGAGATAACCCAGAATAGTAACAGTGCCAACACAGGGGGTGCGACTCAATTTCGGTGCACTTTCAAACACTTTAACTCCTGCAACCCCACAAAATTCACTAGCAAGGAGGGTGCTGCTGGCCTCCTCCAATGGTTTGAAAGCATGGAGAGCACCTTTGTGAACAACGAGTGTCCTGATGAACTACGCGTTCGCTATGCCACCAGTGTCCTTCAAAAGGGGGCATTAACTTGGTGGAACGACGAAAAGCGCAATCGGGGCGCTGATGTTGCTTTATCTCTGTCTTGGGCTAAAGTTAAGGAACTCATGATCGCCAAATTCTGCCCTAGGAACGAAATCAGGAAACTAGAGGAAGAGTTCCATGGGTTGAAACAAGACAGCGGTGAGAATCTTGTGTATAATACTCGATATCACGAACTTATCATACTGGTTCCACACATGGCCCCGGTCTCTCGAGCAATCGAGAAATATATCGAGGGATTACCTGACCTGATTCAAGACGTTGTCACTGGAGGCAAATCCACTACGGTGGAAGAAGCCATCCAGCTTGCAGCCACTTTGACAGACAAACACGTAAGGAAAGGAAACTTGGTTAGGAAGGGCACCAAGACGACTGTGACAACCTGCAACCTTCACTTTTCATAAATGTGCATAATTGGTTCCTCAACTATTTCAAAATTTCATTTTTAACCCTCGTATTTTAATAGGACCAAAATTCACAATTTAATAAAACTTATAATTTTTATAAGTAAAAGTATGCACGTTTTATACTCACATCTACACCCGAGCACGTGTGTTTCAGACCTTGATACTCAAAGACCTTAATTTTCGGTCCTAAAACAACTTAGAAACAGAAGAAAACAAGTCTATAACTTAAAATTGATTAAATTAGAAAAATTATTTTTTTAGCCCTCGCGGTCCGCTAAGACAGTCTCAGTCAAAGTCCCAGTCAAAGTCTCAGTCAAAATCCTAGTCAAAGTCTCAGTCAAAATCCTAGTCAAAGTCCTAGTCAAATAGTAAATTCATCTTAAAACCTTACTTTATTGTGTTGACCAATTTTAAAGCCTAATTGAATCCAAAACTAGTATAAAAACCCACCTATGATCTATTACACTTTGCATCTCTAAATCGATTGTTTCAATTTGATTAAACTCTCCCTCATACCTTTCTTCTAGAGTATATTACTTCTACATTTGAAGCTTTGATTATAAGCTCTTGTAATTGGCGAATTGGAAGCTTGATATTTTTTCCTATTCGGTTTCTTTTCTTCTAAACTGGACTAGTTTCGTTGTTGAGTCTTTGGATTGCTCGCATTTTCACGCTCGCTTAGTCATCTAGTTATTTGGCGAAAGTGAGTATTTCCTATCCCCTTTTTGCTTTTATTCATTTTTGGGGTGTTACATGTACACTTATACAAATTACAATTACAAGTTCATATTTTTACAATACAATTCTAGTACTATGTGCATTTGCTTACAAACGTGCTTTATGCTTAGACATTACATGTAGAATACATTTGTACTTAGTGAAATCATTAACATTGTACAAGCCGACCTTAACATTGGATAGCGCTATTCGATTGACAACCCGCCTAGGTTGATTCTCCCCCTTTTTCATCGGAGAATCCGTGGTCATTGTTAAGTTATTATCCATTTATTGGATAAGTACACCGCCGTTCATTTTGTACATTATACAGTCACAGGATTGATTTCGCTCATTTGTATGTTACATAGTTTACATAATTGCACTGTAGCTTTGCACTTGAATTGTATACCATTTTTTTTCTAACTTACTATATGTATTAAAACTAGGAATGCTCACCAACATTTCTTATGTTGATAAAACATATTTTGTACATGTTTCAGGTGCAGTTTGATCTTATAGTTCCATAGCATTGGATTTTAGTGCTTGCTTTTAATAAGTTATTTCAAATTTCATGTTTCGTTCAGACTTTTGTATTTTTTTTCCATTTCATCTATGTAAGACAATTTAAATTATTCAATAATATATTTACATTTTAGTACCATGTGCTTTTGAACAATCGTCACTACGTGACACCTCGATGATTCCGCCATCGGTTGGGGTGTTACAACGACTACTGAGAAAACCACCAACGCTGATGAACGATCTAAGACTGTTTTAGCAAAGGCCGCCACTACTTCCTCGAACTCTAAGAAACGAATGGGTGATAATCAGAACCATGCTGTTGTGGATCTTGTGACTCAACCCCCTATCAAGAAAGCCTACACGGGAATCCATCCTCAATGCAACACTTACAGGTATCATCACCCAGCAAATCTTCCATGCCGTCAATGTACTAGATGTGGAAGGTTTGGACACTTTGTCACCACTTGTCGTGTAATGGTTAGGACACAAGATGATCATCAAACAGCTGCCCAGGAACCACTACCGATTACTAACGGCTGGGCATATTATAATTGTGGAGACCCTAACCACATGCGACCTCGATGCCCTAAATTGAATAATGTAAACCAGGTGGCACATGGACGAGCCTTCAATATCAGTATCAACGAAGCAAACGGTCAGGGTGACGCTAATCCCACTGGCTGAGCCATGGATGGAATCTTCTTAAGACTCGAGAATCCAATACTTGTGTTTTCATTTTCTTGATCCTATTATCATTTTGTACCCAATTGTGTCGTACTCATAAGCATTTAACATCTATAAATTTCCTTGCATACTATTGTGTACAAACGCAGGTTGGAAATTTATCATATTTGGTTACGTTTATTTTAATCGTAGAAGTTTAAGACCCTACCTTACATTTTATTGAAACATTTGGCCTTGATTTCCATGAAAATCAAACTACTAAAAACTTGATAGTTGATCCTACAGAGCTTTGTTTGTCATATGAAACTTGATTTTTCCCTTAATTTGACTATTCATTGAACATTTAATTATTCATGATACTCGTAAACATGGCTGGCCAAATATGAACTATTTCTATAGGCCACTAAGATAACACTTATACTTAATGGTTGCTGTACTTATAAACTTGCTTGCATGTGTGTATTATCAATTTGCATGTTGATCTATGAAAGACAACTACTACATTTATCCACTCAACTAAAACAAACATTTCACTTAAAGGGCTCCCCGGATGGGTGGTAGCCCATACTTAAATTTTGTTATGCTTGTAAGTCGTTGCAAACCAATGTAATTGACCTCATTATTACATAGCCTCATTCCGTTGATAACGTCTCATTGCAACCCAACGTGTTTGTTGTGTCACATTCTTGTGAAACTTATTTGCTTTAATGTGTTGTTAGATTAGGATCATAGAAGGACATAAAACCCTAATGTAAGGTAAATTGATGATTCCGGTCCGGAACGTAATCATGAATTTACAGGTACGTTAAGGTGGTATGAAGTTCTATTAGAGTTTTTGGTAGACGTCAAGTACGTTTTCGATGTATCAAAGGTGTGGTGGGTTAGCTGCGGTACACCCTATATATAAACACTAATGACGCATCGAAAATGAGACTGGAAGTCGAACCAGGAACAAACCCTACTTACTTGGTAGTTCATTTGGTCTTTCAATAGTCAATCAACTCATACATTTATTTTAGGATTCCTAAAACTTAAAGTTTAGTGTTTCACTAGATTCTTATTCTCCTTATTATTCGAGACGAATCTAATCCAATCCTTAACTCACACCTATCAAACCTCTTATCCAAATCATTCGAAACAGTTTACTCTGTTACCTATAAATTCACGTCGTGCCTTAACTCAAATTTTCCAAACCACGGTTATCTTAATTTCTACCCAAACATCCATAACCCTGTGTTTCTAATAACTTCGTGGCGAAGTTTCTAAAAGTAGGGGATGCTGTGACATCCGTCACTTTTCTTTTATTTTATTTTTGTATATAATATAATAATAATAATAATAATAATAATAATAATAATAATAATAATAATAATCAGATTTTTTTTATTTAATTATTTTGTAGTAAAAAAATCCCTTGACAAAACAAACCTTGCAACCAATCCAAAACCCAACCATTTCTCCTTCTTTTGTGTGTTATACTGAAGCCCAATCAACAGCCCAGCAGCCCCTAGTCCGGCCCACTAACCCTCCTCCTCTCAATCTGTAAAAAAAATAAAAAAAATAAATACATGCTGCTGCCCGGACTCGAACCCGAGTCTGGAGCCAGGTCAGCAGCACAACACACGCACGTCCACCACTGGTCCATGGATCTCTTCATGCTAAGATCTAGATTCTAGACACACTAAATTCTTAAACGCAAACAAGTCTGCTATTACCCTTCCCTTCTTCTGCTGCTCCTTCGTTGTGCCTTGTTTCAAACCAAAACAAATCAGTCAGCCAACACAATTGACCAATTTAAATGGAAACTTCATAATGATTGTTGATTAGTTGACCAACATTAATAATCCATCCATATACAGCTCAAATCCTTCCAAATTGAATCAATTATCACGCGTTCTTACTAAGTCGAAGTCAAACCATCAAAACTTTCCAAATTGTGCAAGAGACTATAAATTGAACCTTCCACATCACCCTATACTCGCCGAAACATCTCCCCTCATCTCTAATTTTCTGTTCTAAATCGTCTTTCGAAGCCATTGGATTCGTGTTTGACTTTTCAGTTGACCGAACATTCGAACACGATTTCGTTATTGTAAGTTACCTTTTTCTTGTGGGTTTTGTTCATCGGAACACACACAACAATAACCCTATGATTAATTGGGTTATTGTTGTGTAAATCAAATTATTGAAATTCTAGGGCTCGATTGATTTGGAATTGGGGAAGAACACCCTTGCAGACTTGGGTTTTTAAATTACTGTTTTCTGTTTTAAATACAAACAAGGGCCTAGCCCAGTGGTGGGAACCAGGGTGGATAATGACTGAACCGGGTTTGAACCCAGGTTCGATTCCCACAACCCACAACCTTTTTTTTTTTAACTCCTTTCTTTATATTTAATCTAATAATCTTTTTTTAAATAGCTTTAAAATACCAAATATGATTTATAAAATCTATAAAATTTATCTTATGTTGCTAAAATGTTAAACTTTATTACCCGATTTTTAGTTTTTCAAAAATCATTTATTTATTATATATAATAAATATTACAAGTTTATCAATTATAATTGTAAAATTCAATAAAAATACCTAAACGATTTTATAAAATCCCACAAAAATTATCCTAAACTTGTGTTGCAATAAACATTTCAGAATTTATTTTTATTTCAGAAAAACCGTTCATTTTATAATTTTAATTAATTTTTGTTATTTTTAATCATAAATAAATCCTAATAAATTCATTTTTCAATATTTTTGTACCAAAATTTTACATAAATTATTTCTATTCATTTGGAACAGAAATACAATTTTTAATTTAAAAATTATTTAATTTTAATATTTTTAAATATTAAAGTTATATTTTGACAATTTGAAATAAATAGAGTTAATATTCTTTTTATAAGAAAATAATTTTATAAAAATTATTTTCATACTTAAAACTTTATATTGTGACCACCTTAAATTTAAAATTTACAAAAAGACTTTTGTTTATTTAATTATCAAATTTCTCTTATTTATTAAACGTTTAATTTATTAATCAAACGAATACTTATCCCCAATTCGGAACCCTAGAAAATACTTATAGACTAGATAAACTTAGACTTATTTGTTATATTATACATAGGGTGATACTTGGCAACGTTGGATTACACTTATTCAATTCCACAAGACTTACCAGCTTGCTAAGGTGAGTATTACTTATCCCCTTTTTCGTTTTTACACTTTTTGGGGTGATTCATGCACAAGTATACAAAACTTGCACATTCATTTACACATACATTTTTATTTATTTACAATTCATATACGTGTCTTGTTTACCTTTGTGCTTATGTTTGAACATGAACGTAGCTTACATACAAAATCGTACATCTAGACATAACTTATGTTATGGTGCTCTTTACATATCGACGTAACTTATGTTACGGTGCTCATTTAGACATAACTTATGTTATGGTGCTCTTTTAGACTTGACACGTGTTAGGGTGCTCATTATCAATTTCATCTTATCAACTTTACATTTGATCTTTGTCTTGTTTGGTTACTTGCGTGTTTACATAATGCCTTGGTGATGCTAGACACATGAATTGTACTATTTTTCAAACTTATACTAAAAGTACAAAGCTAGGTAGTACTCACCAACATCATATGTTGACAAAATTTATTTTCATGCATGTTTCAGGATAAGCTGCTTGACGCTTCACATAGGACTTTGGACTTAGACTAAATAAATCAACTATCTTAATTGTTGTTGTGTATTTATTTTCACATGTTGTAAAACAATATTCATAATCAAATATTTACATTTTAGTACCATGAGCTTTTGAACAATCGTCATTACGTGACACCTCGATGATTCCGCCATCAGTTGGGGTGTTACAGCATGTTATTATTATTATTAATAAATGTATTGGGGGTTTTCATAAACACATTAAACAGAGCTTATTGAGATGAATATGAAAGGATTTCAAAAAGTTTCTAAATTGGGTAAGAATTCCATGCATGATGTGACATTTCCATAATTTTGCCATTTTGGGAAAGTATTAAAACAAGCTGGTTTTGGGGCAAAATTGGTGGGGTTTTGTATGGATAAGTTATTCATGCATGACTGCTGTGTTTGATGATGTTTCGCGGTGTTTTGAATGTGTTTGAAGCGTTTTTGGGGAAACTTAGCTGACAGGGTCGAACCTGGGCTCATTCGACCAAACGAGTGGTCGAATGAGAGATTCCAGGGTCGAACCTGGGAAATGTTTGGGCGAACCTGATAAAACGGTCGAACGTGGCATCAAACGGTCGAACGTGACACTAAACGGCGAAGGAGACTTAAAAAGGGGTGAAGGAGAACTATTTGCTTGGTTCGACCGTTCTGATGTAAAAATGAGATTTTTGATACAAAGTAAGTGTTTTATGATTGAACCTTGTGTGTAATCTATGTGTACTTGATTAGTTAGGGTAATGAGTCACCAACAGGATGTCAGGTCGGTCTAGTGTGTCGGTTGAACATTTAAACACGCTTTAAAACATACTTGGTTACGATTTGGACAATCGGGGACTGGATAACCTTATGGTTATTAGTCGGAACACTTATGTGAACATTTTGATATATCTCCGGTAGAGGGATTATCAAGGGCTTAGCATTTTACTAGTTACCGAAGAACGCTATCTAAGGTGAGTTCACGGCCCCACTTTCACAGCTTTAACTTTTGGGGGGAGAAAACATGCGCTAAACTATTTTGGTAACATATGTCATACTATGGTTTTAACTTTGTATTGCTATACGATCATTGGAAGTCCCGGGGGAAACCATGAATGTGCGGGGATGCACAACGGGGGAAATGTGGATAGATCTATAGGGCGTGACCTGCCCCACTCGACGGCTTGGAGGGCCGGGCGAGTGCATGTTGTCTCGAACTTTGCTAAACGTGCTGAACATTATTCGGGCTGCTTAAACATATGCTAAACATTGTTAAACGTGTCCAGTAATGGTTTCCAATCGTAGTAGTAATAAAACATACGCCTAGCTAGCGTACTTGGTGACATTGGTATAGTATGGACATGGTAACGTTTTGATAACTTTTGGTAACTTATTGAACAAACCTGTGAACTCACCAGCATTATATGTAACGTTTCGTTTTTTTTATTTTGTCATAATCATTATTTAATAAAATCCTATAAATTTCGATATTTTAGCGTATATTAAATTTCCCGTATCGTATTTATCAAATTTCGTTCAAAATAATATATAATAGTATAGTTTTTGTTGGAAAAGTGATTTAAAAAAAATGTTGTTTTGGCCGGGACTCGAACCCGCGACCCCAGCTTCAATAATCAACAACACAAACAACTACACCACTTGGTGTTTAGTGGTAGATAATTGAAACCAATACCATATACACTAACCTACACTATCCAAAGTCAAAACCCAAATCGTTGGCCCTATAATTCGTGTATCTAGAGCTGATTTGGAAGGTTTCCTTGTTTCTCTATGATTGACACCATCATTCCAGTCAATTACACCTATTAATTTCGTTCAATCATACCTTAATTGAGCATATTATACGCGTTTTATAAACTTTCCCAAAATACGAATCAATCATCATCAATTCGTGGTTAATGGCCAACATTGAACCTCCCTATATATACAGACCATCATTTCGACTCAAACGCACCCAAAATCACTATCTTTCACGTTTCAAACTTCTGCAAATTGATAGCTTTTGGTCTCGGGCCTTTTGTGCTCGGATTTAACCTCCAAAGCCTTCGGTATGTTTCAATTAATCATTGATATAGGGTCAATTTATTGTGGGTAATTAAAGCCCTATGGTGTTTACTGATGTCTGTGTCAATTTGTTAATCAATCGTGGGATTAGAAAGTTAGGGTTCATAAGGGATTAATTTGGGGAAGATGGTCATTTCAGATAACTTATAAATATGTTACGAAACATTTAAAATCACAAACAAGTACCCAGACCAACTGGTCTGGGCGTTGCTCAGTTACAGAGGAGGACTGGGATCAAGTCCCATACCAAGCGACATTATTTGTTTTATTTTTCTTTATTTGCTTTAATTATGTTTCTAATTGTGTTTAAGTATAATACTAATCAGATTTAAACAACAAACAGTCACCCAGACCAACTGGTCCTAGTGTTACACTGATACAGAACTGATCCCGAGTTCGAGTCCTACATGGACCGAATCTGTTTTTTTTTATGTATCCAGTTTTTTTTTTTGTTTAATAACTAATGTAAATTTATTTTAATTATTAAAAATAGCAAACTTAGCCTAAAATTTTTATAAAATTATCATAGATTCACAAAATCCTAAAGTTTATGTTTATAATTTTATTTTTTAGAAAAATACTTATTTATTATTTTTAATGTATTTTTCTTGTTTAAACCATAATTAATTCATAGAAAATTCATTTTTCATCATTTTAATAGCAAAAGTTTTGTGGAATTATTTTTAACCATTTAAAATTGTATGGTAATTTTATTTCTGAAAAAAAAAAGTTAATTTACCTATTTTGATGATTTAATCCTATTTAATGGATTATATTAAAATAAAATCTGATTTAAATGAAAATAATATGTAAAGTAATTTAAAAAATTATTTTTCATTTATACCACGTACTAACTACTGTAAAAAAATGAAAATAATATTTTCACATTTTAGTTATATTTAATTCCTAATTATTTCCTTTTAATATCAATAAATCAATTTAAAAACAAAAATAACAAATCTTTGAGTTCTATAAATTCTAAAATTATATCCTAATATCTCAATGACTTATAAATTTTACATTTATTTGATTATTTACTTTCTTCTTTTATTTCTACTTTTACTTCATACCAATTAAATAAAATGGTATTATTTAATTTCGAGTCGTCCCATCGTTTGCACTTTTAATTATTTTATATATTTTCATAATTTGGAGTTATTAAAGGATCATTGAATTTATAAACTTTTCTTCAAAAATTTAAAATTTCTTAAAACCAATTTTAGTTAAATCAAAAACCATAAAATCCCCAAATTTTAGTCTAGAAACCCTTAGTACCTAATCCTAGATAACTTAGACTTTAAGTTTGTGCCCTTACAAATTATTTATTTCTTTAGGTTAACCCTTTGGGGTAGTTCAATTCTCGTTGTTCGGTAGAATTTCAAGTTACTGCGCAATTGGTGAGTTTACATAGCCCCTTTTCTCTATTTTCACTATTTTTGGGGTGAAACATGTTTAAACATTTTATACTATCATTTACTCATATTCACTTGTGATTCAATTACATCATTATTCTATCATTTGACTGTAACAAAAAGACACAGTACAATCATTAACAATGATCAAGCCGCCTGTTTAGATTATAGCGCTATAGGTCTGACAAACCCATCCCCCCCCCCACATAAATTCAGGGATGATCGATAACAGTAACAACATTTAACTAACTTGCGAGTTAGTCATCAGTCGACACAAGGTTTGATTGTACAAAGACGCATTGTTACATGCCGGAATCATACTCTATCATCATACAACTGTGATTGTTGTACAAACTATTGTTATCAATTATATTAAAAAACCTATGTATTCTCACCAACTTTTGTTGACCCAAAATATTTTCAAACTTAACATGTTTCAGGTTCTACTTGCTTGAAGATTTGAGTTAATGCTTGAAGATGTGTGCATAGTATTATTCTTTTGATGTACGAATTCTTGTAGAACAATTGTATGTAATTTATTTAAATCATTTAATGAAATTTATTATTCACCATGAGCTACTGAACAATCATCAATACGTGACATCCCGATGTTTCCGCCATCGGTTGGGATGTTACAGATTGGTATTAGAGCCATGGTTATAGGGAATTAGGTTATTAGAAAAATAATCTAGTCTATAACCATAGGATTATAACCAGTATCTGCTCCTTTTACTTGCTATTCTCTATCTCCCTCCTACTTCTTATCCCTACTTTCATCCTTACAAGAAGGTTGCTCTCCATCATTGGATCTACTCTTAGACTAATAGGACAAAATCCTCAGGTTTAGCCTGAACCACCTTGAGATCTCGTCGAAGTTCTAGATTTTAATAACGAACACGTGCAATCTGGAAGGGTGAACGCCTGTATTCTGAGTCTTCTGTCTAGGCTGGCATTGCGCATATATCCCAATCAGACGAGGGACCCGGATGCCTACTTGGGAATTCTCGGGATGAGTGTTCACTTATAGGCTAAAGCATGTCTTCATATGTTATTAGAATCTAGAATCTTTGATAAGTCAACGTTTTCGTTTATTCGTTTTAATTAATGAATAAATGATTACATTCCTTATATAACCTCATTCATTTCATTGTGTCTCTTACAGATCATGCCTCCACGTCGCAACACTCGCAATAACAGTGGTGGAAACCGAGAGGAAAGTAGCAACAACCACAACACTAACAACAACAACAACAACAACAATGGTGTTGATGCCCAACTGGCTGCGATCATTTCCCAACAAATGGCACAGCAGATCGCGACTCTGGTTCCTAACTTACTGGCTCAAGTCATCCAGATGAACGACAACGGAAACGGTAATGGAAACGGAAACGACAATGGAAACCACAATGGGAACGGGAATGGAAACGGGAATGGTCTCCCAGCCTGCACCCTCAAACACTTTAATACCTGTAATCCCCCTAAGTTCAGTGGAGATGAAGGAGCTACGGGTCTTCTGCAATGGTTCGAGGGTATTGAGAATACCTTCATTAACAGTGAGTGTCCCGATAACTTTAAGGTCCGTTATGCCATGAGTGTTCTTCACAAACGAGCACTCACTTGGTGGAATGAGGAAAAGCGTACCCGAGGAGCTGAAGTTGCACTTACTATGACCTGGGATCAAGTCAAGGAGATAATGAAAGATGAATTTTGCCCACGTAACGAGGTCAAGAAATTAGAGGACGAGTTCCACACCCTTGCTCAGGATAGTGGGGAAAACCTTGCTTATAACACCCGCTTCCATGAGCTCAGTCTGTTATTGCCCCATAAGGTCACTCCACTACCTGTAGCCATCGAAAAGTATATCGGCGGTTTGCCCATGCAGATTCAGGACACGGTATGGGGAAGGAACCCTGCTACCCTTGAAGAGGCCAAGCGTTTAGCAGCTACCTTAACTGACAATCACGTAAAGAACGGGACCTTAGTTCGGAAAAGCGAGAAAGCAAGTATTGTAGCCGCAGTAACTACTGAGAACCAGAAGCGTAAGGTCAGGGATCCTGATGTCAACCTCACTACACAAGCTTCTAACAAGAAACCCTATATAGGAAACTATCCATTGTGTAACACATGCAACCGACATCATCCCACTGCTTCAGCGTGTCGCTTGTGCACCAATTGTGGTAAGTATGGCCATCTAGTCAATACATGTCGCGAGACCCCAAACCCTAATGCCAATCAACCCACCAACCCTGCTCAGGCTACTAATCCTAATCGATACAACTATGGTCAGTGCTATGAATGTGGAGACCCAAATCACTTCCGTAACCGATGCCCTAAACTAAACAGAGATCAAGACCCTCCAGCTACCTAACAGCAAGTCTCACCATTTGACTATTGGTTGCTTTTATTCTATGTATTGACGCTATTTGATTCAAGTAATAAATTCTAGTATTGAAATTTTTTTTCTGAGAGTTGTTTACATGGTGCATGATTGTTTGAATGTGAACTAATTATATAAATCTATACAACTACAACTCATATACTGTGCTTGTTATACTTGCTTGCATAAACATGCTATCAATTTGCAATCTATGTGTGTAATAAATGTTGCACTTAATAGAGGTCATCATGCCTTTTCAACAGTCGGGAGAGGCCCTACAACCTGTTCCACGACTGGTGGAGGCTATCGAACCTACTCAATGATTGGTAGAGGTCATTATGCCTTTTAAACAGTCGGGAGAGGCCCTACAACCTACTCCACGACTGGTGGAGGCTATCGAACCTGCTCAACAATCGGTGGAGTCATAGAAGGACGCAAAACTTAAATGTAAGGTAAATTGGTGATTGCGGTCCGGAACGTAATCATGAATTTATAGGTACGTTAAGGGCTGGCAATGGGTAACCTGTTAAGACACGATAAGACCTGTTTGACTGAAAAGTACACTATTTGAATTTTTGACTTTTTTTAATACTTAGAATTAAGAGGCAAAAATCTTTCATTTCCCTTTTTTGGTACATAAAACATAAAACTGTGTTATAAACATGAGATATAAATGAGTTAAACGAGTCGTTTTCATGTTTAGAACTTGATTTGTTCGCACGCGTCAGAGACCTGTTAACCTGTTAGGGACACGATTTGCCAGCCCCACGTTAAGGTAGTGTGAAATTCTATCAAGGTTTCGAGAGATAACCAAATGTAAACTCTAGTTATCTGGTAGTTCATCAACTCACACATAACACGCCTCTTATCCAAACTATTCGAGACAGTTTATTCTATTCATGTCATGCTATAACCCAAATTTTCCAAATCACAATTATTTTCATTTCTACCCAATCACCTTCAACCCTGTGTTTTCAATAAACTTCGGGACGAAGTTTCCAAAAGTAGGGGAGACTGTAACGTTTCGTTTTTTTTTATTTTGTCATAATCATTATTTAATAAAATCCTATAAATTTCGATATTTTAGCGTATATTAAATTTCCCGTATCGTATTTATCAAATTTCGTTCAAAATAATATATAATAGTATAGTCTTTGTTGGAAAAGTGATTTAAAAAAAATGTTGTTTGGGCCGGGACTCGAACCCGCGACCCCAGCTTCAATAATCAACAACACAAACAACTACACCACTTGGTGTTTAGTGGTAGATAATTGAAACCAATACCATATACACTAACCTACACTATCCAAAGTCAAAACCCAAATCGTTGACCCTATAATTCGTGTATCTAGAGCTGATTTTGGAAGGTTTCCTTGTTTCTCTATGATTGACACCATCATTCCAGTCAATTACACCTATTAATTTCGTTCAATCATACCTTAATTGAGCATATTATACGCGTTTTATAAACTTTCCCAAAATACAAATCAATCATCATCAATTCGTGGTTAATGGCCAACATTGAACCTCCCTATATATACAGACCATCATTTCGACTCAAACGCACCCAAAATCACTATCTTTCACGTTTCAAACTTCTGCAAATTGATAGCTTTTGGTCTCGGCCCTTTTGTGCTCGGATTTAACCTCCAAAGCCTTCGGTATGTTTCAATTAATCATTGATATAGGGTCGATTTATTGTGGGTAATTAAAGCCCTATGGTGTTTACTGATGTCTGTGTCAATTTGTTAATCAATCGTGGGATTAGGAAGTTAGGGTTCATAAGGGATTAATTTGGGGAAGATGGTCATTTCAGATAACTCATAAATATGTTACGAAACATTTAAAATCACAAACAAGTACCCAAACCAACTGGTCTGGGCGTTGCTCAGTTACAGAGGAGGACTGGGATCAAGTCCCATACCAAGCGACATTATTTGTTTTATTTTTCTTTATTTGCTTTAATTATGTTTCTAATTGTGTTTAAGTATAATACTAATCAGATTTAAACAACAAACAGTCACCCAGACCAACTGGTCCTAGTGTTACACTGATACAGAACTGATCCCGAGTTCGAGTCCTACATGGACCGAATCTGTTTTTTTTATGTATCCAGTTTTTTTTGTTTAATAACTAATGTAAATTTATTTTAATTATTAAAAATAGCAAACTTAGCCTAAAATTTTTATAAAAATTATCATAGATTCACAAAATCCTAAAGTTTATGTTTATAATTTTATTTTTTAGAAAAATACTTATTTATTATTTTTAATGTATTTTTCTTGTTTAAACCATAATTAATTCATAGAAAATTCATTTTTCATCATTTTAATAGCAAAATTTTTGTGGAATTATTTTTAACCATTTAAAACTGCATGGTAATTTTATTTCTGAAAAAAAAAGTTAATTTACCTATTTTTATGATTTAATCCTATTTAATGGATTATATTAAAATAAAATCTGATTTAAATGAAAATAATATGTAAAATAATTTTAAAAATTATTTTTCATTTATACCACGTACTAACTACTGTTAAAAAAATGAAAATAATATTTTCACATTTTAGTTATATTTAAATCCTAATTATTGCCTTTTAATGTCAATAAATCAATTTAAAAACAAAAATAACAAATCTTTGAGTTCTATAAATTCTAAAATTATATCCTAATATCTCAATGACTTATAAATTTTACATTTATTTGATTATTTACTTTCTTCTTTTATTTCTACTTTTACTTCATACCAATTAAATAAAATGCTATTATTTAATTTCGAGTCGTCCCATCGTTTACACTTTTAATTATTTTATATATTTTCATAATTTGGAGTTATTAAAGGATCATTGAATTTATAAACTTTTCTTCAAAAATTTAAAATTTCTTAAAACCAATTTTAGTTAAATCAAAAACCATAAAATCCCCAAATTCTAGTCTAGAAACCCTTAGTACCTAATCCTAGATAACTTAGACTTTAAGTTTGTGCCCTTACAAATTATTTATTTCTTTAGGTTAACCCTTTGGGGTAGTTCAATTCTCGTTGTTCGGTAGAATTTCAAGTTACTGCGCAATTGGTGAGTTTACATAGCCCCTTTTCTCTATTTTCACTATTTTTGGGGTGAAACATGTTTAAAATGATCTAATGGCCAAAACACCTTTTCACACAAAAAACACTTTGTACAGGATCTTAACCCAGAAAACACATAAAACCATGCTTAAAAACTTTTGTTAGAACCACCCTAAAAACAACTTGCAAATTAAGCAAATAAATAAATAAAACTTGAACAATATGAGTTTTAAGAAACTTATTACTAGCACAAGGCTAGGAAAATCACATAAACACAAGAATATGATGGAGTTTAACTGTGTCTTCCAAGTGTTAAGCTCCAAGCTTCCAAACACGCTTGATTTTTGGTTTAATGGATGTGATTTATAAGGTGATTTGTTTGGAAAAAAAAATAATAATGAAGAAGAGGGTGTTAGGCCGTAACATTTATGAAGGGGGATGAGTTTAGTTGTTGTTGTTGAGGTGTTGTGATATTAAGAACTTGAATGGTTTATAAGGCATTAATTAACATGTGTTTTAATTATAAAATTATAAAATTCCATAAGCATGCTACAACAATATATGTAGAAAACTTTTGAGACAAAATGGTGGCTTGAGCCACCTTTAAACAAAACGGCCATAAGGCCTTGGGTGGGTCTAATTTTTTGCAAAAAAAGTAGCTCATAACCAATCTAGTTAGTTTCTAATTAACCGTTTCGGGTTTTCGGGTTTTCGGGTTTTGAGCGCGTTCTTATTACGAGCTATTTCGTGCATATAATTAACTTCCAATTACCTTTAAACATAGCCTAGTTTAAGTATTGGTAAGTTATTTAGACTCTTACCGGGTGAAATTATATATTTTACGCGTATCGGGTGCGATACATGTGCTTTATTCGTTACCGGGAGATTTTAATTTGGAGTTTTCATTTATGGTTTCGGGGTTACAAAACACATTATTTTTCATAAAAATACCCTTTATTTTATATTCCGGGCATTCGGGATCGTTTTCGGTCACCGGGAAATCACCAACGTCTGTTTCGGACTAGTTTATTCTTATGCGATTCCTTCGCATTTCTAATTAAACTAAGGCATTCTTATACCATCTATTGGACTCCGCTATTTTTTGAATACTCAATTATACTTAATTTATATTAATTTTTGCTTAGTACTGTTAATTTCATATATTAATTACGTACGGATTTACTTTAATTTTGCCGAATGTCACAAAACTAGTAAATAGGAATTATATTTTCATACAGAGCAGAATATGTTAAATTCACTCTTTTCCAACAAGGTCACACCTTCAAGATCACCGCATCAATCACGCCTTACAATGGTTGTTCCTTGCTCTGCTCCTTATCCACACGTACATCTTTTTTTTAATATACATTTTCATTCTTATTTGCATGGTTTAAACTGTTGTTTTCTCATATTGTAGTACATTAATTTTTATATTACATCATAACACATATTTTATCACTTCATAATAGATTTGTCTATCTCGAAAATCTTCCATAATATAATCTAGTAAAGAAATAATAAATGAATATGTATTTGGCTCATTGTAAATTCAATATAGAACGCATCACCATAGGATAAAATCAGATTTAATTTAGAAATACTTATAACTAATATAAAACGTAATTAATATTAAGTAACATTTAAAAATATGAAATTTACTCAAAGTTCAACCCGAATAAATGTAGTTTAACTATAACAAATTACATTTGAAGTTCAATGCAACTTTAAAAAAAATTACAAATATAAGGTTGATTGTATGTTTTTTTTGAACGGCCAACAAATTGGAATCACTCACGGAACACTGGAGTATCATCGTGCCATCAATGTTGCCACGCGATCATATTCCACCACCAAGGTTGATTGTATGTGTTTAAAAATTAAAGAAAGAGAGAGTGTAACCAGTAAAATTTAAGAAAAAGGGAGTGCAAGTATCAACACCTGTTTCTTTTATCAGTTATGCATATTTAAATTTACTATTTACACATCAGTATAAGATTTGTTAGTGATTTAAAGAGGATATAAACAAATTCATTAAAGAGTAAATTCCTTTTTTTTTTGTGTATAATTGTACTTGAATATGTTTTGGGTATGATGTTTTATGTTCTTATATTTCTACATATTTTTTTGTCTATTTCAAAGTTGTATATATAAGGGTGAGCATAAAAACTGATCAACTCTATAGATTAGAAACCAACTAACTTAACGAAAACGAACTTAAATGGGCACAAACTAATGTCTGGTTTGGATCTTTTTTTTATTAATTATCCGCATCGTGTTAGACTAATCTTTCAAGTAAAAGGGTCAAAGAAATCATACTTGTAACTATGGGGTTTTTTGAAATAGTTATTTAATCATAGTTTGAGTCAAATAGGTTTCTTATTAATTAAGGTTTATAAATAGAAGAAATTATGGTAAACTAGAATAAATCGATCCATAATAAACGAAGAGTTTTCTATTCCATCTTTCTCTCTTACGTCCGTACTTAACTTATATGGTATCCAATTCGAACACATCAAACATCGGAACCGACTTGTTATAATGTTTGTAATTGCCTAATTGGATTTAAATTGATTTATAAGTAGTTAGCAAAAAGTTTATGCTGGAGTTTAAGATCCAAACTTATTTTATGTTAATTTTTTAGACCTGAACATTTAAAGTTCAAATGTAAAACGACAAACTAATTCTTAATCAAACCAATGCTACACATAAAACCAAAAACAAACCTACGCAAGAAAGTAACCGGAACCAAACCTAAATTTCGGTTTTGATATGGAGCCAAAAATCAGCCCAAGCCGATCCATCAACACTAGTTTTATAATTATATGTTTTAATCTATTGGAAAAATGGTACTGAAAATGTTTTTTTCACTAATTTTGGACTCAAATAAACGTATTTATATTTGTGATATATAAATAATTATTTTCGGGTTTGTGTACTATATTGTAAGAGTATCACAACGAATCAAACCACGTCCAAAATGGAGCTAAGATGAATGAGATATCGAAGCTTGAAAGTTGTAGATTGAAACAACCAAAGATGAGAAAATGGATTAAATTTTGTCCCACATTGGTGGGATGACAAAACATGAAGTGGTTTATAAGGAGAAACACTCTTGTATATTGTTTAGCATGAGCCAAACACTAGTAGCACCCTAAAGGGTGCACCCCTTAACTCGCACACGCGCGTGGCGTGGGCGATGGGCGCAATGTGGCACTTTGATGGCGCACTTTGCACTTCGCATCGCCACGAGCCGCCTTTGCATTTTTGACCTTGTGCGCATGGTCTGGTACATGGCGGAAGACCAGGGAGCGTTCTGGTCTGCGCGGTTGAAGTAAACCATAACAAGTGGCGCGTGGGGGATACGCACATAGCCAGTGGCGTACTCTGGTTGGTGCGCAGGACTAGCTGACTTCCGCGGGTGATATGTTGTCCGCATGGACGCACTCTGGTCTGCGCATGACGTAACTGGTAGTCTCGTTGGTGCAGGTTGTGCGCGCATCAGCGTATGGGAGCAGGACTCGGTTACGAGTCAGTTTACTTGGTCAGAGTGACTGTTTCAACTCGTCTCATAAACGAAATAGAAGTTTCGTTTGACCACTTTAATGCCTATGTAATTACTATTTATGATCCACTTGATGATCATAATTAAATTTATGGCATATATTTCAACTTTGTGAATATAAAAGTGAACCTTGGGTTCATCTTTTGACTAGAGATTTTAGACAGAGAATTAGATATTCTCGAACTCACAAAAATGAAAAAAAAAACATGATCTCATCAAGATTGAGAGGAGTACTCTCATTTGTTCCAATTCCTTTTTTTTTTTTCTAACATTTATAAGAACACCAAAGCACCCAGTGTTATCTCGGGCTCAAGACTATCTCCGGCAGTACGACTACTGTTTAGGTTGTTGTACTCTGGAAACAGCTTGTCTGAGCGGAGGCGCGGAATCTGTTTTAAGGGCTCCGTGTCAAACACGATCCTCAACCAAAAACCGTCTACGACTAGTTTGTTATTCTTGCAGCGGAGCGCTACACAAGATGGTTCAGTTGAAGTTTACTAAAGTATTCGACTTGGATCAAGATTCGGTACATGTATTTGTATTTATTTTCATTTACATTTAGTTTTTGTAATCGTTATTATACTATGTTATTTTCTATCATTATATTTATTTTATTATTAATTATATACTATTAATAAATAAACTAAATGAATAATAACCTAAAATGAATAGTAACGATAATAGTATTTTATTCAATTAACTATATTATTAATTTCATTATTATTTTATTGATATTATTTTATTCAAAAACTTTATTATATTATATACTATTAATATAAATAATATAATATTATGTAATTTCGTTACAAATTTCATGTGTTATCTTATGTATAGATTTCTTTATTTTTTTTAATGTTTACAACAAAAAAGGAATCTCGATTGTATATTTCATTGATTGATTAACACCTCATCTAAATCTCGATTGTAAAACACGCAACGCGCGTGATTTTATACAACTAGTTTAATAAAATTATGAACCTATTTCTAGGTAATCACTGCTCAAATTAGAAATAGAAGTTTATTAACAATCAGATTCTCTAAGATATCTTTGCTTTGCAACCTAACCAATCATTAAGCACATGCTTCGTTTGCTATTGGTTGTCCCTTTGCCGACATCAATGGGGCGGCAGAGCGGCTGGTGGATGCTTGTGGCCCCTTCCTCATATTTTTAAAATGTACTTTTCTCATAATTTAATTGCCAAGCTTTATTATTATTATTTTTTTTCACAATAATCCGATAACTTATTTAAGTACCCATATTATCAAGATTAAATTTCGTGGTGTATAGGTTGTGACGTATTTTTTTAAAAAATACAGAATTTGATGTTAAAAAACATTTAGAGGTTGATTAACACAAATATCTGTAAACACCTTGTTTAATAATATTTTGTTAAGCTATAATATTTTGTAAGGGTGGGAGGGGTGCTCACCGAAGAAAACACCAAAGCGCGGTGCCCAGTTGGAGTGGTACAGCCGTACAGGTGTTACCAATCAATGACTAGCCTATAGCACTATAATGTCCCTTTCCTCTCCACACACAAAACATATTTCTCTCTCATCGGTGATTACCACTAAGAATATGTACCCGATGAAGTGGTGCCGGTCTTTTCAATCGGGTAATACTACATTACTACCTGATCTATGATACCTGAGAATGCCTCGTCCCAACCTAACATTGGCGCTCTTGTTAATTCACTTCCTTTACAATTCATGCCAGAGGTGGTCATAATATGATTTGAACCAAAATTAAGCAGAATGTTATGAAATTAAAATGAAAACAAACTAAAATGTACAAACATGCTTCAGGAGGAAAGTGGGGTAAGAAGATTGTGTACGGTATTATTTTGGTGTCTTTTTGGTTGATTTGGAAATCCAGGAACGACAAAATTTTCAAGGGGATGGAGCCTAAGGTCTCGCGTGTGGTTGGTAGTATAAAATCTATGTCGTTTTTTATGGTTAAAGTATAGGTCTAAATTCAAAGACATCGTTTGGGAGGATTGGTGTATTAGCCCTTTGTATATGTTGTAATTTTAGGGGTGTTCGTCCTTGATTTGAGGACTCCCCGTGTGTTTTTTTTAATGAAAGTTAATGTTAAAAAAAAAACAAAACTAAAATAGTAAAATGTACGAGAATATGGGTTCATTTGAGGTTATAGAATATTTAATAATAATAAAAAATAATCTAAGAACAAACCGTACGGATTAATTCTTAACTTCATGCCTTAGGGCATGTGTAGTGGTCACGTTATTCGGCGTTTTGCAGCCTATAGCGCCCGGGTACATCCGCCCCCGGGGCGCTATAGGGCGTTTTCGATGCTTGGCGTTTTATACATAACGAGCGTTATGAGTGTTGGTGAATGTGCAGACCGTTGAACGTTCAAGTTGGAATATTTAAAAAAAAAAAAAATTCAATCTCTATATAATGCACACTCTATCCCATATACATTTTTGTTGAAATCTGTTAATTTGGCTGAAAGTCAGATGAAAGTTTTTTGTTGCTTTATTTAGATGAAAATTTTGTTGCAGGTTTTTGTAAAGATAAATGGAGATGGAGATAGAAATAGTGATTTGTATATATAGGTGATAGTGTGTGTGAATATAAAAAAAAATAACAGGTGGGTCCATGTATTGTGTGGATGGAGAACCAATGGATGTATGCTTTTTTATTAAATTCTAGTGAAATATTTAGGTTTTTTATTAAGTATTTTCAAGTGTCGTTTTTATTTTTATTATTATTTTTACTATTATTAATATTATTATTTATTTAAACTATTTAATATTATTATTTAAATAAGAAAAAAATAATTAATTAATGATTACCCAATCATTTATAAAGCCCTATAACCCCCCTTCCCACTACACCCTCTTTTTCCATAACCCCTCATAACCCCTAATTCTATTACTTTTTAATGTTTTAATACCCATGACCTCCATAACCCCACCACTACGCATACACTTATAGAAACCTCGAACAAGAAAAAAATTCTAAAAGATGAACATTTCACGATACTAGGCTTTTTTAGAACAAATAAAAAATTTAAATCATTTACTTTTTTATGAATGGTTCATATGTTTTAATGTTTGCATGTCTTACATAGGGTGTTTGAGATTGCGTTTTGAATCTGATTTTTAGATTATTGCGTTTTGAAAACGCAGATAATAAGTTTTTAGTGTTTGGGATTGCGTTTTAAAAACGCAGATAATCAGTTTTTTAGGCTACCAAAAAGCAATAATTTATAAGCAGCTCAACCTCTGTTTTTCCAAAACGCATAATCTATTTTGAATAATCAATCCCAAACACCCCATACTCTTACTTAAGTTATATCTACATAAAAAGCATTAATAAAACTAATTTGTTCTAATATTATTTGATTTTGCATTATTAATTACCACTTGTGTAGGTCATATAATAAGTGTAGCTTATATATAAATGATCGAACAAACTAATTTGTTATTTTGTTTTGCTCTCTAGAACACACATTCTTTCCTTTGTTTTTATTTCCTTCTTTTAAAAAAAAACCTCCGGAGCAAAATTAATTTTTTCTTTCCTTTCTTTTTATCTCTTTAAATGAACTCCGGAACACAGCATAAACGATTTAAAACTAAGTATTTAAAAATTGTGGTAAATTAAATACAATATGAAGCCAAACTGACGACGAGGTTAGGTTGTTCCACTGGTTGTACCTTAGACCTGACTACGTGCAGCCATACTAAATATGTATGAGTAGCCTATACTAAACATGTTTAGGCTAGATAATCATTTCATAAACTTTATGACTATTTTCTAGAACCCTCATGGTAGTTTTGTGCTAAGACATTTCTTGACGCACTCCATTTATAACATCTTAAAAGAATGAGTTTTCTTAAATATATAGGCAGGGGCGGATTTAGTTAGACGACTACGTATTCACAAGATAATAGTGAATTTTCTAGCTTATATAGAGATGTATGTGCGGGTTTTTCAAGTGTCATCAAAGTTTTTTGTACGGTGACTCCATAACTAAAAAAAAAAACAGAAAAGTGAAGATAAATTATCAGCCTGCTAGGCTACGAGAGTTGCAGAAATGCAATGGGTATATAGGTTGAAGATGAAGATGTTAGTTGTGGAGAACATTTAATTTTTTTAATTGATTAGTAGTAGTTTTATTGAAACGTGAGGTCTGACTAAATACTTGACTTTATGCATAGTACTACTTCGTTATTTAAAATAAAAATATCCTTATAAATATTGGTAAAATGGTTACATAAATAACGTTAGTTTTTTGAATTTTATTTATTTATCAATTTATTTACGTGTTTATTTATTAATTGATTTGTTTTGATTAATAATTAACAATGCTTTTTAGAAAATATTTTGGTTACGGAAAACTCTTAGCGACGGTGCTTTTTTTTATTTTGTCTTATTTTTATTATGTTACCAACTTGATCAGACCTAAAATGTCGAACCGACCTTAAAATTTTTTATGTTTGGTTCTATGAGAATGGTGTATATAAAAATAGTGACTACATTAGAATAAATTTCTGGATCTGCCACTCTAATATAGGGTTTCCAAGTATGCATTGCAAACTTGAAAAGTATACACACCATTACCAGTTCATAGATCCGCAACCTATTTTTTTCGTTTAGAGAATCAAAGTTTCGCAACAAGTTAGCAAAATTCTATAAAGGTTCCAAATAAAAACTGCAAACACTCAAACAAAAATTCTGCAAAAATTTGAACATATTCTTCAATATTTAAAGCTAACATTCTGAAGAAAAAAAAAACAATCATTAGGAAACAATTATCGTCCAATGATCCCAACCACAAAATGAATCAACATAATTGCCATTTTAGCAAATTGAATAAAAATAAAATACCAAATAAAGTCAATTTGTTAATAGTATCAATATCAAAAATAAACTTAAACTAAATGTCAAAATGACTCGACCTGATTAGACATCCCTTCTTCTAGGCTTAGAGTATGTGTAGTACTGGCGTTTTAAGTGGTGTTTTGGCCCCTTAGCGCCGGGAAAACACCGCCCCCTCCTTCCGGGTGCTATGGTGGCGCTGCCCCTTTAAGCGTCATGAGTATAACGGGCGCCGCCCCTCTGAACTTGATTATTGTTATTGTTATTATACTTTCCATAATAGGAGAGGCGTGAGTGACGTCAGAAAGCTGATGTGTCAACCGGAGAGACTGACCACCAATGGCTGTATAATGCAAGAACTAACGTCATTAATCGACTTAAAATATTCAAAAAAAGGCGTGGGCCACGTGAAAGCACCGCTGTTGTTCTTAACAGTTGTTCTGAATCATTGGGTCTGCCAACCAACAGCAGACGTTATGCACATATGTTTTTAGCTGTTTAGGCCTTAAGTTTGAATTTTAAGGGGGAATTTTAAATCAACGTCGGGAAACGTGCCTCATTAGCTACGTATATATAAGCACATAACGAATCCATTCATTCCTAATATCAGCTTTGAATATTCTAAACAAAGATTTTCAAATTTATCTCTTAAAATTTAAAACAATGTCGACAATGGACGATGAAGAAAACCATGTCACTTTTATTTGTGATCTGAATCCAGCCAAAGACATGTGGCACATGAAGGCTCGAGTCATAAGAAAGTGGAAGACAGCCTGTAAGTTGAAGAAGATGGTGTGGTTGTCTTATCTTTGTTCGGTGTAGGTGAAAACAAGGACATATACAGAGTTGTATGACATCAATTCAAAATCATTTTTTTTTCGTTGTACAACTGTGAAACATGTTAAGGGCTGGAAATGTGTTGAGTATGGTTTCAACTTCTTACCTTTTAAAGAAATTCTTAACGGAGAAGCCAAGAATCTGTTCAGTGTTGGTTTGTATTTTATTTTTTAGTTTAGAACAAGTTTTAACATTCAGTTTGGTTGAACATTGTTCCTTTAAACTTAACAGATGTTTGTCAAAATTGTGTGTTTTGTTTTATAGATGTTGTTGGTAGCGTCATTTGGTGTGGGGACTTGGATGTGTATGGACAAGCTCCTAATGAAACCAAACAGATGAATCTTGATCTTCAGGGCTTAGAGTAAGGCTTCTTTAAAATTGTTATACAGTTTTTTTGAAAACTATAGTATCTCCTATTCACATACCTGTCAGTTAAAAATATTCTATTTTTAAGGTGAGTCTTAGGGTGAAAGTGGCACTCCTAGTAAAAAGTTTATCTTTCACTGATTTTAACCAGTTATAAACTGCCACATCACTTCACTGATTTACTTAACTGAAACACTTTTTTGTAGGCAGTACTCCACTGATTCTTTCATTTAAATTTGAAAAAATTAACCATTTAATAGTCAAACGGTAATTAATTTTGTTACCGTTACATTTTAAACCGTTGCAACCATTTGGAATATGTACCATTACGGTTTGGTCTATAAAAACACCTTAATCCAACACAAAAAAGCACACAATAAACCGGTTATATTTTAATCGTTTCGTAAAAAATGGTCCCGTGGAATGCAAATGAGGATATCGCGTTAACGAGGGCATACCTGGTAGTGAGAAACACATGGGTTCATGAAGTCGATACCCCAATTTCGTTTTGGCACCGGGTGTCGGGGATATTCAATAATTTAACCGGCACAAATGACCGGTCCAAGGATTCGCTCGTTCGTAGGTGGATTCTTCTCTGGTCCAGGTGTCTTTGTTGGAACGTCCTCTATGAAGCCACGATGGAGAGGCACCCTAATGTTCAAGAAGACATTGCAATCCAACTCACTCGCGGCGACTACTACCGTGCACAAATGACTAACTTCACCCATTTTGCGTCATGGCGAATGTTGCGAGATTTATTTAATAATTAATGTTTATGGTTGTTTAATGTTTATTGTGTAATGGTTTTTAAATTTTGAATGAAAGTTAACCGTGGCACTTATTTTATGTGAATGTATGATTTGTATAGGGGTAAAAGATAAAAAAGGGTCAAAATGTAAACGGTCAAAAAATAAAACACAGTCAAAGGTGAAAGAAAAACGTGGCATATTATCATTGGTCAAGAAAAGGACCGTTTCTTTGTACCAGCACGGTAACAAGCACCAGAAAACGGTTCACGAGAACCCTACCAGCACATGTGGCGGCGGTATTACCGTGCTGGTAATGGGGTAACCGTGTCCGATTCTGGTGGTGCCCCCGTCCCCCCTTATGTTTCAACAGTTGAAAACAATCATTGTTAGAATTGCAAATTTAATTTTTGTAATTAATGTTATGAAGAGGTTAATCTATTATTGACTATTTTGAAACTTAGGTGGAACACATTTATTGATATAATAAATTATCTCTAATTAATTTTTGTATAGTACCAGGTTTTTGCATTTGTTTTACATCTATGGTTCTGTTGTTTTGTTGTAGATGTACTACTTTAAGATGTACATTGTGGAACTCTTATACAATACGGTTTAAGGAATTCATTTCCAACATCACTGAGGAGCATCTACTGGCTGTTATCCAGCATGGAAGGGTTAGAGACTGGAAGGTAACTTGTCTTTCAGTTTTGTTATTTTAAAAAGATATTAATATAAATGAAGTCAGTAAAGATATTTTTGTTGTGAAATTTTTAGAACGAATTACAGTTCAAACCGATAAGTATGGATCTCGCCTCTTTCTCAATCAAGGAATATATGAGGTTTCTGACCTAAGGAGGAGGTGCTATTTATTTATATTTCTACACACAAATTTAAATTAAATTTCCTCTAGCTTTTATATGTAATTCGTTCCATATTTATGTAGCTTGATGTTGAAACAAGAACAAGAGTCTGGTTGTACTTCTCAAATCGTTCTTTCTTCCCAGACTGTTTATCCAATGCGTCAGGAATTCATAGTTGGAACACTGAAGAAGCGTGTTGACGAACTGATTGACATTCAAGAGGTTTCAATATTTTATGAGTACCTTTTATATGTCTTCACTTTACTATATGTTTCTATTCTTTAAAAGTGTATATTGAATATACATTTGTGTTTGCAGCCGATGTCTTTTATTGTGGTTGCCACCATAAAAAGTGTTGAAGAAAGCTGTGTGGTTGGTTTTATGCTGCCTGACGCAAGTGTAACAAGAAAGTTTTAAGTAAATCGGAGTATTTGCAAAATGCTGAAGAAGTTTGTGAAGCAATTCTCAAATTTCCTGCTATTGCGTTGGTTTGTCAGAAATGCGAGTGTGAATGTACTTCCATTACCACAAAGTATGATGTAGACACTTTTTTTGTTCACAGATTTTTCATTTCATTTCATGTAGTGTTTTTAGATAAATCATATTTTATTTGTTTTAGGTTCAAGTTGTAGATAAGGGTTCAAGATGAATCCGGTAGTATATCCTTTGTGATGTTTGATAAAGATGTCATGAGGATCATTGGAGTTGCTGCCTGTGATATTAGGGAAAGGCAGTTGAGGGAAAGCGACACAAAATGTTTGCCGCATGAGTTGTCTCGAATTGTTGAAAAGAAACGGGCTTTCAAGATTGATGTTTCTGATTTCAATCTTACAAATGAGTACCATGTGTACACTGTGGTGAAGATTTGTGATGATCCTGTTATAATTGAAGAGTTGGTTGACGAATACGAGAATGTACACGATAATTCTGGCGAGGTATTTATTCTAATTATTTTGTAATAAGCATTTATTTTTAGTAGACGTTCAAATCTGTTATGTTTATTTGTGTATGAAAACTTTTTAGGTCACTCGGGAAGTTTGTCAAGACAAATCTGTTAACCTTTCAGAATCTTCGTAACTTGGGTTTCAAGTTACTTCTAAGGTATTTATGTCTTTGTGCAAGTATGTGTAAGTTGTTTCTACAGCTTGTATTGTTATCTAACGTTTTATTAGCTATTTCGTGTTTTGTTTGAAGGATGTTGTATGTCTTGATGTTGCTTCATTACCTGTTGTTTACAATTTCAATAAAGACTAGCCTTTTTCCTTTCCTTATTGTCCATGTTGTGTTGCAAATTCCACATGTTGTGGTGGTAAAAAAATAAGCACCTTTTCGGTACACCTTTGAAAATCTCTAACAAATTTGTAGGCAGTAGCCCATATCATTTTCCACCATCATGTGCAAGTGTCCGTTTCTTTATTGCATGTTCCTCGAGTGTCACACCCCAAACGATGGCGGAATACATCGAGGCGCGACTTGTGATAGATTGTTCAAATACTTCATGACACTAGTATTGTGACAAATAATTTAAAGATAGATTTCGTTCATAGCATTGAAAGGTCTAAAAATAGAAGTACAACTTGTCTCAAAATAAAGGAAATACAACATCAAGAATAACAAAATTAAACTAGTGTGAGTTTCTAGCCAATCCTATTAAGTTTCTTGATTTCTTCGCATCAAACATTTCCTGCAACATGTATAAAATATCCGTCAACACATAAAGCATTGGTGAGCATACTAGTTTTTAGTCTAAGTACATAGCATAAGGAAAGTCTACTCGAATCATCATGTTATAGGCATGTGCACGAAGAACCATACAAAAGGCAACAACACTCGAATACACAATTGAGAGATACTTAACATGACCCATAAAGGGGGCGGTGTGTCAATCCTATAGCGCTATACATGTAAAGTGGGTTGTGCTAATAGACATTTGTATGTGATAATAATTCTAGCATAGGATAGCATATAAGCATTTAGATTGAGCATAATAGTTTAGGAGTATGAAATCGTTTAAGTTTTGATAGTGATACATGTTGAGCCCCAAAGAATAAAGAATAAAAAGGGGACAAGTATGAACTCACCTTAGGGTGCGTTATTTAGTTCCCAAAAATGAGTCTCGAAGAATATGGTCCTTAGCTCCGATTAACTAGAATTAGAAATGTAGGAGTTTTAGGTTCGAGTTTTAGGTATAGATTCAAGTGTTGGATCAGTATTGCTCTTTGTATGAACTTGCTAGTGAACACTTAAGTGTCTAGCAAGTTCTTTATCAGTAATAGCACAGCGGAATGATATAAGTTAAAGCTACACTTATCAACAGGAGTTATTACTCCCCCTGGATGTTTGATAAAACTAAAGACAAGTATTTAATGAGAATCTAAGCATTGAATGAGAATGAACACTTAAACAGATTCTCAGTAAATGAAATGGAAATAACAATGATAAGCTTTGAAGGATTTCTGTATTAAAATCAATGTCTAAAACAGAGGGATGAACCCATCTGTTTATAGACTTTACAAATACATGAACCTTGCCAAAAAGCAAGTTTTAGAGACAAGTTGCAAGAAGTTGCAATCTTGGAACTTGTACAAAAAGTTAAAGTAATACTAAACTAATAAACTACTGAAACATAAGGCGGTGGAAAGATTCTTGAACAAGTGCCGATGAATGACAAACTACTGATGAGTAGTTTGTCTTTAGTAGTTCTTCAGTGAACTGTCTGGTTTGGACTTCAGAACTTCTGATGCATTTCTTCTTCAGTACTTGTAGAATCCTTCTTCAGCAGTTAGTCTTCTTTCTTCAGTAGTTCTATACTTAGAATAATTTGACAGAAGTGTATTAGACTAAGGTTTGCAAAAAGTGGTTTCACCAATCCTTTTTGTCCTAACAATCTCCCCCTGGATTGATGAAGCCAAAACCTTTCTAATTCCTTAATGTTTTCTTCTGTCATTCACAATCTTCCATATCCCTTTGAACATGGAGTTCTTCAACTGGTTCAGTTGTTCATCAGTGAGAGATCCTTTTTGTGGTTCTAGATGCTGGATTGTAAGCAGGTCTTGAGTTGATAGCTTCTTCAGATCATTCATCGACTTATAAGCTCTGCTTGTGAGGTCTCTTCTTGTCACTTGTACTTAGTTGTCATCAGTAAAGGACCATCTGATGATAGGCACTTTAGACTTGTCAAAGTCTAAAGTATAGGGAACCATGCTGGTACCTGGGATGCTCCTGAGTGTTGGATGTCTTCGACTTCAGTGACTCTCAGGTGGGATTCTCTTCCTTGTTCTTGTTGCATCACATTAGGTAGTTGAAAGGTTGGCAAGTGATGCTCAGTAACTACCTTAGTGTGCAGTTTGTCTTTAATGGTCTTTTGAATTTGATAGGCAAAGGTGGAAGGATCCCTGAATTGGGTTAGCAGAGGTTTCTCTTCAATGTCGAAGTCAGAATGGACTACTGTACTTCCTTCTAGTAGTACCATCCTAAAATCAGTCTTCACATTCTCCCCTGTCTTTTTCTTTGTAGCAGGTTTTCTTGAAACACTAGAAGTTCTAACTACTGAAGTTGACACTTCAGCAGTTTCAAACTTCTCTGGATTTGCAGCCCTTGCAACCTTGTATTTTCTATAAGTGTCCACCATTCTTTCTTCTTTCCATTTGGACACAGAGGCTTTTGAACCATAACCATTTGCTACTAATTCTTCAATCATCTGGGCTCTCTTGGCTTTTCCATCTTTACTTGTTGCAAGTTTGTCTGCAACAAGTTGAGCTCTTCTTGTTAGCTCTTCCATGGAGAGTCCCTTCAATGTATAGGCTTTGGTCTTGCTGTTCTTGGTGATGTAAGACATCAATTGTTGTCTTTTGTCTTCCTCAGCAATTATTTCCAGGTTAGCCTGCCTTTGAAGTTCTGCTTCATAAGCCTGTAGCTTTTCATTGAGGCTTAAGTCATCCCTTGCTTCCAAAGCACTCCAGATCTCATCTTCCTTAGCCTTTCTTTCGGCTGCAATTAAACTCTTCTCAAGTAGTTCTTTGGACATTGATAGAGGAGAAGGGTTCAACACAGTCATTGTTGTAGTTGTAGTAGGCTTTGGAATAGGAGTTGGTTGAGTAGGTTTAGTTGATCTGGAAGGCTGTTCAGCAGTTTCAGTGTTGGAAGTGTTGACTTCTGATGGGTTGACAACTACTGAAGGTCTGTCAACTACTAAAGGATTGTCTTCAGTATTTTCTGAGTCTTCATCAGAACTTTTTACCATCAGAAGTTTCTTCATTGTGGCCTTGGGATTCATCAAGCTTTTCAGCATCTTCTATTTCTTGTACAGAGACACCAAACTGTTGGGCCAGTTTTTCTCTTCTGGCTTGGTTTCTCTGTTCTCTTTCTTGGATAGCCACTCTTTCCCTTATCATGGCTTCGAATGACTCCCTAGGTTCCTTAGTTTTCTCCCCCTTTTTGGATTCATCAAGCTTTTTCTTTGAGGGTTCAGAGAAATGACCTGTAAGAGTAGCAATCTGTTTGGAGTTGAAGTCAATCTTGTTGGACAGATCGTTCATCTTAGTCTGTATCACTCCAAATTGGTTTTTGATGGACAGCTCCAAGTCAGCTGTGTAGGTTTGGAAGTGATTTTTGATGAGGGTGTTCATCATGTGATATAAGGGACCATCTGGGCTGCATAGCTGGTTCATGTCTATGCTGGATGGCCCAGGGAATTAGGTAGGCATTTGTAGTGAGGGGTGTGTTTTTGGGAGATCTTCTTGTTGTACAGAAGATGCCACTTTTGGGGAATCAGGGAGTAAGTGGACTTTAACCTGATCGGGTGTGACTAGCTTCTTGAGCATAGATACACCAGGTGCAGGACCTTCACTTGTAGCCGTCAATTCAGTAGTTTTGTGTTGTGAATCATCATCCAAGTCAATAGAATCATCTGAATCCCTAATTACATCCTCAATGAGGATTGTATCAGTTACAGCATGAGCTGAGCCCAACTCAGTTCTCATGTACCTCTTTGTCTTGGTTCAGAGGATTTCCTATCTCAGGCATTAAGCCTTCATCAGTAGTTGCCACAGTTGAGGTCTTAGCTATGTTGCTTCTTTCCTCAGATCCACCACTGGGTGGTAAATGAGTAGTAGCAGCCTCAAAAGTACCAAGAGTTTCTAAGTTTGGGCTTAGAGACCCTGGTTCATCCTCATCTCTTTGGTCAGGGCTGTGAGTGTCCACATCCATGTCAGAATCTGAGGCTATGTCCCCTGTTTGATGTGGTTGTTGGGGACTGACATTTTCAGATGGGACTATCTCTTTTAGCCCAGAGAGAAGTTTGGCTATTTCCATACCAGGTTCAAAAATTTGGGGTGCCGGTTCAGTAGTTTGGTCAATGGGTTCAGTAGTTTCAAAAGAGGAGTCAATAGGAATAGTTTTCTTTAGTCTTTTTCTTTTGAAAAGTATGGTGATTGGTGCTCTTGGTGGGTTTGAGATGGATGAGACTGAGAGGATGTTTCAGTCACATCTTTATCAAGTGCAGATTGCACATTAGCTAGTTCAGGCATCTCAACCTCCTGAACTGCTTTTCTTTTTGGGTTGGTGGGTTTTTGTTTTTGTTTCTTGGGTTTCTTGGCCTTTGGGGTGTAGGTTTGGAAGATGAGGGTTCCATGGGGACTGTTTCTGGTTCCCCTTGGTCATCTTCTGGCAAGGCAGCCGGTTTGTTGTGCATTGGGTATGCTTGTGAGGACAAAGGGTTTAAAATTGTAGTTTTACCCACAAGCACCTTTTCTCCAAGTTCTTTTATTATGCAATGCATAATAAATTTTGGGTACAACAAAAACTTCTTTTTAGTATTGAGATGATGTAACACCAACTCATTAAAGAAAAGTGATGATGCCCTGAATTTTGTTTTCATTCACTTTGGAATGAAAAATAGGTTGAAAAGTTGAGGGCATCTGATCATAAGATCCAGTTTTTGGACTCAAACACATAATAATATAATGAAAAAGCAGTTTATACTTTGGTTCAAAATATTTCTTAAAGATTGTAGCATGTGAGAGAGTACCTTGGTAACCACACTCTGTCATGGTTAAATGAATCTGAGAGTTTGGAAATTGTTCTGGGGCATTTACATCATCCAAACCCAGCCTAATTGCCAAAATAGCCGTGTGAATGCCATTCTTCTCCCTTGGATGGTTGAATTGAGGGAGATTACTTTGTTGTTCACCGTCACCGTCTCTGCGTTTGCCCAAAACTCATTTAGAGTTTCAGTGTGGATTGGAGGGTCGATGGTGAGGGCGGTGAAGTATTGGGATTTGACGACCAAATCAATGATTTCGTCGTATTGGGACCAGGCTTCTTGTTTTTCGAAGTAGCCTATTTGATTGTGTCCCTGTTTCAGTACTAGAGCCATGTGGTTTGTGTGTGTGTGGATCGAACAGTGTTTTTGCAGGTTTAGGTCTTGAGAGTGTTTTGTGAGAGAGAAGGAGGGAATTTTTTCTTTTTGAAAGGATAAGTGTTGGAAAAGGTATTTATCAGATGTTTTTAACCGCCTAGGTCAAACTTCTGATGTGGGAAAAGTCTGATTTACCCTTTTTGACCAAACTGCTGATGAAGAACAGATATCATCAGTAGTTCCCACTTTCTCTTCAGTAGTTTTGAACAACTGATGAGAATGCTTTTATAAATACTTTATTCATAACTTCTGAAGTTTATTTTATCAGAAGTTAATCATTTTCCAGAAAAATATTCCCATACTGATGTTTTGTTCATCAGTAGTTTCTCTCTTGTTTGTTTTCAGAAGTTTTCAAACTTGAAAACAGATGTAAGTGAAAAGTGAAAATATGTGCAGAAAAGTAAAAAGAAACACTTACAAATTTAGCATCCCAAGAATGGATACTAACTTCTGAAATGTTGATGTGTCAAGGGGTTTAGTGAATATGTCAGTTATTTGATTAGCTGTTGCTACATGTTTCACTTCAATCTTGCCTTTTTCATAGCAATCTCTTATGAAATGATACCTGATTTCAATATGTTTGGTTTTTGAAAACTGAACAGGATTTTGAATGATGTTAATGGCAGATTTGCTGTCTACAAGCAATGCTGTCTTGGCCTCTTTGATTCCACAATCAAGAAGTTGATACCGGAGCCATTGTATCTGTGATGTACAACTTGCAGCTGCAATGTATTCAGCTTCAGCAGTTGAAGTTGCAACAGATGTTTGTTTCTTTGATTGCCAGGCCACTAGACAGTTTCCCAAGAATTGACAACCACCAGATGTTGATTTTCTTGACATTTTACACCCTGCATAGTCATTATCTGAAAAAGCTGATAACTTGGTATTACTTGAAGCAGGATACCAAATTCCAAGTGTTGGAGTTCTTTTCAGATATCTGAAGATTCTTTTGACTGCAATGAGGTGTGATTCCCTAGGAGCTGATTAATATCTAGCACAGACACATGTTGAAAACATAATATCTGGTCTAGAAGCAGTTAGATATAAAAGGGAACCTATCATACATCTATACATGGTTTGATCAACCTGTTTTCCTTGATCATCTGGTTCAACTTGTGTGGTTGGTGTCATGGGAGTGGAACATGATTTACAGTCTTGTAAAGAAAATTTGTTTAATAATTCTTTAACATATTTTGATTGATGTATAAAAGTTCCATTTGTTTGTTGTTTAATCTGCAGTCCCAGAAAGTACTGCAGTTCTCCCATTGTACTCATCTCAAATTTTGATTGCATGAGTTTCTTAAATTCATCACACAATTTTGTGTTTGTTGAACCAAATATGATATCATCAACATATATTTGAACAAGTAAGATATGATTTCCAACATGTTTTATGAAAAGAGTTTTATCAATGGAGCCTCTTGTGAAGTTATTTTTTAGTAGAAAGTTAAAAAGTGTTTCATACCAGGCCCTTGGAGCCTGTTTGAGCCCATAAAGAGCTTTGTCTAGTTTGTACACCCACTCAGGATGAGAAGGATCCTCAAACCCAGGTGGCTGACAGAAATACACTTCTTCTTTTATTTTCCATACAAAAATGCACTTTTAACATCCATTTGAAAAACTTTGATTTTGTTGGAAATGGCATAGGCCAGAAATAACCTGATGGCTTTAAGCCTTGCAACTGGAGCAAAATTTTCATCATAATCAATTCCTTCTTCTTGAGAGTAACCTTGTACTACCAGTCTTGCCTTGTTCTTTATAATCATACCAGCCTCATCTTGTTTGTTCCTAAAAACCCATCTTGTGCCAATTGGTTGCTTGTTTGGTGGTAAGGGACAAATTTCCCAAACCTATTGCTTTTTGAATTGAAGCAACTCATCTTGCATGGCTTGTACCCAGTTGTTGTCTTTGAGGGCTTCTTGGTATTTTTTAGGTTCCAACTGAGAAATAAATGCTGAGAAGAAGCAAAAGTTGGAAAGCTGGTTTCTTGTAAGAACACCTGATGCAATATCACCCATGATTTGTTCAAGTGGATGATCTTTGTGTTCAATCAGTTGTTGTTAACCACTGATAAGTGTAGGTGGCTCTTGTACTTCATCAAACAAACCACTGAGGTTTATAATGTCTGGTTTAGCAGTTTCAGTGTCTTCAGTAGTTTTAGGTGCTGAAGCAGATGTTTGAGTTTGTACATCAGCAGTTCTTGAATCAGAAGTTTGTGAAACTTCAGATGGTTTGGAAGTTGACTTAATGACTGTTTGAGGAGTCCATGGTGCTGAATCCTCATCATCAAACCATTGATCACCATAATAAATAGGTTTAGATGAAGTAACAGTCTTTCAGGTAAAAAAATAAGCACCTTTTCGGTACACCTTTGAAAATCTCTAACAAATTTGTAGGCAGTAGCCCATATCATTTTCCACCATCATGTGCAAGTGTCCGTTTCTTTATTGCATGTTCCTCGAGTGTCACACCCCAACCGATGGCGGAATACATCGAGGCACGACTTGTGATCGATTGTTCAAATACTTCATGACACTAGTATTGTGACAAATAATTTAAAGATAGATTTCGTTCATAGCATTGAAATGTCTAAAAATAGAAGTACAACTTGTCTCAAAATAAAGGAAATACAACATCAAGAATAACAAAATTAAACTAGTGTGAGTTTCTAGCCAATCCTATTAAGTTTCTTGATTTCTTCGCATCAAACCTTTCCTGCAACATGTATAAAATATCCGTCAACACATAAAGCATTGGTGAGCATACTAGTTTTTAGTCTAAGTACATAGCATAAGGAAAGTCTACTCGAATCATCATGTTATAGGCATGTGCACGAAGAACCATACAAAAGGCAACAACACTCGAATACACAATTGAGAGATACTTAACATGACCCATAAAGGGGGTGGTGTGTCAATCCTATACGTTATACATGTAAAGTGGGTTGTGCTAATAGACATTTGTATGTGATAATAATTCTAGCATAGGATAGCATATAAGCATTTAGATTGAGCATAATAGTTTAGGAGTATGAAATCGTTTAAGTTTTGATAGTGATACATGTTTGAGCCCCAAAGAATAAAGAATAAAAAGGGGACAAGTATGAACTCACCTTAGGGTGCGTTATTTAGTTCCCAAAAATGAGTCTTGAAGAATATGGTCCTTAGCTCCGATTAACTAGAATTAGAAATGTAGGAGTTTTAGGTTCGAGTTTTAGGTATAGATTCAAGTGTTGGATCAGTATTGCTCTTTGTATGAACTTGCTAGTGAACACTTAAGTGTCTAGCAAGTTCTTTATCAGTAATAGCACAGCGGAATGATATAAGTTAAAGCTACACTTATCAACAGGAGTTATTACTCCCCCTGGATGTTTGATAAAACTAAAGACAAGTATTTAATGAGAATCTAAGCATTGATGAGAATGAACACTTAAACAGATTCTCAGTAAATGAAATGGAAATAACAATGATAAGCTTTGAAGGATTTCTGTATTAAAAATCAATGTCTAAAACAGAGGGATGAACCCATCTATTTATAGACTTTACAAATACATGAACCTTGCCAAAAAGCAAGTTCAGAGACAAGTTGCAACAAGTTGCAATCTTGGAACTTGTACAAAAAGTTAAAGTAATACTAAACCAATAAACTACTGAAACATAAGGCGGTGGAAAGATTCTTGAACAAGTGCTGATGAATGACAAACTACTGATGAGTAGTTTGTCTTCAGTAGTTCTTCAGTGAACTGTCTGGTTTGGACTTCAGAACTTCTGATGCATTTCTTCTTCAATACTTGTAGAATCCTTCTTCAGCAGTTAGTCTTCTTTCTTCAGTAGCTCTATACATAGAATAATTTGACAGAAGTGAATTAGACTAAGGTTTGCAAAAGTGGTTTCACCAATCCTTTTTGTCCTAACATCAATAGAGTCAAGCAAGCCTTTTAGGCTAACCAAAACACAAATTGCCTTTAGGGCAATCTGGATGGTCATGAGATTTAGTTAGACCAAGCACGAAATCATCATAGATGATTCGGATGGTATGAGGTTAGGAATTTGAATCCATTTGATAAGTTCATGTCATAACCACTTCGCTTATGGGATAAACGTGGGTTTTGGACACGGGATTTCCCCTTTCTAGTGTGGACTAATCCATAGCACAAGAAGGGTCAAGAGAGTTGGTAAGGTAGGGTGTAACCACAAACCTTCCAAAAGATTGATAATGGGATAATAAGATAGAAGATTGAAAGTATGTTTATATTAATACATAATATAACCAAGAAGTTTTAGTAAAGTATGGCGACTTATTTGGATGAGCCTTGGCTCTCCTTTGTCAACCATTACCATAACACATATCCATCCAACATTGGATTGTTGGTGGACTTGGTTGGTTTTCTCTACAACAAACAACTTAGGACATAAAAACATAATCAGAAAATAGTTACATTTGAGACCTCTTTTAGGTTCTCTACCCTTATCACACTTCTGTGGATAAATATGGGGAAGATCCTACAGGTTTCTCCAAGGAGTTTTGGTTAGAAAAGAAGAAGGAAAACATAAAAGAAGTGAAGGTTTGAGCTTGGAAACTTACTGTTGTGTTTTCAGAAAGTTTGCTCAAGAACCTTGAGAATTTTAGAGAGATTTAGAGAGAAATGAGATGAACAAGAGGTTAAGGAGTGGGGAGGAGGTGTATTTATAGGTGGGGTAAGTTGGTTGGTGAAGGGATAGGGCGGAAATGCTCGCGTGGAGCAACTTCCGAGGAAAAGACTTGAGTCACAAACCTTACACACCTGTGGAAAACACGCGCGCTTCGGCTAACGCGCGGGCTACTTCACATCATAACATTCCTAAGTATGAGGTACGGAAGATCAAGAGTCAGGATAATCTACCTGCAGAAGATCACTGACACCACCAACAGGATAATGACGCGTGTCCGCGGTAGCCCAACAACCAATGAGGTTCAACAGTGACGTGACTAGTTCAATGCTTCCACCATGCTGCCCCTACTGTTCTGACCAGGCATGCTTACCTGCTGTCACGGGTCACGTCAGACGCCGGCAGGTAAGTCAACCATGCTGGTTCAGAACAACATACCGCCAGGGGCAAGTCACACACTGCCACGTGTCCGCCTGTAAGCTCACCGCTGACGTCATCTACAGTGGACGTCCTTTTTCCGCCTTTTTCAGGGACCAAAAGCGGTTGGGCCGAGCCAAGGCCCAAAGATTACAAGACTCGTCATGGGCTTCTCGTCAAGCCCACGACCTCCACTATAAATAGAAGATGGCAACTCCCTTCAAAAGGATTCGAAATCACTCACTTGTAACATAGAGCTAGGTTTACTCATATGTTTTGTACTCTCTCAAGTAATAATATTCCCGGCTCTTTACAGTGGACGTAGGTCACACTTGACCGAACCACTTACATCTTTGTGTTTTCTCACTTTAACCATCACACACTCTCACTCGCATTCATTCTATCGGGTTAAATCCAAGGTTTTGGTAAAGGAACGTATTCATAGTAACGTAAGTGTACACCACCTGGAGGCACACGTGGACTCATTACTTATTGCTTGACAGATAAGCGGAATCTATGACGCAAAGGACGAAACCATGGCACTTTATTTAGAACAGGCAAAGTAACTCATGCGCAAATTTGACTCCTGCATTGTGGAACATATCAGGCGCAGTGAAAATAAACCAGCGGACGCATTGAGCAAAATGGCCTTCACGGTTTTCGAACACATGGCAAAGGAAGTCTGCGTCGAAGTCCTCAACACTCCATCTATCCCGCCAAGACAAGTCAACATCATCTAAACAGGCAACGCGTCCTGGATGACCCCCATTAAGGCTTATCTTTCTTTTGGAACCCTGCCTTACGATAAGTCAGAGGCCCGGGTGGGTTATCTTTAAACTCAAAGCATCATCGGCCTGTTTCCGGGCCTCAGCTTCCCTCTCACGCGCCACCTGCTCCTCGGCCAGGCGGGCCTTCTCAACAAGGAACCTATGTTCCTCCAGGCGAAGCCGTTCCGCCTCAGCCTTCTTGGCGGTTTCCTCGGCTGCCGCCTTTTTAACCGCCTCAGCCTGAGCAGCCTCCTCAGCCTTAGCCTTCAAAAGGGCCTCAGCCTTAGCGGCTTCATCGGCCTTAGTCTTAGTCGCCAAGTCTGCCTCCTGGCGCAGACGTTCCTCCTCCCTATTCCTCTTAGCTTCCGCTATCTCTTCAGCGGTATGGATTGGTAGAGGGGGAGGACTCGGCGTCACCTTCGGCACCACAACTGCAAGGCGAAAAACACTTAGAAAAAATAAAAGGAATCGATGACAAAAAAGCAAATGAGAGCTTAACACACTTACCACGGATCTTCTTCACCATCTTCTGAAGAAGGGGCTGGCGCACAGGTGGAGCGCCTATGTCAAAAGAGAATGCAGGAGCGCCAGGCTCCTGCGGCTGGCTAACCTTAGCAGGAGACGTGCCCTTGTCCCCTATGCCGCCAACACCCTGGGAGCCTCCAGCGCTCCCACTCGCCCCACCAGCCCTGCCAGTACTCGCCTCGCAGCGGCCTCTCTTTCGAGTCTTCAACTTGGAAGACTCATCATCATCGTCTTCATCAGAAGGTGGCCCATCCTTCCACTTAAGTCAGTTCTTTACGAACTCCCCACCTGTATCCGAAGTTCCTGCGTCAGAGGGGGAGGTCACTCGTTTGGCCACATAACTATGCCTACGTGCGGCATGCTTCTTGCGCCTCTGGGAATATCGTGGCAAGCGCGACATCCCACCAGAGGAGCCAGTGGACTCAGACTCAGTTATTTCATTAAAAAAATTGGAAGTAGGGTTATAAGACTCACGTGTGATGTAGTGATGAGTAGGCGGATTTTCCAAATTTAGGTAGTAGAACCTACCCACAAACTCTTCCAAGTATGAGACCTGCCCCTCCGGGATCCGCCTCCACTTCAACTTAATCGTCCTGCGGGACTCAAATACGTTAAACTTGGTCACGCCTGCGCATACAACAAAACGGTTAGTACAAAATTATGAACACAAAAGACACAAGTAACGCGGAAATAGATACCTTCTTGGGCAATGTAAGGCTCTTTCCCTTCACGAATACCAGTGCGGCTGGTACCCAGCAGGTTGTAGGTACCCTCAAACAACCCCTTCAACTCTAGTTTAGTTTTATGAGTTGTAAGGGCGACAAACCAGGCTTCATCCTTATAATTCCGCATCACCTCGTGGTCTTTCACCTGCTCCATAGACGCCACCACCTTCCAGGGCATGGCCACAGGGATCACCCCCTTATTCAGGTAAAAATACTTGTCCTTCCACCCATGGAGGGACTTGGGAACTTCGGTAACTATAACCGGGACCTTGGGCCATGGTTTGAAAGTAAAGCATGACTCATCCCGGGCCATGAAATAAAACACGCTGAACCGATCAATGGTCCGTTCAATATCCAACGTCTGGCATTGGTTCTCAAAATGCCCTAACCGGAGCATCCCAAATCCGCTCACCTGAGACACCGCCACTCCATATTCTATTAGTGTGTCCAGTTGGAAGCAGGTACAGGGCAAACGGAAGCCACACTTAGAGAAGTGAGACTCATAGAAAGCAAGCTTGCCCTCCGGTGGGGTTAGAATCGTCTTCCCTGGCCCAGGTAACTCTGGCTCACACTCCGGCAAGATACCATGATCATCACAGAATAGGGAAAAGGCTGAAGCAGTCCATTTACATGGAGTATTGGTCATCGGTTTCCTCTCCTTTACTTTCGTCTCTGGAACAGGCGGCTCTATCTCCTGACTACTAGCCTCAGATTCATCATGATGAATCTCGCCAGTCGGAGAGACACCGGTGGAAAGATCAGACATTATCAGAAGAAGAAGAAGAACGGTCTAAAAAGAAGGAAAGACAAACAACTTTGTGAAGTTTTAAGGAAATCTCCAGTTGTCACCGGAAAAACTCGCCGGGAAACTTGAAGATTGCTCGGAAACTTCAAAGTGGTGGACGGGGAATATGAAGATTGATCGGAGGATTTGTGAGAGAAATTTGAAATTGTAACCGTTCCACAAAGTCCTCCGACGTGTATATACCCATTGCATTTATGGCAATGGGACCACCAAGAGGAAAGCAACCGTCACGCCTTTTCGTCTGAAGGCTGGAGATGAAGACACGTGGCACGTGCATCATCGGACGGCTCACAATGGCGCAGGTGCAAGATCCACAGCTGGCAACCGTTCAGTCTCCAGACACGTGTCAACAAAACTCATCATCTCATATAATCAGACGCGTGCCTTCCCACGCGCCTGACATGAGACACGTGAGACAAGACACGTGGCACTACCCTGATCACTTGTTTAATCAACAGACGCGCGTGGCGCCCACGTGCCTGACACCAGACGAAAATCCTCCTGCAAAACGTCTGGGGAGACATAAAGCAGACAACGTGTCAGACAGCTGTCCGACACGTCTGCCAAACTTCCCCATGACGTTATCCACATTCGAATTCTAGGTGCCATAAATTCAAATGATTGGCGACAAATTAAATGCATCACCCTGCATTTACTCCAAGTATAAGAACGCATTTATAACAAGGATAAAGCATGACACGTCATGGTTCGCGGAACTTTGACGTAAACGCGGACATATACATTCCCCGCCTTCTCCTAACAAGGATAAGGCATGACACGTCATGGTTCGCGGAACTTCGACGTAAACGTGGACATACACATTCCCCGCCTTCTCCTGACAAAGACAAGGCATGACACGTCATGGTTTGCGGAACTTTGACGTAAACGCGGACAAGGACGTTCTCCGCCTTCTCTCCATCAAAGACAAGGCATGATACGTCATGGTCCGCAGACCTTTGACGTAAAGCGGGGAAATATGTTATCCGCCTCCTCTACGACAAGACAACACGAGCGGACGAGCTATCATCCGTGACTCATTTTTAATTCAGTCTAGCGCTCCACCTAACCTCGAATCAAGAACAAGAGAAGCCCTAGACTAGGGGGACTTGAAGGGATAGGGAGCCCAATCCGAACGGAAGCGGCATCCCTGTCCCCACTCGGTGAAGATCCGCAGAAATACTCGCGCGGAGCAACTTCCGCAGAAAGGACTTGAGTCACAAACCTTACACACATGTGGAAAACACGCGTGCGTCGGCTAACGCGCGGGCTACTTCACATCATAACATTCCTAAGTAGAAGGTACGGAAGATCAAGAGTCAGGAAGATCTACCTGCAGAAGATCACTGACACCACCAACAGGATAATGACGCGTGTCCGCGGTTGCCCAACAACTACTGAGGTTCAACAGTGACATGACTAGTTCCATGCTTCCACCATGCTGCCCCTACTGTTCTGAACAGGCATGCTTACCTGCTGTCACGGGTCACGTCAGACGCCGGCAGGTAAGTCAACCATGCTGGTTCAGAACAACATACCGCCAGGGGCCAGTCACACACTGCCACGTGTCCGCCTGTAAGCTCACCGCTGACGTCATCTACAGTGGACGTCCTTTTCCTGCCTTTTTCAGGGACCAAAAGCAGTTGGGCCGAGCCAAGGCCCAAAGATTACAAGACTCGTCATGGGCTTCTCGTCAAACCCACGACCTCCACTATAAATAGAATATGGCAACTCCCTTCAAAAGGATCCGAGATCACTCACTTGTAACATAGAGCTAGGTTTACTCATATGCTTTGTACTCTCTCAAGTAATACTATTCCTGGCTCTTTACAGCGAACGTAGGTCACACTTGACCGAACCACTTACATCTTTGTGTTTCTCACTTTAACCATCACACACACTCACTCGCATTCATTCTATCGGGTTAAAACCAAGGTTTGGGTAAAGGAACGTATTCGTAGTAACGTAAGTGTACACCACCTGGAGATTAGTTATAATCCCTAGGTCACTTATTATTTCTTCAGTTGGGTTTTAAATGGAGTAATTAGGGTGGTTGGGAGTGAGTTATGTGGGAAAAGGGGTGAATTACGAGCTGAATTAAGAGATAACTGATCTGATGCCCTCCTGAGCACCATGAAGGACTGGGCTTTTCTCCCCGAGGTACGTGGGCGAGAGGGGGTTCAGCCCAAAGTTGGTTTTCGTTGGGCTTGGCCCAACAGACTCGGTTTTGGACGTGTTTTTGGGTTAAAACTTAGTGTTTGAGCTCATTGTTAACATTTTTTGAGGTGGGCTTGATTTCCACATTATATGGGTTCGTTTATGCTTCGGTTTCATGTTAGAATTCCGTTTTTAAGCGTAAAGTATCAAGCTTGAGTTAAATAGAATAAGTAACATAGATTATAAATAAATGCAAATGACAAAATATTTTCCTTTGATCATAAGCTCGAGATTACAAGAGGAAAGATTAAAGATTACAAGAGTCCAGGGACTGAAATGGTAAATATAAAAAAAGTACGAATGTTACATCGAGCCACTATGTAGTATGTACCACTACGAACTCCCGAGTTATTTTGTGGTAATATATAAAGTGTATTTTACGAAGTTTTGGGTCCAGATTGCAAAACTGGAATCCAGAAGGGGTTGTTTTGCCACAGGTGAAACTTTGAAGCCCAAATCGGTTGAGGAGGCCGAAACTACTATTCTTTCTCATTGTTTCAGCCGCAAAAAGAGGGGGAACGGGGGGAGAGGTTTGGTTACTGTGTTCCATTATTTTCGTGTTAGGGTTTCAGGGTTTAATACAAAATTGCTTTGAGTGGAGGGACTCAATAGTGACGTGGAAGTACAGGTGGAAAAAAAAATGTATTTGAATTTAGGTTATTGAATTTGTTTATTTTATCCTCTCCTCACGCCCGTTAAGTGTGGACTCCATATTTCAAAGGTGCGATCACATTGGAACTGTTGGGTCTTAAGAAAATCAATATTTTTATGTGGAGGTCTAAAATGAATATGCTCCCACACTAAAAGATTTGTCAAGCTAAAATATTCAAGTGTGATTATTCATGTGCAAGTTGTGTGGTGAAAATGTGCAATCAACCTATCACCTTTTCACTTCCTGCGCGCTACATAGCTTTTGGGACATAGGTTGGGAACAGTAACTAGTGTCGCATCCCTTCTATGTATGCTTTCTCGGTTATGGTTTTATTGATGATTTGTAGCACACTCAACTTGGGTCATCAAAAGGCCAAGTTGATATATGGGATCATTCTAATGACACGTTGGTGCATTTGAATTTCGGAAGGCTAAGAAACAATGTGGTTTCTCCAACAAGGGTACATGCGTTTTGAAGATTATGGAAGAGATTAGATCGTTGGGTTATCTTTAGATTAAAAATCAATCTCCCTGTAAACGTATTACTTAGAAAGATTGGTGTAACTTTTCATGTAATCTTTAGATTTTTTCGCAAGTTTCTTGTTAGTCGTCTTCTCTAATGATTCTCTAATGGTAGTTGTCGTTATCAATTTTTTTTTTTTTTTTGTTAAAAGTAATGAAATCTTTTGTATATATAAGTGTTTTTCCAAAATACACAAAAATAATTATATATATATATTTTTATCTACACTTGTTTGAAAAAAAAAAAACTCCAAAGTTTCGTACACTTGTTTGAGAGTTCATGAAGGGCCGCTTTATTCATCGGCCAAGCTCAGTACGACGAGATCCTTCATGAGGATCTAACGATTGGATGTAAGGGCGACACGTGGACATATACGTGTAGGCTATGATCCGTTGAATTTGGGAAAAGTTGTGATTGTGGTTGCCGGTTTTGTCGGTCAGACACGACGGCTCTTGCTTAGCTGGACTGCTATCTATCTATTCATCTCTATTTCCCATTTTACCCCAACAAATTAATCCATTTTTATAGAAAATTGTAAAAATATTTTATGAAATGAAACAATACTATGATGTCTAGCAGACTAGCACACACAACCGTACACCTATTACAACATATAAAAACGACATTTGAGGTCGTTTCTCAATCAACATGAAAGTTAAAAGATGCACAAGCAAAAAATGACTTTGGATTCTTTATTTCATTTTTGTATTTGTAATAAATAATATTAGTGGTGGAGATTTACATGCATATATCCAAGAACACAACAAAATAAATAACTATAATTAAGTTACATGACAATGTCATGACAACATACTTACATACTAACAATGATCATATCTTGTACAAAAGATGGACATGGGAATATCCTTGTTTCTTACATTCAGCTGCTGATTATTCGATCTCAAATCAATTTATTAGAACTAGCATGCTTCCAACAACTGATCAAAGAGGTCATGACTTCTAGGTTATGGAAACATGTTCTTTTCTTTTTCTTTTTTTGAACGTGTTAGTTCAATGGCAGAGGTGTTTCTCTCAAAGGGTCATAACACATGTCAACTGACCCTTACACGAGGTTCGAATCCTTCCCGGTGGTACTCTCTATATTTACAGTTTGTACGTAGTAGAGATCGAACCAATTGATGACCTCTCCAAGAGAAAAGCCTAATGGTGAAACCCCTTAACCACCCCCATCAAAGTGGTGATGGCATAGAAACATGTTCTTAATGGCCATTTTAACCAATTCTCCATCATCAAAACACATTTAAATGTTTCCATATTTCTTCCTAAAAGATAAGACATGTGAAATGACCCAAAAGAGATGATATAACAAATAAAACTTGTATAAAGAAAAGGCCCGGTCTATTGGCACCCCCACCTTCTATTTTAACCCCCTCCAAGCGCCTCGCTTAGGCCTAAGCGAGGCGCTTTGAAGCTGAATTCGAGGAGGTCAGTACGAGGGGCAGAAAAAGCTGATTTTTAGGTCTAAGCGCCTCGCTTAGGCCTAAGCGAGGCGCTTCGGATCAATTTTTTTTTTTTTTTTGGTCTTTTGAGTTAGTTTTTTGTTTTTTTAATATAATTATTATAAAAAATGTTTTTTTGACAAACGTCTGGCTAACCTGTCCAGTTATCAATCTCACTGACCAACAACTGAATTTTACTTGCTTGCATGAAAAGTAAGTGTGAAGATCAAGATCAAGAAGAACAGTACGGTCAAACTCCGGGGGTTGTGTTGTATGTATAAAATAGTGAATAATTGTAGTGTGTTCGGTGAATTTGACTTGCTTGCATTGGAATCTTGACTGCTACAACATAACTTGCACCGGCTTGAGATATGAGTTTAATTAGCTTAAATCTCTCTGATCCATGATATGAGAGCAATAATCCATCGAGAACTTGAGAAAGAGAGAATAAGAGAAGAGATAATAACATATGAGCTAGCCTTCATTGATGAATTTTACTGTCCAGTTATCAATCTCACTGTCCAACAACTGAATTTTACTTGCTTGCATGAAAAGTAATGATCAGGAACATTCCAAATAACCGTCCAATTTCAGCTAAGGAGGTATATGTACAATGATGTGGTTTCTTTTAGATAAGGAGGTATATGTACAATGATGTCCTTACGCAAAATAAAACTTACACACAACTTTTTTGCTCTAGTGGTGTAGTCTACCTTTTTGAAAAAGACATTTTAGTCTTCAAGACTTCTATGGTTTCGGGTTCCCTTTCATCGTTGACAGATATCTCTCTGAGATGATATCTTCTCTTTAGGTTTTGGAATTAATGAGACAACTTTTCAGTTGTTATCCGAGAGATAGCGGTCAACGATGAAGACAACCTGAAAGTGGATACCATGGATCAGAGAGATTCAAGCTAATTAAACTCATATCTCAAGCCAGTGTAAGTTATGTTGTAGCATCCTTGATCATCTTCTTGTAATTACTTTCTATTGTTTCGGGTTCCCTTCCATCGTTGACAGATATCTCTCTGAGATGATAGCTTCTCTTCAGATTCTGATTGCACCGGTGGAATTGGAATTGGAATTAATGAGACAACTTTTCAGTTGTTATCCGAGAGATAGCGGTCAACGATGAAGACAACCTGAAAGTGGATACCATGGATCAGAGAGATTCAAGCTAATTAAACTCATATCTCAAGCCGGTGCAAGTTATGTTGTAGCATCTTTGATCATCTTCTTTGTAGTACTTTACGCAGGTTTGCCAGAGGGTCACTATTCATATATAAAGAACATTAATTTAATCGGTTTCATCTTTGTTATTTTGATAATTATCGTATTTGCAACTTAGTTCCTTTGATTCATCATTGTTGTACAAAGTTGGATGTTTGTACTGGAAAACCAAAACGAGCAATAAACGAAGCGAAACGGGGAGATATAATTTTCTTGGCTTGGAAACAACTTAAAAGAACCAAAAATGAATTAAAATTATTTTTTGGTGATTAACAGATAATTTTAAAGAATTAAAAGAAATTCAATTTTTTTTAAAAAAAAATGACAAAACGCCTCGCTTTGGTCAAAGCGAGGCGTTTGCTTGCCTCGCTTTGGCCAAAGCTAGGCACAAACAGCCTAGCTTTGGCCAAAGCGAGGCAACCAGGCGCCTCGCTTTGACCAAAGAGAGGCGTTTTGGCATTTTTCTAAAAAAAATTGAATTTCATTCTAATTCTTTAAAATTATCTGTTAATCACCAAAAAATAATTTTAATTCATTTTTGGTTCTTTTAAGTTGTTTCCAAGCCAAGAAAATTATATCTCCCCGTTTCGCTTCGTTTATTGCTCGTTTTGGTTTTCCAGTACAAACATCCAGCTTTGTACAACTTTGATGAATCATTGTACGTGGTCCTCCGACTAAACCTAACTCGCAACAATTGTTTTTAATTCATTTTTAAGTGTTTTTAATTACTTTTCGAGAAATGATAATTTTCAGATATTACAGATCAAGGTGTTACCAAGCATGTCAAGAAATGATAATTTTCAAATATTGCAGATCAAGGTGTTACCAAGCATGTCAAGAAATGATAATTTTCAAATATTGCAGATCAAGGAAAGAATGAAAATACGTGATGCACATACCGTGAGTGTAGTCCATTGATGTATTAATATATTATTTAATCGCAAGTTTCAATACTAGATAATGCACGTAACTCTCTAGGCACATTTCCCACCCTTTAAATAATCATATATATACACTATAAACCAATCATTAACATCCCACTCTTCATTTTCCCTCAAACATGGATCCTTTAAAGTACCTTGATGATGCACATACCATGGATAAAGAAAAACCGTTTCCACATCAAAAACAACAAAAACTAGAGCATTAATCGCAAAGTGGTTTGTATGAGTGTAGTCCAAACATTTAAAAATAACTTTTCATGCAAGCAAGTAAAATTCAGTTGTTTTACTAATTTCATAGTCTTGATACTTTTAACAAACGGATCGGCGCTAACGCGCAAACCTTCGTTTTTGTTTTTCGAGACAAAGGAACTAAGTTGCAAATACGATAATTATCAAAATAATAATAATAATAATAATTCTTTATGTATGAATAGTGTCTAAAGTGGATACCATGGATCAGAGAGATTCAAGCTAATTAAACTCATATCTCAAGTCGGTGCAAGTTATGTTGTAGCATCTTTGATCATCTTCTTGTAATTACTTTATATTGTTCCGGGTTCCCTTCCATCGTTGACAGATATCTCTCTGAGATGATAGCTTCTCTTCAGATTCGAGAGATAACGGAACCAATTAATGTTTCTTTATGTATGAATAGTGACTAAAGTGGATACCATGGATCAGAGAGATTCAGGCTAATTAAACTCATACTCAATTTCGGTTGATATAGAGTATATCAGAGAAAGATTTAGTTGAAAGTGGATATAACTGGACAGTGAGATTGATAACTTCTCTATGAAGTTGCTACAATAGTTAAACAAAAGCTGAAATTGAACAGTTATTTGGAATGTTTCTGATCATTATAGTTATGCCTTTTTTGGTGAAATGAACTTGAAGAAATTGAACAGTTATTTGGAATGTTTCTGATCATTACTGTTCTTCTTGATCTTGATCTTCACACTTGCTTTTGACAAACGTCTGGCTGACCTGAAGTTCCTTTGCAACCAGGTAAAAAGGAACTACGTTGCAAATATAAAAATCCACCACATCACGATTATACTCTTTATGTATGAATAGTGACCCTCTGGCAAACCTACCTCTGTTTTGAATTTGTTACTTCCATAGAGAAGTTATCAATCTCACTGTAATGATCAAGAATATTCCAAATAACAGTACGGTCAAACTCTGGGGTTGTGTTGTATGTATAAAATAGTGAATAATTGTAGTGTGTTCGGTGCAGTCGACGAACATCATTCAAAATTTCAACTTCCCGTTCAGGTGCTTAAGTCCACCTTGAAGACTGGATAACATGGATCAAAGAGATTCAAGCTAATCAAACTCATATCTCAAGTTGGTCTAACAACTGAATTTGACTTGCTTGCATTGGAATCTTGACTGCTACAACATAACTTGCACCGGCTTGAATTCAGGGTTTAATTAGCTTAAATCTCTCTGATCCATGATATGAGAGCAATAATCCATCGAGAACTTGAGAAAGAGAGAATAAGAGAAGAGATAATAACATATGAGCTAGCCTTCATTGATGAATTTTACTGTCCAGTTATCAATCTCACTGTCCAACAACTGAATTTTACTTGCTTGCATGAAAAGTAATGATCAGGAACATTCCAAATAACCGTCCAATTTCAGCTAAGGAGGTATATGTACAATGATGTGGTTTCTTTTAGATAAGGAGGTATATGTACAATGATGTCCTTACGCAAAATAAAACTTACACACAACTTTTTTGCTCTAGTGGTGTAGTCTACCTTTTTGAAAAAGACATTTTAGTCTTCAAGACTTCTATGGTTTCGGGTTCCCTTTCATCGTTGACAGATATCTCTCTGAGATGATATCTTCTCTTTAGGTTTTGGAATTAATGAGACAACTTTTCAGTTGTTATCCGAGAGATAGCGGTCAACGATGAAGACAACCTGAAAGTGGATACCATGGATCAGAGAGATTCAAGCTAATTAAACTCATATCTCAAGCCAGTGTAAGTTATGTTGTAGCATCCTTGATCATCTTCTTGTAATTACTTTCTATTGTTTCGGGTTCCCTTCCATCGTTGACAGATATCTCTCTGAGATGATAGCTTCTCTTCAGATTCTGATTGCACCGGTGGAATTGGAATTGGAATTAATGAGACAACTTTTCAGTTGTTATCCGAGAGATAGCGGTCAACGATGAAGACAACCTGAAAGTGGATACCATGGATCAGAGAGATTCAAGCTAATTAAACTCATATCTCAAGCCGGTGCAAGTTATGTTGTAGCATCTTTGATCATCTTCTTTGTAGTACTTTACGCAGGTTTGCCAGAGGGTCACTATTCATATATAAAGAACATTAATTTAATCGGTTTCATCTTTGTTATTTTGATAATTATCGTATTTGCAACTTAGTTCCTTTGATTCATCATTGTTGTACAAAGTTGGATGTTTGTACTGGAAAACCAAAACGAGCAATAAACGAAGCGAAACGGGGAGATATAATTTTCTTGGCTTGGAAACAACTTAAAAGAACCAAAAATGAATTAAAATTATTTTTTGGTGATTAACAGATAATTTTAAAGAATTAAAAGAAATTCAATTTTTTTTAAAAAAAAATGACAAAACGCCTCGCTTTGGTCAAAGCGAGGCGTTTGCTTGCCTCGCTTTGGCCAAAGCTAGGCACAAACAGCCTAGCTTTGGCCAAAGCGAGGCAACCAGGCGCCTCGCTTTGACCAAAGAGAGGCGTTTTGGCATTTTTCTAAAAAAAATTGAATTTCATTCTAATTCTTTAAAATTATCTGTTAATCACCAAAAAATAATTTTAATTCATTTTTGGTTCTTTTAAGTTGTTTCCAAGCCAAGAAAATTATATCTCCCCGTTTCGCTTCGTTTATTGCTCGTTTTGGTTTTCCAGTACAAACATCCAGCTTTGTACAACTTTGATGAATCATTGTACGTGGTCCTCCGACTAAACCTAACTCGCAACAATTGTTTTTAATTCATTTTTAAGTGTTTTTAATTACTTTTCGAGAAATGATAATTTTCAGATATTACAGATCAAGGTGTTACCAAGCATGTCAAGAAATGATAATTTTCAAATATTGCAGATCAAGGTGTTACCAAGCATGTCAAGAAATGATAATTTTCAAATATTGCAGATCAAGGAAAGAATGAAAATACGTGATGCACATACGTGAGTGTAGTCCATTGATGTATTAATATATTATTTAATCGCAAGTTTCAATACTAGATAATGCACGTAACTCTCTAGGCACATTTCCCACCCTTTAAATAATCATATATATACACTATAAACCAATCATTAACATCCCACTCTTCATTTTCCCTCAAACATGGATCCTTTAAAGTACCTTGATGATGCACATACCATGGATAAAGAAAAACCGTTTCCACATCAAAAACAACAAAAACTAGAGCATTAATCGCAAAGTGGTTTGTATGAGTGTAGTCCAAACATTTAAAAATAACTTTTCATGCAAGCAAGTAAAATTCAGTTGTTTTACTAATTTCATAGTCTTGATACTTTTAACAAACGGATCGGCGCTAACGCGCAAACCTTCGTTTTTGTTTTTCGAGACAAAGGAACTAAGTTGCAAATACGATAATTATCAAAATAATAATAATAATAATAATTCTTTATGTATGAATAGTGTCTAAAGTGGATACCATGGATCAGAGAGATTCAAGCTAATTAAACTCATATCTCAAGTCGGTGCAAGTTATGTTGTAGCATCTTTGATCATCTTCTTGTAATTACTTTATATTGTTCCGGGTTCCCTTCCATCGTTGACAGATATCTCTCTGAGATGATAGCTTCTCTTCAGATTCGAGAGATAACGGAACCAATTAATGTTTCTTTATGTATGAATAGTGACTAAAGTGGATACCATGGATCAGAGAGATTCAGGCTAATTAAACTCATACTCAATTTCGGTTGATATAGAGTATATCAGAGAAAGATTTAGTTGAAAGTGGATATAACTGGACAGTGAGATTGATAACTTCTCTATGAAGTTGCTACAATAGTTAAACAAAAGCTGAAATTGAACAGTTATTTGGAATGTTTCTGATCATTATAGTTATGCCTTTTTTGGTGAAATGAACTTGAAGAAATTGAACAGTTATTTGGAATGTTTCTGATCATTACTGTTCTTCTTGATCTTGATCTTCACACTTGCTTTTGACAAACGTCTGGCTGACCTGAAGTTCCTTTGCAACCAGGTAAAAAGGAACTACGTTGCAAATATAAAAATCCACCACATCACGATTATACTCTTTATGTATGAATAGTGACCCTCTGGCAAACCTACCTCTGTTTTGAATTTGTTACTTCCATAGAGAAGTTATCAATCTCACTGTAATGATCAAGAATATTCCAAATAACAGTACGGTCAAACTCTGGGGTTGTGTTGTATGTATAAAATAGTGAATAATTGTAGTGTGTTCGGTGCAGTCGACGAACATCATTCAAAATTTCAACTTCCCGTTCAGGTGCTTAAGTCCACCTTGAAGACTGGATAACATGGATCAAAGAGATTCAAGCTAATCAAACTCATATCTCAAGTTGGTCTAACAACTGAATTTGACTTGCTTGCATTGGAATCTTGACTGCTACAACATAACTTGCACCGGCTTGAATTCAGGGTTTAATTAGCTTAAATCTCTCTGATCCATGATATGAGAGCAATAATCCATCGAGAACTTGAGAAAGAGAGAATAAGAGAAGAGATAATAACATATGAGCTAGCCTTCATTGATGAATTTTACTGTCCAGTTATCAATCTCACTGTCCAACAACTGAATTTTACTTGCTTGCATGAAAAGTAATGATCAGGAACATTCCAAATAACCGTCCAATTTCAGCTAAGGAGGTATATGTACAATGATGTGGTTTCTTTTAGATAAGGAGGTATATGTACAATGATGTCCTTACGCAAAATAAAACTTACACACAACTTTTTTGCTCTAGTGGTGTAGTCTACCTTTTTGAAAAAGACATTTTAGTCTTCAAGACTTCTATGGTTTCGGGTTCCCTTTCATCGTTGACAGATATCTCTCTGAGATGATATCTTCTCTTTAGGTTTTGGAATTAATGAGACAACTTTTCAGTTGTTATCCGAGAGATAGCGGTCAACGATGAAGACAACCTGAAAGTGGATACCATGGATCAGAGAGATTCAAGCTAATTAAACTCATATCTCAAGCCAGTGTAAGTTATGTTGTAGCATCCTTGATCATCTTCTTGTAATTACTTTCTATTGTTTCGGGTTCCCTTCCATCGTTGACAGATATCTCTCTGAGATGATAGCTTCTCTTCAGATTCTGATTGCACCGGTGGAATTGGAATTGGAATTAATGAGACAACTTTTCAGTTGTTATCCGAGAGATAGCGGTCAACGATGAAGACAACCTGAAAGTGGATACCATGGATCAGAGAGATTCAAGCTAATTAAACTCATATCTCAAGCCGGTGCAAGTTATGTTGTAGCATCTTTGATCATCTTCTTTGTAGTACTTTACGCAGGTTTGCCAGAGGGTCACTATTCATATATAAAGAACATTAATTTAATCGGTTTCATCTTTGTTATTTTGATAATTATCGTATTTGCAACTTAGTTCCTTTGATTCATCATTGTTGTACAAAGTTGGATGTTTGTACTGGAAAACCAAAACGAGCAATAAACGAAGCGAAACGGGGAGATATAATTTTCTTGGCTTGGAAACAACTTAAAAGAACCAAAAATGAATTAAAATTATTTTTTGGTGATTAACAGATAATTTTAAAGAATTAAAAGAAATTCAATTTTTTTTAAAAAAAAATGACAAAACGCCTCGCTTTGGTCAAAGCGAGGCGTTTGCTTGCCTCGCTTTGGCCAAAGCTAGGCACAAACAGCCTAGCTTTGGCCAAAGCGAGGCAACCAGGCGCCTCGCTTTGACCAAAGAGAGGCGTTTTGGCATTTTTCTAAAAAAAATTGAATTTCATTCTAATTCTTTAAAATTATCTGTTAATCACCAAAAAATAATTTTAATTCATTTTTGGTTCTTTTAAGTTGTTTCCAAGCCAAGAAAATTATATCTCCCCGTTTCGCTTCGTTTATTGCTCGTTTTGGTTTTCCAGTACAAACATCCAGCTTTGTACAACTTTGATGAATCATTGTACGTGGTCCTCCGACTAAACCTAACTCGCAACAATTGTTTTTAATTCATTTTTAAGTGTTTTTAATTACTTTTCGAGAAATGATAATTTTCAGATATTACAGATCAAGGTGTTACCAAGCATGTCAAGAAATGATAATTTTCAAATATTGCAGATCAAGGTGTTACCAAGCATGTCAAGAAATGATAATTTTCAAATATTGCAGATCAAGGAAAGAATGAAAATACGTGATGCACATACCGTGAGTGTAGTCCATTGATGTATTAATATATTATTTAATCGCAAGTTTCAATACTAGATAATGCACGTAACTCTCTAGGCACATTTCCCACCCTTTAAATAATCATATATATACACTATAAACCAATCATTAACATCCCACTCTTCATTTTCCCTCAAACATGGATCCTTTAAAGTACCTTGATGATGCACATACCATGGATAAAGAAAAACCGTTTCCACATCAAAAACAACAAAAACTAGAGCATTAATCGCAAAGTGGTTTGTATGAGTGTAGTCCAAACATTTAAAAATAACTTTTCATGCAAGCAAGTAAAATTCAGTTGTTTTACTAATTTCATAGTCTTGATACTTTTAACAAACGGATCGGCGCTAACGCGCAAACCTTCGTTTTTGTTTTTCGAGACAAAGGAACTAAGTTGCAAATACGATAATTATCAAAATAATAATAATAATAATTCTTTATGTATGAATAGTGTCTAAAGTGGATACCATGGATCAGAGAGATTCAAGCTAATTAAACTCATATCTCAAGTCGGTGCAAGTTATGTTGTAGCATCTTTGATCATCTTCTTGTAATTACTTTATATTGTTCCGGGTTCCCTTCCATCGTTGACAGATATCTCTCTGAGATGATAGCTTCTCTTCAGATTCGAGAGATAACGGAACCAATTAATGTTTCTTTATGTATGAATAGTGACTAAAGTGGATACCATGGATCAGAGAGATTCAGGCTAATTAAACTCATACTCAATTTCGGTTGATATAGAGTATATCAGAGAAAGATTTAGTTGAAAGTGGATATAACTGGACAGTGAGATTGATAACTTCTCTATGAAGTTGCTACAATAGTTAAACAAAAGCTGAAATTGAACAGTTATTTGGAATGTTTCTGATCATTATAGTTATGCCTTTTTTGGTGAAATGAACTTGAAGAAATTGAACAGTTATTTGGAATGTTTCTGATCATTACTGTTCTTCTTGATCTTGATCTTCACACTTGCTTTTGACAAACGTCTGGCTGACCTGAAGTTCCTTTGCAAATATAAAAATCCATCACATCACGATTATACTCTTTATGTATGAATAGTGACCCTCTGGCAAACCTACCTCTGTTTTGAATTTGTTACTTCCATAGAGAAGTTATCAATCTCACTGTAATGATCAAGAATATTCCAAATAACAGTACGGTCAAACTCTGGGGTTGTGTTGTATGTATAAAATAGTGAATAATTGTAGTGTGTTCGGTGCAGTCGACGAACATCATTCAAAATTTCAACTTCCCGTTCAGGTGCTTAAGTCCACCTTGAAGACTGGATAACATGGATCAAAGAGATTCAAGCTAATCAAACTCATATCTCAAGTTGGTCTAACAACTGAATTTGACTTGCTTGCATTGGAATCTTGACTGCTACAACATAACTTGCACCGGCTTGAATTCAGGGTTTAATTAGCTTAAATCTCTCTGATCCATGATATGAGAGCAATAATCCATCGAGAACTTGAGAAAGAGAGAATAAGAGAAGAGATAATAACATATGAGCTAGCCTTCATCGTTGAATTTTACTGTCCAGTTATCAATCTCACTGGCCAACAACTGAATTTTACTTGCTTGCATGAAAAGTAATGATCAGGTTGCCTTCATCGTTGACCGATATCTCACTGGCCAACAACTCGTGTACAGCCTTTATCAGGTTCTTTTGGCCACAGGTACAGAAAGGTTACAAATGTTCATGTTGTTTCAGGTTGCCTTCATCGTTGACCGATATCTCTCCGATAACAGTCAATCTCACTGTAATGATCAAGAATATTCCAAATAACTGTATAATTTCAGCTTTTGTTTAACTATTTTAGCAAATACGGTTAGTGGATACCATGGATCAGAGAGATTCATGTCGTTTCAGGTTGCCTTCATCGTTGACCGATAACTCTCCGATAACAACTGAATTTTACTTTCTTGCCTGAAAAGTTGTACCGGTTATAGAGAGAAATGAACAGTCGGATCGACTGTTGATTGGTATATTGAGAGCAAACCGACGATCATTCAAAATTTAAAGTTACCGCTAACCTCTGCGCCATCATCGACTACAGCAAACCGACGATCTTCCTCCACGGCACTCCTAGTGGTTGGAAACTGTGATGACAAAGCTGGTGTGTTGAAACAAGGTATGGATATGGAGAACATGGAATGAGATGATCTCGATTTTCGTACAAAGTAAAAGTCAGTTGTTATCGGAGAGATAGCTGTCAACGATCAAGGCAACATACTTGAAATCAATGGGAAGGTTAACAATTCCTGCTCATCTTGATGATATCTTCATCAATCTCCTTGATCTACGCATAAGTGTTAAAAGTATCAAGACTATGAAATTAGTAAAACAACTTTTCAGTTGTTATCAGACAAGGACTTGCCTGTGTTGCCGCATTTAATGAAATTTAACGCCCATACCGCATTCATTGACTTTACGTGGTTGATGATGTCAAGTTTAAGTCATTGACAATGTTGAGGGTTATTACTTTGTTTTTTAAATTTTTTTAACTTTTTATAATTATTAAATTAAAAAAAAACAACTCAAAACATCAAAAAACTACCAAAATAAAATACTCCCTTCAAGCGCCTCGCTTAGGCCTAAGCGAGGCGCTTGGAGGGGATTAAAATAGAAGGTGGGGGGTTTAAATATAACTACCCGAAGAAAACCTAATAGTTGAGACAAATTCTTGCATTTAACCAAGAGCTAAATGATAGGGTACTCAACACCAAAAACAAGATCAATTACATAGTTCAACTTATCTTTCAGCAGCTAGGCCCAGATGATTTACTAGAAAAACACTATTCTTTCATGACGGGAACATCTTCAAGTTTTTGGCTTGTATCAACAATGTCTAAAATAGACATGCATCGATTATTTCATTGCTTTAGCCATAGAGAAATTATTTCATTGCTTTCACTATAGAGAAAATGGAGAGGTTATAATGCATTTGCTTTTCACCATGATCAACAATTTGCTTTCGTTTGGGAGCAGAAAGTTGAACAAACCTTTTGGTTATAGATAATATTAGCTGCTTCATGCCAATATAACCAATCTACGGTAAAACCTCTATAATTTAACTAGATTATACCTCGGGAGCATCCCGGTGTTGAGAAAAATCTAATATGACTTATCAATTTTACATATGAAATAGACTGATGCGCTTTACAGTTACATGCAGGAAAGCTTCAGGTAGCACCTACTAAAAACACAATTAACAATATATCTCCAATGTTAACGCCTAACCTTAAACAATGTATAACTATAATGTTAACATCTAACCTAAAACAATGTATAACTCTAATATTAATACCTAACTGTTAAAGTGGTTCGATTTGGGACTAGCTAAGTACAGGGGTTTAGGCTAAGATGTGGTGGTTCGGAGGCAGAGGTCCTGTCGAGGGGTATTACTGTGTCCTTTATTACTCGCAACAACCAGGTATTTATAACCTCATCGTGGCTGCGCATTAACGAGTTGTAATGATCTTGTCGGCGTGACAATGCACTCATGTCATTGTAGCTGCCGACGAGGTATGGCGCATATTATTATTTTATTCGTTTAACCATCAGTAGGATACTGTTACGGCCTTGGTCCATTGGGTAAGAGTCGCCTTCCTTTTGTCCGATGGTTAATAGCCGTCTTAGGTTTATCTACTAGTTATTTGTCCATTATTTAATGTACATTCCGTTTGGTCGCTTAATCAAACCGTCCTAAACGTTCTAATCTGTTTTATCGTCCTTTAGTCCAATCGGATCGTCCTAGACGTTCTAATTTGTTTTATCGGCCTTTAGTCCAATCGGATCGTCCATCCTTTTCCGTTCTGATCGGTTTGGTCTTATTTTTTCCATCTTTTATTATTACTCCTAATATTATCTTAGTGTGGGTATTTAATCCTCTTTTGCTTACTGATTATGCGTCCTACGTCATCACTAACCTAAAACAATGTACAACTCCAATGCTAACACCTATTGAAAATAAAATTCATATTTACTAGTTTGGACATAATTAGTGAGTTGCCTATACATGATTAATGAATTACCTGAATACTTTGTGTTTTTATTCCTGTATGAACAAAACCACACAACAAAATAGTCATTTTTTTCTCCGTTTTTTATATGGCACTATGGTATTTGTTGGAAAGATAATAAAACTTTCGTTAATTTGGTGTAATTTTTTTCTTTAAAAAATTGCGTATATAAAAGATATTAAAATTTAAAAATTACGGGAGGAAACATGAGAGAGAAAAATCGAATTTTGTTTTAATTTTTTTTTCCTAAAATCACTTAATGCCACACTGCTTGCCATTTTTAGCTTTAATTTTATATCATTAATGACATGTCCCACATGACACACTCAAGGGGCAGGAAGTCATCTTTGAGTGTCATGTGAGATTTATTGCTTTTAATTATTATAATAGATAGATACTCGATAAATTAATAACCTCGATAAATTTAATAATTTGTCCGGTCCTAACTTGGGACCAGTTAAAATTGGACCCCAATCGATAAAATAATAAGATTATATTTTTTTTTGAAATCCCAACGTAAATATATTGGTCCCAGCGAAACTATAATTAATAATTACTAAAAAATTCAAAAATTCTAGGATTTTCTATTAAAAAATGAATTTATAGTCACTTCTTCTCTTTTTTTTTTTTGTCAACCCACTGCACCAAATCTTGTTAAGTGCATCCTTGGTAATCTCTCTTATACTCGCATAACAATTTTCGTTGTTGATTGGTCATCGTTGATTTTTTAACACCTTTTAGTTTAGAAGCCATAGTTGATGTGATTGTAAAATTTATCGTTACACATTTTATAGTGAATGTACATGAGAATTTTGTAGGTCATTGTTTCTGTTTTACTCAAATAGGTAAAGTGAACGGACATGGAAAGTTTGAAGGTCAATGCATTAATTTGAGAGTAGCTCACGAATATAAACCAACTCTTTAAATTAAGAATTTATTAATTTATCGATATAATAATATCACGCGAAATTAATAAAATATCCCGGTCCCAACATTATTAATTTATAGAGATTTTACCGTATCTCGATCACAACATTAAATTCACCCATAGTCGATCATGTTCGTAATTTTAGTGTCATCTCAACATTTTGAATAATTGAAATAAACTTAAGAACAAATGAAAAAAAATAGACACATATTTATTGTAACACCCCAACCGATGGCGGAAACATCGAGGTGTCACGTAGTGATGATTGTTCAATAGCTCATGGTACTAAATGAAAGTTGAATATTATTAAACGATTTACAATTTGTCATACAATTAATAATTACATAAACTTGATTCATATAAACTAGGTCCAAAGCTCCTATGTGATCCAAGACTTATACAACTTCCAATAGCAATTAAAACCTGAAACATGTTGAGTTGGAAAGATGGGGGGTCAACTATAAATAGTTAGTGAGAATACATAGGTTTTTGAATGTAATAGATAACAATAGTTCGTACAACAATCATACTTGTATAATGTAAGAGTATGAGTCCGACATGTAACAATGCGTCTTTTGTACAATCAAACCTTGTGTCGACTGGGACCTAACTCGCAAGTTAGTAAAAGTGTAACTGTTTTTGATCATCCTTGAATTTATGCGGGGGATGAGCTTGTCAGACCTATAGTGCTATAATCTAAACAGGCGGCTTGATCAATGTTAATGATTGTACTGTGTGTTTTTGTTACAGTCAAAATGAATCCACAAGTTTCACATAATGAGAATGAGTAATTGCTATTGTATCAAAAATGTTTAAACATGTTTCACCCCAAAAATGTAAAACAATAAAAAGGGGGCTATATAAACTCACCTTAGCAAGCAAGCAAGAATCCCAAATATGCAATAGCAAGTATATTGATTCTCAAATAAATCAACCTAGATTAACCATCACAAAGTCTAAGAATAACAAGTCAAACAAGTCTACTAGATCGATTGATTAGGGCTTTCTAATTTTGGGGAACGAGATTTAAATGTTTGATTTTGTATTTAATTCTAATAAAAAATATAATAATAATTCAAGTAAAAAAAATCAAGTACTTATATAGTTATGTAAAAACAGTTATATATGTATATTTATATATAGTAGTAATAAACATATATAATAAAATAATAATATTATTTGTTTGAAAAAGAACATGACAAGAAAAATTCACCCACATGGTTCTGACACAATTGTCGAACCTAGGGTCTTGATTTTATTAAGCAACTGACCAACGAGCTAACCTACAAGCTCAATTCGTTTGATTTTCTAAAAAAATAATAAAAAAAAATTAAAAAATATAAATTTAAACTTAATGTTTAAGTGCCATCTTCCTCAATTAATATTACCCAACCAGTCCCGCCATTCACTCAACAATTTTACCATATAAACAAACTTGATTTCAATATTACTATAAGATTCCTATATGATACAAAAAAACGACCAGGATACGACGAACGGATCAGATACGAAAAGCGACCAGGTTCGATTCCGATGATCAGCGCGAACAGAGCAAACTTGCTTGTGTTTGCGATAGAATGAGGAATAGGGACCTTAGGTAGATGCAATTTATAGGGGATTAGCAGATCAGGTTCTAGATTTAGAAGCATATATAGCAAAATGATTTTGTGTCTCTTTATATAGTGATGATCAAAACAATGCAATAACCCGAGTTATATACTAGAGGAATTGGCTCCAAGCAAGGAATAAGCGAGATATGTGGATGACTAATTAAATTAGCGAGATTAGCGGATGACCAGTTGTTGACCGAGATTGGAGGATTGCAAGATAAATGTTAAGTGGTTTATGGGTTTCGATTTATGTCCAGTTCTAACTAGAAACATCGAATTGAAGGTGTTTTATGGTGAGCTTGTCATGAGTCAAAGTCCTAATTATTTGGCCTTAAAAGTTGTCTGTAATTGCTCCATCAAATGCGTAATTCAGATTAGGAAAGTTATAATGTGACCAAAACTCATCATTTAGGGTTTAAATTTGGTAGTCTTGACCGAAGATTGAGGCCTGAATTTGGAGGAATTCTATCTTACATTATTATGAACATTACAATACAAATAAATAGTGTACAATGACTAATTACAAGGAAGAACTAAAAAAGGAAAAAAAATGCTCTCTACATGGGGAGCCGTAGGGTTCCTCTACCGGAAAAATTACAAGGCCGTCTCACAAAGTTTTTCATTGCTAATCTACCAGACAAGTGCAGTGGAAAAGATCTTGCGGATGTGATTCGTCATTTGGGTGTTATTTTCGATCTTTACATCGCTAGGAAGCGGGATAAGAATGGTAAGAGGTTTCGTTTTGTATCGTTTTTGGACGTCAAAGACAACAAAGAGATGGCAGGGAGTATTGCGACGGTTCGAATAGGAGATTGTGTTCTACAAGCCAACGTCGCAAGGTTTACTTTCGAGGACGGTGAGATTGGTCCACCGCCTAGAGTCAACAGAATGCCAGAAAATAAGGAAGGAAGAGATGAGAAGCTAGACCAATGTTTAACAGTTTCATGCAGGATGGTAGATCCTTCCAGGAGACGCTGACGGGTAAGAAGCATGTGGAGAAGGAGGAAAGAGTTTTGAAAGTCGATGATTCCATTGCTATGTACCAGTCTTCTTATGGCAGAGCATTGATTATGAGAATGTTAGATCTAGATGGGCTTAAAAGTATCAATAAAATTCTAAAGGAAGTGAGTTCGAAAGAGGGTCTTGTGCAATATCTGGGTGGTTTATCGGTGATGGTAACATATGATTGCAAGGAAAAGGCACAGGCAGTGTGTTCGGGTGCTAGGGAAGTGATGGGAAGGTTTAACTCGATATCATTCTGGGAAGGCCAGTCATTGGCGTACGAAAGACTTGCATGCCTGAAAATACAGGGTCTACCTATACAGTTGATGTCGGGGGCGATCATTAACAAAATAGGTGAGAGTTTTGGAAGAGTTATTCACCACCCTAAAAGATCGGAAACGGAATCGGATTTGTCTTATGACTACGTAGGAGTGTTGGTAGGGGAAGGCAAGAGAATTGCGGATGAGATTACTATTCAGTGGCGAAACAGAAAGTTTAGAGTATGGGTGTCGGAGGAAGCCGTCGACTGGGTTCCGGCTTTTTTCGATGCGGATGATGTTGGTGAAGAAAAAGTGCAATCTGAGGAGGCTTCCTCCTCTAGGTCGGATTCGGTGCCAGGTTATGTGGAAGAGGAAGAGAAGGAGGAGTCGGTGGAGGTGGAAGCTCGAAGATCCGATGAGATGGAGGTTGGTGATACGGATGTTGGGTTTGATACTCCGGCAACCGCATTGAATGAAACGATTGTTACGGAATTATATTTGGAAGGTTCCACCGCATTGAATGAAACGAATGTTAAGGAATTAAATTTGGAAGGTTCCAATATTCCTTGTGGGAATGAGAAAATTAAGGAAGGTGTTAATTCCGAGGCATTTATATCGGGTGTGAATTTTGATTTTGAAAAAAAATTGTTTAAAGGATAATGTTGAGGAGATTTTTACAAATGTGAATAAACGAAAAAAGAAGCAGTGGGCTGATTCTAGTGGGCCGGTCCTATCCAATATGGAGAACTCAAGTAGTTTGGAAAAGTCTAAACTGGGTAAAAAAGCCAAAGAAGTTGGGTCGGTTCTTGTGGGCGATTTAACTTATTTGAATGGGAGTGAGGATCAGATTAACTATAGTGCAGATGAGGAAGGCCATTTTCATAATATTGAAACTTCTAACACCTTTAACGTTCTAAGTGAAGGTACAGAAGTGGAGATAAGTAGAAGACCTATGATGGAGCCGAGAAAGACACAGGTAACGAAGTGGAGGAAACCGTGCGGATGGGTCAACGATTGGGGGCACAGTTGCAGGGTCATAGAGAGCTGGTACATGATACAATCTTGGGATAAGGAGTACAATTGGTGGATAGATGAATATGATGTCGCTCAATATCAGAGGTATGAAGGGTGATGGCAAAGCTAGATGGGTTCGTGGTCTTCGTAAAAGGTATGATGTGGAGTTTTTAGGGCTCCAGGAATCTCATGTTTCGAGTATTTCGTTCCGGGATTTGGTGGCTTTTTGGTGGGATGGGGGTTTGGATTTTGATATGATGGATGCTAATGGTAGATCAGGAGGTATTGTTAATATTTGGAACCCAAAAGTTTTTCAAAAATTTTCGGTTATTAAAAAGCAGAATGTGGTCGTAACTTCAGGAGTTTTAATTTCGGATGGGACGAGTATAAACATATTGAATGTTTATGTGTAACACCCCAACCGATGGCGGAAACATCGGGATGTCACGTATTGATGATTTTTCAGTAGCTCATGGTAAATAATAAGTTTCAATAAATGATTTAAATAAATTACATAAAATTGTTCTAAGAATTTGTACATCAAAATGAAAAATACTAGCTACGCATCTTCAAGCATTAACTCTAATCTTCAAGCAAGCTATAACCTGAAACATGTTAATTTTGAAAATATTTTGGGTCAACAAAAGTTGGTGAGAATTACATAGGTTTTGATAATTGAATAAAAACTTGTACAATTCGAGTGTCATGGCAAGTCTAGTCCATATGTGAAAACAAAACAATCGGTTAAATCGAGTGCATAATCAAACCTTGTGACTAGAATGTTGTGGTCCATCCCATACGCTCATGGTTCACTCGATTATGTTATAAATTCGATAACAATCACCCACGCTTCCTATGTAGGAGGTACACGTATCCGGGTGGGATTGTCAGTCCAATAGATCTATCATTGTATACCGTCGGCTAGTCAATGTTAATGATTATGCTAGAATAATGTGCTTACCCTAGTAATGTTTAAGACATAATGCAACATAGAATAACACATAGACACTTATGATTGAATTGTAAATTGAATGTTGTAACATGTTTTACCCCAAAATAGTGAATGGAAAAGGGGCTATGTAAAACTCACCTTAGGTGCATAATGAGTTCGTGCGTTTTATTGAGCGTGCAAACACTTAGTAATAATGCCTTGGAAAACTCGGAACTAGCTAGAGGAGATAATGATGGATGAAAACTTTAGTATATGGGAGATGGGATAATAATGTTTTTTTTTTATTGAATGGTATAAAGAGTTGAATGGTAGGCTATAGTATTTATAGTGTATAATTTGGAGTTGTAATTAGGGACTACTTTGACTAGGCTAGAATTTAGGAACAACTTTGACTTGACTAGAAGACCATATTTAATAACACTTTGACTTGACTAGAAGACCATATTTACTAACACTTTGACTTGACTAGAAGACCATATTTACTAACACTTTGACTTGACTTGACTAGGAGACTACGTTTGACTTTTTAGGTTTGACTAAGGGACCTTGAAAGGGTTTAAGTTTAATTGGTTTTAATTAACATCACAAAACACCAAATGGTGTAGTGGTTTGTGTGGTGTGGTTAAGGTTTAGCCCGCTAGGGACTCGGGTTTGAATCCTGGCACAGGCAAACATTTTTTTAACGTTTTTAAATCAGAATTTTTAATACAATCCAATTTAATATTGATTATAAGTCATTATTTAAACAAAAAAAATTAACAAAATGGATGGTAAAGATACTGTAAACATGAATCGGATGAATAAACGATGGAGTTCTATATATATATAGGGGGAGGATTAAATAAAAACTCACTCAAATTGAAGAAACCTAATAAACTTAATCTAGACCCTTGATCTAAAGTGATCAATGGCCTAGATTGATTCTACATTATTTTAATAAATTAATTAATGTAGATGACAAAAAAGGGCACAATGGTCAAATATCATTTTCTGAAAAGCAAATATGACAAGTGGACCACACATGTCACATCATCTCTCTCATCCTTTTGTGACCATGGTCCTAGATCTGTCAGCACGTCATGTTACATATGTAACATATGCAGTGTTGCGTACGTTAAAATTGCACAGATTGTATATAATCAATTAAAAACTTTATAGATCAAAAAACATTCAAATGTACACAATAAATTGTTAAGTAGGGATGCATTGCATGACAATACAAAAAACTTGCAATAAAACATACTACATAAAAAAAAGTTATACACTATATTGTTCATCTTGTATCAACCACAAAACATAATATTAAAAGATTCATACACCACCCCTTGGCATCCAATAACCATTCTTTTCATAAAAAGCCAATTCTTCATATGTAATATGTAGACCCAGACATCCTGCATTGCAACCAACAGTGGCAGACGACATCCAATAACCATACTTGACATAAAAAGCCCATTGTTCCTCGGTATAACCTATACCCTCCCATTCTGCCCTAATACGCCCACCTTCCTGAGACGTAACCGACAGCCCAGGTTTCTTAAATTGAGGTTCATATGGTTCTTCATATTCAGCCCATGGATCTGATTCGTAACCAACAGCCCATTCAGGTGTGTAACTTACATCATGCGCATCATCCTCCGGTGTCATATAGTCTTCTGGTGGCGGATATTCTTCGGGGAAAACGTAATCAAATGCCGCATTCCAATCGAAATCTTCGTCGCTTACAAACCCATCATCCCCCTGCTCTAAGGGTATAACCAGTTCTAGGGGCGGGATAACCGGGTCAACAGGGGGTAGGGGTTCATGTTCAGCTGCAACAGGGAGGATATCTAGTTCAACAGGTGGGGGTAATTCAGGTGCAATTGCCATGTCCGGCTCATTTTGAGGTGGCTCGTGTGCGATTGGGTTGAGATGCTGACGGGCCTCAAAAACCTCCCAAGGGGGAGTGCTGGTGTTGGAATTCATGATTCGACTAAAAAAGCACCTGTAACATATGTTATCACAGAGTAAATGTGGACATTTTTAATATGAAAAAACAAAAAAAAACAAAATAATGTTGTGTGCGGAAAACAGCTTATTTAATATACAATAAGGAGCCATGGCAAAATCGAGTGTTACGTGTGTAAACAGGCGTTTTTTGTCTGCAAACACATACAAACCTTTGTAGTCTGCAAACATCAAACATTCTGACTGCACACAACACACATTGACAGCAAAAAAAAGATATGCTACACACATAACACCTTAACTTACACACAGATATGGTATAACTAAACACAGATAAAACACCTTAACAAATGATTCTTTGCAGTCAATAAAAATGAATCTTTATAAAGAAATACATAATACAAAATAGAGGCCATACAAAAAAGACATTTTCTATAAAAAACACATAGGTAACATAAAAAAAACTCATACATTCGAAAACAAAAAAAAATAGACAGACATGGTGCAAAAACTTTTGTAGTCTGCAGTAAACATAGAGCAGAAATTTGATATGCTAGAAAACATAGAAAACAGAATTTGACTGCAAAAAAACGGATATGCTACACACGTAACAGCCTAACTCAGCACAAAGATTATACGAAAATATAGACGATAAAAACACCCTAACTAAAACACAAAAGTACTGTATTATCGTATAATCAACAAAGAATGATCAAACAAGTTTGTTTTAGGTGCGGAATCCCTAAAACAATCACAAAATGATAATCAAACAGATCAAAACACGTAAATCATCATTTCAAAGCTTTTTCATTAATTAGAAACTCAATTACACGTTTACAGATTGAAACAAACAGGGTAAGAACGTGAATTAAGCTAAATAATATCCTAGAGAGAGAATCAGAAAGTGGAGGGAATAATATGACTCAAAGTTACATTCAAAAAAATCAGCTTGACTATTTATAGACTGCACATTCGCCCAAACAGTTCGTGCGAATGTGCAGGTTCGACCAAATCAACCGGTCGAACCAAGCCATACATAAAACTCTATTCTACGTTCGTCCCAAACCATTCCTTCGCACCCTTTGATTCTCCTTCGACCAAACAAAAATGTTCCTTCACACCATTCACATCTCCTTCGCACCTTCGACATTTATCAAAACAAGTTTATTGAACAATCCGAAGCACTAGTCGCACAACTGCATCTACAAGTACTACGAACATGAACACAAAACGAAAAATCATTCTCGATGTTTAACATAATAAATCACCCAAAAAAATAGATGCTAGTAACACACAAAAAATCAACAATTATTTCCAACTTAAAAAAATAAAAATATTAAACCACCTAACCCCCAAAAGAAGACATTTTCCTGTAAAAAAGTGAAATATTCATGGTCTTTTTTTATGAATTAAAAAAAGCAAATTAAAAATAAAATCAATTATTATGCTTACTAAAAATGATGACGTGAATCTTTTGGAAAACAAAATTAACAATCTAAAAAGACAAATAATAACTTGAAACACCATGAATATATAAAAAAAACTAATAACTTGCAACACCATGACAAAACAGACATTTTCTGTTACGTGTGTAACAGATGTTTTTTACTGCAAAAAAAAGACAAAACTTTGTACTCTGCAAACATCATACATTTAGACTGTATAAAAAAACATACTTTGACCGCAAAAAAAAAGATTTGCTATAACTAAACACATAGGAAAAAAAAACAAAGAGCAAATTAGTCATGAATAGTTAAAAAAAAACATAAAAAAACTAATAATAACATGAAACACCATGAATATATAACAAAACCTCTAACTTCAACCATCACTAAACAAACTTAAAAAAAATTAATCACTTATTTCACACTTTAAAACAATATATGCACATAAAAAGGGGGAATTAATCATTCATAATCTGGTTCGTCTTCTCCGGTCGTCTTCTCCGGTCGTCTTCTCAGGTGGTCTTTGCCGGTCGTCTTCTCCGGTCGTCTTCCCCGGTGGTGTTTTCCAGTCGCCCTGTACGAGATGACAGTGATGTTGTGGTGGTGGTGGTTCGAGATGATGATGATGATGATGATGATGATGATGATGGTGGTGGGTTAAGGGTGGTCCATGATCTTCCAAGAAAAAAATTATATAGAGAGAGAGAGAGGTAGATTAAGATGAGAGGAGAAGAAGATGAGGGGGAATTGAAAATTTGAAATGGGAGAGAGAGAAGAAGTATTATATATGTGGTGGTGGGTGCAAAATTATTATAATAGCCCTTGTTGAATAAAAAATAATTGATTTAGATGGATGATGTGGAGCATTGTGAACCATTAGATGGGTTTGTGGGAGTTTCTTCATTTTGGGAGGTTTTTTATAGATACTTAGCCTATATATATATATATATATATATATAAAGAAAATTTGTGTGATGTTACAGTCTCCCCTATTTTTAGGAACTTCGTCCCGAAGTTTATTTTAAGAAGAAACATTTGAATAGTGTTGAGGATAGTTAGGGTGACTATGGTTTAGAGTAGGGTAAGAGTTTAAGGAATGTATAAGATAACCATAAATGATAGATGGACTACCAAATAACTAGGGTTTGTTATTGGTCTGACCCTACAGTATCCCTTTCCACGTATCATTAGTGTTTATATATAGGGTGTACCGCAACTAACCCATCACACCTCTGATACTTCGAAAACATACGGGGTATCTCCCAAAACCTTAATAGAATTTCACACTACCTTAATGTACCTGTAAATTCATGATTACATTCCGGACCGCAATCACCAATTTACCTTACATTAGGGTTTTGTGTCCTTCTATGACTCTAAACACACATGTAAGTAATGCAAAATAGCCTTGTGATTGAATCGTATACAATGTATCCAAAAATAAGTCCAACTGTTGAGCAGGAAAAAGACCTCTACCAGTCAGTGAGTAAGAACCTCTACCGATTGTTGAGCAGGTGCGATAGCCTCTACCAGTCGTTGAGCAGGTTGTAGGGCCTCTACCGACTGTTGAGCAGGCATGATGACCTCTACCAATCGTTGAGTAGGTTATTTGGTACTCTACTAACTGTTGAGCAAGTACTTCATCCTCTATCAGTTGTTTGATTAAGTGTACCAATTATTACACACATGAATTACAAATTGATATATGTACATGTAAGCAACCAAGTATCAAGTATAGCATACGAGTTGTAATAGAGTTGCCCTAGACAAGGTTAATGACTCTAGGTGTGTCTATAGCAAATAGTTTATATTCCATGAATTCTAGTTTCAAATGTTCAAATATGGTAGATAGTCGAATCCTCATGTATAACTGAGGATTATGTTTGATGCAACACACAATCAAGTTTCAATAGTTTGGTTATCATGGGTAACTAGCTCATGTGTGAGAAGGTGAAGGATATGAATTTAGTTCTTGAGAGGATGATGAAAAATCTTGAAGCAGAATCAAGATTGTGAGAGATAGTGAATGTGAAGATAGTTGATAAAAAGTTTATTTTATAGTAAGGAGATTATGTAGCAGTGTAAATTTTGGGGTTTGGATCAAAGGTTATAATCAAGTGTATAAGAAAACATGATTGTGGTATATGCCAAATATTGTAAAAATTTGAACAAGTTGAAAATGAGTGAGTGTCGATGGAGAATTTAGAGACTAGATATTATTCCTAAAAAAAATCTTATTTTCAAAATTGGTTTTATACATAAAACAAAAGTTGTTAAATAGTACAAGCTAAGTGAGCTTTGATTAAAATATTCCCGTTAGTTGGAGATTTCAAACATGACATTAGGTTTTGAAGATCAAGGTTCTATTAAGTGATTTTTAATAGTTTAAAGCATTATATAGAAAATTGTTTGTTACGTCAATAAATAAACAATTGAATTTAAGTTCGAGGACATCTTTTGACAAAAATATGTACTTTGTAAAGTTACTAGGTAATGAAAATACAACAAGATTTAGAAATCTTTAGTTTGTGCTAAGGTATGAGGTTATAGTTTTTAAAAAATAAGTAACATGTGGAGAAATGAAATAATATGATTTGGGTAGTGTGTTGAATATTTAAAAAGTGGCTAAGATGGTAAGGTGAAGTGTGATTGTGAAATCCATAGATGGTTATGAAATGAGATTGATTTAAGCTGTAAAATTTTGAGATTTTAGAGCTTAGTTTAAGGAAAGTGAGTGTAATCATTTATTCATTAATTAAAACGAATAAACGAAAACGTTGATTATCAAAACTTCTAGATTCTAATAACATAGTGAAGACATGCTTTAGCCTATAAGTGAACACTCATCCCGAGAATTCCCAGGTAGGCATCCGGGTCCCTCGTCTGATTGGGATTTAAGCGCAATGCCAGTCCTAGACAGAAAACTCAGAATACAGGCGTTCACCCTTTCAGATTGCACGTGTTCGTTATTAAAATTTAGAACTTCAACGAGATCTTCAAGGTGGTTCAGGCTAAACCTGAGGATTTGTCCTACTAGTCTAAGAGTAGATCTTGTGATGGAGAGCACTCTTCTTGTAGGATAGAGAATAGAAACAAGTAAGGTTGCAAGTAAAGGATCAAGTACTGGTTAAAATCCTATGGTTATAGACTAGATTATTTTTTTTCTAATAACCTAATTCCCTATAACCATGGCTCTGATACCAATCTGTAACACCCCAACCGATGGCGGAAACATCGGGATGTCACGTATTGATGATTGTTCAGTAGCTCATGGTAAATAATAAGTTTCAATAAATGGTTTAAATAAATTACATACAATTGTTCTAAGAATTTGTACATCAAAATGAAAAATACTAGCTACGCATCTTCAAGCATTAACTCTAATCTTCAAGCAAGCTATAACCTGAAACATGTTAATTTTGAAAATATTTTGGGTCAACAAAAGTTGGTGAGAATTACATAGGTTTTGATAATTGAAAAAAAACTTGTACAATTCGAGTGTCATGGCAAGTCTAGTCCATATGTGAAAACAAAACAATCGGGTAAATCGAGTGCATAATCAAACCTTGTGACTAGAATATTGTGGTCCATCCCATACGCTCATGGTTCACTCGATTATGTTATAAATTCGATAACAATCACCCACGCTTCCTATGTAGGAGGTACACGTATCCGGGTGGGATTGTCAGTCCAATAGATTAATCATTGTATACCGTCGGCTAGTCAATGTTAATGATTATGCTAGAATAATGTGCTTACCCTAGTAATGTTTAAGACATAATGCAACATAGAATAACACATAGACACTTATGATTGAATTGTAAATTGAATGTTGTAACATGTTTCACCCCAAAATAGTGAATGGAAAAGGGGCTATGTAAAACTCACCTTAGGTGCATAATGAGTTCGTGCATTTTATTGAGCGTGCAAACACTTAGTAATAATGCCTTGGAAAACTCGGAACTAGCTAGAGGAGATAATGATGGATGATAACTTTAGTATATGGGAGATGGGATAATAATGTTTTTTTTTTATTATTGAATGGTATAAAGAGTTGAATGGTAGGCTATAGTATTTATAGTGTATAATTTGGAGTTGTAATTAGGGACTACTTTGACTAGGCTAGAATTTAGGAACAACTTTGACTTGACTAGAAGACCATATTTACTAACACTTTGACTTGACTAGGAGACCATATTTACTAACACTTTGACTTGACTTGACTAGGAGACTACGTTTGACTTTTTAGGTTTGACTAAGGGACCTTGAAAGAGTTTAAGTTTAATTGGTTTTAATTAACATCACAAAACACCAAATGGTGTAGTGGTTTGTGTGGTGTGGTTAAGGTTTAGCCCGCCAGGGACTCGGGTTTGAATCCTGGCACAGGCAAACATTTTTTTAACGTTTTTAAATCAGAATTTTTAATACAATCCAATTTAATATTGATTATAAGTCATTATTTAAACAAAAAAAATTAACAAAATGGATGGTAAAGATACTGTAAACATGAATCGGATGAATAAACGTTGGAGTTATATATATATATATATATATATATATATATATATAAAGAAAATTTGTGTGATGTTACATTATGCTCCACAAAGGGCTGGTGAGAAAAAGAGATTATGGGATGACATGGCTAGTATTATCAGAGGGTGTCAAGGTTTGGTTGTTATTATGGGCGATTTTAATGCGGTTCGGTTCCCTGAAGAAAGAAGGAATTCGAATTTTAATCAGGTGGTGGCGTATGACTTTAACTCTTTTATTGATGATATGGGCTTGTTAGAATATTTTATGCGGGGTTTTAAGTTCACATTCTTAACCGGTAAAGGTAAAGCGCATAAATTAAGCAAGATTGGTCGCTTTTAGTTTGTCAGTCTTTTTTCAACAGGTGGCCTACGGCTTGTTTAAGAGCTCTAAATAGGGGCTTATCAGATCATTGTCCCTTATTGTTGACGGTGGTGGATGCGAACTATGGTCCCAAGCCTTTCAGATGGTTTAATTCTTGGCTAGACAGGGAGGGATGCGAGAAGACGATCATTGATACGCTGGATGGTTTTACAGCTCAAGGTAGGCCGGATGAGAGACTAAACAGTAAGTTTCATTGGTTGAGACAGATTTTAAAACAATGGTCGAATGAGTTGTTGGGAAAGGAAGGTGAAGATCTAAAAAAATTTAAAGATGAGATGGAGAAAATAGAGATTCTGATGGAATCCCGGGATTTGGAAGAAGAGGAAGAGTGGATTTGGGAGGAATGTATGAAAGGGGTGGATCACTTGAATATGTGTGTTAACCGGGATCTTAAACAGAAGTCTAGAGTTAAATGGGCAATGGAAGGAGACGATAATACAGCTTTTTTTCATGGCATTATTAATGGAAGAAAGGCTAAAAATGCTATACCAGGGCTTTTGGTTGACGGGATTTGGATATCGAAGCCAACTCTTGTGAAAAAAGAAGTGCTAAAGCATTTCTGAAACCATTTTAAGGAAGAGATTAAAAACAGACCGGTTCTTAGATGTGGTAATGTTACGAAACTTCATCATAATATCAGTCAGAGGTTGGTGGAAAAATTCACTCCGGAAGAGATAAAAGATGCTATTTTTTTTATTGTGGTTCGGACAGGGCACCGGGTCCGGATGGATTTAACTTCAGGTTTGTTAAATATTTTTGGGGTTTCTTTGAGGATGATTTTTATAATATGTTTGAGCACTTTTTTGAACATGGCAAATTCAGCGAGGGTTGTACGTCCTCTTTTATTACGTTAATGCCGAAATCTAAAACTCTGGTTGGGCTGAAAGACTATAGACCCATAAATTTAATAGGGATAATTAGTAAAAGTATTTCTAAGGTGTTGGCAAATAAAATGAAGAAGGTGTTGGGGTATGTCATTTCCAATACTCAATCGGCTTTTCTCCAAGGAAGGTTTATTCTGGATGGGCCTCTTATTATTAATGAAGTGATATGGTGGATTAAAAAGACGGGGAGGAGGGCTTTCATGTTGAAGTTGGATTTTGAGAAGGCGTATGATAATGTCAACTGGGGTTTTCTATTATCTTCCCTTGAGCAAATGGGCTTTAATGATAAATGGTGCATGTGGGTGAAAGGTATTCTACATTCCGCTAGATCATCGGTGTTAGTCAACGGGTCTCCTACTTTTGAGTTCAACTGTGAAAAAAGAGTCCGTCAAGGGGATCCTTTATCCCCGTTTCTTTTTTTGATTGTTATGGAGGTGCTACATTGTTTGTTGAATAAAGCGGTGGAATTAGGGGATATAAAAGGCATTCGGTTTGATAATGGTCAGATGGAGCTATGTCATATGTTCTATGCGGATGATGCCTTGATTGTAGGCGAGTGGTCCAAAGATAACATGGAAAACGTGGCACGGGTTCTAAGGGTTTTCCATATATGCTCGGGTCTAAAAATAAATTTGAAGAAGTCGTTCCTGTATGGGATAGGGGTTGATGATAATGAAGTGGTGACAATGGCCTCGATTGTTGGTTGTAGGGTGGGTTCTTTCCCGTTTGATTATTTGGGGATACGGGTTGGTGCAAATATGGGTAGATGTTGTAATTGGGACCCAGTGATCGAGACGGTTAAAGGGCGACTTACTTCTTGGAAGGCGAATATGTTATCGATGGGAGGTAGATTAACACTAATTAAATCGGTGTTGTCTAGTCTTCCGATATATTAATAGTCTATTTATAAGGCCCCGGGGAAGGTTTTAGACCACATTGAAATGTTGATGCGTAACTTTTTATGGGCGGGTACAGAAGAGTTCAAAAAAAATCATTGGGTAGAATGGGACTTAGTTACGGATCCGAAGAAGGAAGGTGGTTTAGGAGTTGCAAGGTTGAGGGACGTGAATATAGCTCTTCTGGCCAAGTGGAGCTGGAGATTTTATACGGAAATAGACTCAATATGGCGAATGATTGTTAATTTTATTCATGGTGGAAGAGGATTATGGAGTCTATTACCGGTAAAAAAAATTCGATGAAAGGAGCATGGAAGTCTTTGGTCTCAGCTCTGGTGGCTAAACAAGTCAGGGGAAACTCTGTGCTTCATTTAATACGGGGTAAGCTGGGGTGCGAAGATCAGATTCGATTCTGGTCTGATTTATGGTTTGGGGAAACGATTCTGAAGGTGAGATGGCCCGGTTTGTACAAGTTAGATAAGGATTAATGCTGCAAGGTGAAGGACAGATTAAATATAGGCAGGTCTAGTATTGTGTTCAGCAGCGAATGGCGAAGATATCCCAACACGGTTGAAGAATTATCGGAATTTCAGGATCTTGAACGAATGCTTTTGGACGTTAAGATATCGGACCAAAGGGATAAGGGGGTTTGGGGTGTGGGAGCTGAAGAGACGTTCTCAGTAGCAAACTGCAAATGCCGGTTGCTAGAAGATAGGGTTGGGACGAATGCTCCGAAGTTTAAATGGGAATCGTGGGTTCCTTTGAAGGTTAATTTACATGCCTGGCGTGCTAACTTGGACAGACTTCCTACGAGGGATGCACTGGTTAGACGCCGAATTTTTATTGAAGATGATTTGTGTCCGATGTGTACTACCTCAGCAGAGAATGTGAGGCATTTGTTTGTAGGGTGCGGATATGCTTTCGGGGTTTGGACTGGGATCGACAAATGGTGCAGGTTAGAACCATTTTTTTTTTATGATTATGATGACTTGATGATGTTATACAAAAATGTCCATGGTGGAAAATGGCGGAAGAAAATCATTAGAGGTATTGTCATGATTGGCTCGGCAATGATTTGGAAGGCTCGTAATGAAAAAGTGTTTCAAGGTAAAGAAGTCAAGGTGATGGAGGTGATTGCTGAAATTAAGTCGAAGGCGTTTTTGTGGTTGAAATATAGATCAAAATTTAAATGTATAGATTAGAAGGTTTGGACAAAGTATCCGTTGTATATGCTTGTGTAATGATGGCGGTCCTCGTGTTTTGAGTGCCTGCCGGCTTTAATGAAAGTTAACGTTCAAAAAAAAAAGACTAATTGATGTGTTGCAAAACACATCTCTTTTTCCGTGTATTTTGTATATTATTTGGTCAAGTTTTTATTCGTTTCGTGTCATTTTTATTATGTATTTATTATTTTAGTTATTTTATAGGTGTTCGTGGAAAATGAGCTCAAAACGAAAGAATCTTAATTGAGACACGAACACTTGAGAGCATGTGGTCATAGACGTTGGAGTATAAATGAGGAACTTTGATCGAGCTAAGAACACCCAAGTTGAGAACGTAAAGCTCTAATAATATTAATAATAATAACTAAAAAATAATAATAAAAGAGTTGTTGGGCTCGTGGCCCAACTCACAAAGAAAACACAATATTTCTTGAGCGGCACTTTATTTGAGAACATTAATTTGGGACAAGTAATCTGGACGGCCGCCTTGGACAGAAGGCAATAGATCGCACAGCTCTTAATTATTTTGGGGGATTAATTGAAGGCCAGGAAGGCACGGGTTCAAGGCTAGAGCTACGGGTTTGATTACTAAAAGTTTTAGTTTTTATATTTATTTACTTTGTGTTCATGAATATTGAGACCATGATTAATTTTTATATTGAACCTTTGTTTTTATTGTTTTCCATTATTATGAGTAGCTAAATCTTGGACCACTACCTAGGTTGTATGATGATTGCATGTTAGTTTTATACTTTCGGTTAATGGATTATTTATTGAATGGTTAATGTTTAGGTAACGATTTGGTTGGTGTTTATTATGATGTGTGTGTGTACTTAAGTCTAATTTATTATCTTTGATAGTTCCATAAACGTCTTAGTGAATGTCTTTCATGTTTGGATGTTTATTAGGGTTACCTGCTTGGTGCTTGTAGCTTAGTTTATGGTTTTGGTACCGAAAACCATAGGAACTTGATTAGAGAATTTAGAGGACTTTTGTATTCTTCCATTCTTGAGACCGGGAGGTGATGGAATGTTGGGTTGTCTAGAGCTTTAGGTGTTAGGTTTTGGGTGAGACCGGGAGGTGATCCTATCCTAGTTATCTTTAGTATCTTGCAATTTCAAATCATAGTTAACCCAATTAAATTACTCCTTTACATCTTCGGGTGTATTGTGATTAGAGAGACCGGGAGGTGATCGAGTCATTAGAGTACCTTTACATTCTTAGTGAGGTGAGACCGGGAGGTGATCCGAGCTAGATAGCCAGTGTTTTATTCTTTAGGATTCTTTGGGGTGTGTTGGTGAGACCGGGAGGAGATCTAGCACGTCTTAGGGTTTCTTAAGTTATCTTTAGAATCTGGTAGCCATTCAGTTTTCCATTACCGAGAGTTGTGAGTTTGCATGTAGGATTCTTGGCCTAGGTAGTTGCCTTCCTATCCTGATATTTTCCTCAGTTATCCTTGCTGTTTATTTATCCTATTTAATTATTTTATTTATTTTAATTAATTATTTAAAAAACCAAAAAATCAACTTTTAAACCAAATTTGTTAAGTCTTAGTTGAGTCTAGTTTTGTTTTCTAGTTGTGTCCTGTGGGTTCGATACTCGGACTTACTTAGTCTGTACTGCATTGATAGGTACACTTGCCTGTCGTGTGGTCTAGTATAGTTGAGTCTGTTTTATATTACTAGGTGTCTAGGTTAGGTAGTTATTTTTTAGACCATACATAGCACATCAAGTTTTTGGCGCCGTTGCCGGGGACACTTGGCGATTGCGAAATTAGCTTTGATTAGGACTTCACTGGTTAATTGCTCTTATTTGAGTCTTTTTGGTTTTTAGTGTGTCTGGAGTGTCGTAGGCTCTTATTTTGTTTTTGTGTTCTTGCTTGTTGAGCCAGTTTTTGTTTTTATTTTTCGTGTGCTTGTGTGTCTTTTTGTTTTTATGTGCTTTATTCTATTTTTATTTTCGTTATATATCTGGTGCCCGTGATCGTGCTTTTTTAGTGTCTGTATGCAGTAATTACATGGCCGACATTACACGCCACAAATCAGTTTTGGTCCAGGTAAGTGCAGGGATAGGTGGCCCAACGCGTATGAGTTTGTCAAACATATTTTAAAATTCAACAATCGTTTCTTGATGAACGATGAAAGAAAAGAATTAAACGCGTTGGATATGGGATGGATAAAGTATAAGCCACCTGATTGAAACTGGATGAAAACTTAGTTGTAAAGTTTGTATTATTGTTTTTTTTTTCTTTACCTGGTTTTTGTTATTATTTTTATTTTTGAGTCTTTTAGCAGGTTTTCGTGTTTGTTTAGGCATGAAAAATTACACCATGAACGGGTCCCATGTAGTTAATTATATATTTTATGATTGGGATTTTTGTTCGAGGTTTGGGTAATAAAAGATTTTTTTTTCTAAACATTAAATTTGATTAACTTTATGCGAAAAAAGGTTCTTCGTGTAATGCGAAGAGCCTGGGCTGACCTGTTCGTCTCATGCGAACAGTAATTACCCCGGAAAGTTATACTTTATTCACTCGCGACGCGTGTTGAGATCACCAGTGTCCTTCACGTTGCTCGAGTTGATTAGAAAAAAAAAAATATTTTCCACCCTGTTTCCATTCACCGCCATTTCACCACATATTTTACCATCACCCGCCACATTCCACCATCTTTCCTTTCAAGTACGTTCCTGCATTTTTGTATATTGAGTCGGTTGAGTCTGTATTTTTTTTTTTAGAGTCTTTTATTTTATTTTGAGTCAGTTTTCTCTTAACCCACTTTGGGGATATCTTTCCTTCAAGTGTGGGGATGATGGAGAGAGTCAGTTTTGAGTTATTGGTTTGTCTAATATATTTTATTGCAGGTTTGGATCTAGCCACCCGTACTCAATCTCCATTCGGGAGCGGACGACTCAACAATCATTTAAGACAACCATTTGTTTTTATCTTTTCTTTTTAGTTTTATTTGTCAGGTTTGAGTCAGAGGCCGCGAATGAAATGATATGAATGAGCTTTGAGGTTGGATGAGGATAAGAGTTGGATTATCTTGGTCTGGAATAACCAGGAGAAACAAGGGTCTATCTAAACACTATACTTAAGTTTCAGGAATGCAAAAATAGGTACATGGAATGCTCCACTATGGGAAGACTAAGTGAACTACCAAATAACTAGAGCTTGTTATTGGTCCGACCCCCAGTCTTATTTTCAATGTATCATTAGTGTTTATATATAGGGTGTACCGCAGCTAACCCACCACACCTCTGATACTTTGAAAACGTACTGGGTATCTTACCATAACCCTAATAGAATTTCACACTACCTTAACTTACCTGTAAGTTCATGATTACGTTCCGGACCGCAATCACCAATTTACCTTACGTTAGGGTTTTGTGTCCTTCTATGACTCTAAACACACATGTAAAACACACAATACACAATAACCTTGTGATTAAATCTTTGTATCAATGAGTCTATTGAATCTTTGTATCAAATTTCATGTTCAACGTATCCAAAAATGAGTCCAACTGTTGAGTAGGCAAAAAGACCTCTACCAGCCGGTGAGTAGGAACCTCTACTGATTGTTGAGCAGGTACGATGGCCTCTACCAGTCGTTGAGCAGGTTATTAAAACCTCTACCGACTGTTGAGCAGGTACTTCATACTCTGCTAGTTGTTGAATAAATGTAACAATTTTTTTCAACACGTAAGTTGCAATTTGATAATACATATATGCAAGCAAGTTTGTAAATGCAACAAGTATCAAGTATCATATATAGCATGCAAGCTGTAATTGTATTTTTCTAGACAAGGTTAATAGGTATAGGGGTGATTATAGCAACTAGTTTATATTTAGTTATCCATGTTTTAAAGTATCATGAATAATCAAAAGTTCAAATAGAGTAGATAATCAAATCCTCATGTATCACTAAGAACCAAGTTTTATGCATCAAACAATCAAGTTTTCAATAGCTTAATTATCATGGAGATCAAGTTCATGTTCAAAAAGGTAAATGATATGAATTTAGTTCTTGAGAGAATGATGAAGAACTCAAAGTAACATCAAGGTTATGAAAGATGGTGAATGTGAAGATAGTTAATAAAAAGGTTTATTTTATAGGTTTTCAAGGAGGCACAAGTAGTAAAGAGATTATTTAGCAGCATGAATCGTGAGGTTTGATTCAAGGGTTAAAATTAAGCGTATGAGGCAACATGATTGTGGTAAATGCCAAAATTGAAAAAGTTCGGACAAGTTGAAAATAAGTAGGTGTCAATGGAGAAATTGGAGATTGAATTTTGTTCATGAGGATGGAAAGATTTTATTTTCAAAATTGGTTTTGTACATAAAACAAAAGTTGTTAAATAGTATAAACTAAGTGGCTTTAGATCAGAATATTTAAGTTAGTCGGAGATTTTAGACACGACATTAGGTTTTATAGATCAAGGTGACATTATATCGAAAATCCTTTATTATGCTAATGAATAAACATTTGAATTTAGAAATTAAGTTTGAGGACATCTTTTGACAAACATATGTATTTTCCATAGTTTATAGGTGATGAAAATTTGACAATACTAAAAAATCTTTAGTGTTGTGCTGGGGTATACTCAGGTTATGAGGTTACATCTTATGCTAAGATTAAAAATATGTAACATGTTGACAAAGGCAATAATATGATTTGGGTAGGGTGTTGAAAATAATCAAACAAGTGGCTAAGATGGTAAGATGAAGTGTGATTCTGAAACCCATATATGATTATGAAATGGAATTGGTTTAAACTGTAAAATTTTGAGATTTAAAGATTAGTTTTAATGAGAGTGAGTGTAATCATTTATTCATTAATTAAAACGAATAAACGAAAACGTCGACTTATCAAAGCTTCCAGATTTTAATAACATAATGAAGACATGCTTTAGCCTATAAGTGAACACTCATACCGAGAATTCCCAGGTAGGCATCCGGGTCCCTCGTCTGATTGGGATTTATGCGCAATGCCAGTCCTAGACAGAAAGCTCAGAATACAGGTGTTCACCCTTCCAGATTGCATTAGTTCGTTATTAGAATATAGAGCTTTGACAAGATTATCAAGGCAGTTCAGGTTAGGACCTAAGAATTCTGTCCTATTAGTCTAAGGGGAATTGGCTCCAAGCAAGGAATAAGCGAGATTTGGGGATGACTAATTGAATTAGCGAGATTAGCGGATGATCAGTTGTTGACCGAGATTGGAGGATTGCAAAATAAATGTTAAGTGGTTTATGGGTTTCGATTTATGTCCAGTTTTAACTAGAAACATCGAATTGAAGGTGTTTTATGGTGAGCTTGTCATGAGTCAAAGTCCTAATTATTTGGCCTTAAAAGTTGTCTGTAATTGCTCCATCAAATGCGTAATTCAGATTAGGAAAGTTATAATATGACCAAAACTCATCATTTAGGGTTTAAATTTGGTAGTCTTGACCGAAGATTGAGGCCTGAATTTGGAGGAATTCTATCTTACATTATTATGAACATTACAATACAAATAATTAGTGTACAATAACTAATTACAAGGCAAAAGTAAAGGAGAGACAGTATGTACAATCAATACATATTATTAGAGTCAAATAGGAGAATATTATGGAGAAGATTTTGACTATGATTGATTTCCTTGATTTATTCTAATTTGTTTCTTGTTGAGACTTTGTTCTATATTTTGGTTCAAAAAATAAGCTTTGCAAAAAAAAAAAAATTGTTATTATAAGAATAAAGAGGGTTAAAATATGTCATTTTATTGAGAAAAGTTTTATATTTATTAATAAGTTCGACATGTCTATTTATTAATAACTTTGACATGTCTAAAATTCATAAAAATGATAAATAATAAGGTTATAAAATTAATACAAATGGGACTACGTAAAAAAATGGGAATTTTATTAATTAAAAAATTAGGGAAATTTACGTGAAGTTACATTTATCTTTGTAATATTAAGGGCATTTTGGTCATTTCATAATCACTTAACATCAAAAGTTAACTGTTATCCAACTCGTGGATCGTTTGCATTAGAGTGGATAGAGCAGGCCGTGATCATTGCGAACAATGCCCCATGTTGCTCGTAGCGGATGAAAAAATAACTGTTGAAGGCGCGTGCCAAAGGTCATATGACCGTTTAGAATTTAAAAAAAATATTAGTTTTTACCAACACTATATACACCTTTTATTTTTAACCAAAATATACTACCAACCAAAATCAAATACAACAAACATGCATTTCAACCAATAAAAAAAAATAGAAAATGGATTCAGTTCAAGCAAAAAAGTGTCGGTTACTAGGCGAAGGTTTAGACCGAAGGTTGCGTCTAATCTAGGCAGACTGAATAAGTTTCGTCAAGAAGAACCGCAAACGCAATAACCTATTCCAAATCAAACCCACCAGTCTTTGTCCCAACTGTTTCCAACCTAATATCTACAACAGTTCTCCCAATCCAACATGCCAACCCTAGTCGCATTCGGCGTGTTCACCTTACCTCCCGACCCGATTGACGAGCAAATTATAGTATTGGTCACCAAAATAATCCATATTGTAACTTGGTTGTCGACCACAATTCGGATGAAGACAAAGACGAACAAAAAGAATATTTTGTGAAGGATGAGGAAAATGATGACATACAAGAGCAACCTACCTAAGCAAGCTGTCGGAAAAATAAAAAGAAAAAAAGCAAACATGTAGTTTTCCTATACCGGACCAAACCCAAAAGTTACGTGTATATGCCATCCGTGTATAAAACTCCAACACAAAAGTAAAATTACGTTACCTCGTTCACACGGTTTGTAATTCAAGTCCATGTTGAAAACTTTGATGTGGCTAGTTGCTACGTGTTTAGGGTGTTGGTGGCTGCTTTTTTTTTTTTTTTTTTTTCTTTTTAGCAATATGCAAATAAATAAATAAGGACAAATATAATACTAAAAATGGGTTGTAACGATCGTAAGTGCGTGTGAAGGCTCCATGGTGCGGATACAGATGTGGTTCTTATCCCATGCCATATTTTAATAACACTTTGACGCTGTTATATTCTAATTTGTTAATAAGGTTGTCAATATGTTAAATCACATGTCAAATTATCTACTCGTTTACAATTTTTTTATGCTCAACTACATACCTATATAGTTTTAACTTGAATACATCATCATAAATTATGCTCATTATTATATGTGGAACTAGCTGATTACCTCGGAAGGGTTCCAGAGTTGAAAAATCTAATTTTACGTGATAACCTATTGCAAATGGTTCAAGTTAACTAACCACAAAATTTCTCAATCGTTGCATTTTCATAGTATTCTAATCAGTAATAACTCATATTCCCTAATCTAAAACCTAATCAGTAATCATCTAAAAAATCACTTATGTAAGCTGCAACTATTAAAAAACTCATCACATCTCTCTAATTTCTCACATTCTAATGGCTCTTATAATTCCTAACCTAATCAACTAAACAAACACTTAAGTTGAAAGTTGTAATCATTGCATCTCATTATGCCACGTGGCATAATCAAGAGATGGTTGAGGCCATCATTAAACGCCACACCAGCAACTATCAATTCTTTTCGGGAGCGTCCCGGTGTTGAAAAATATAACCATTCTAATAATACTAATACTAATAGTAATAATTATTATTCTTGTAGTTAAATAAATAAAAAAATAACCTTGCTATAAGGTGACACCATGTGTTGCAATGTTGCGCGATTCTTTCTCCTAACTTCTCTTGATGAAGTATACCTAGTAAAATTCCAATGATAACATGGCGATTGGGCTGATTTTCAACATCGTAGATAAGAACCTGGTTTAAAAGAAAAAACATGATTAATGAATAACATTAACACTTTGTGTGTTTTTTTCCTGTATGAACGAAACCCCACAAAAAATAGTCGATTTTTCTCTGTTTTTTTATATAGGACTATGGTACTCGTTGGAAAGATAATAAAACGCTCGTTAATTTGGTGTAATTTTTTTCTTTAAAAAATCTCGTATATAAAAGATATAAACGTTTAAAAATTATGGGAGGAAACATAAGAGAGAAAATTTTAAATTTATTTTTAAATTCTTTTTTTCCTAAAATAACTCAATTTAATTTAGGGTTTTATGTTTATCTTTTTTTTTTAATTAAAAAAGGAAATAGTTCAAAAACACTAAAATCTTTCAATTATGATGTCACGTGGCACTCTCAATGAGAGATTGAGGCCTCTATTGCACGGCACGTCAGCATATACGTTTTCTTTTATATATATATATTGATAGATATTTACTTACAAATAATTTGTTTAGTATTAAATCTAAAATTAACGTATAACACTATTAAAAGCATAAATAATTTTGTTTTCTACACGAAAATGTCTACCATCCCAATCTTCGTATTTAAAAGTTTTTAACTTGTTCGAGGAAAAATAATTATCAATCAATCATTTTTTTTTAACCTCATCTCGGTTAGGGCTATACATGACCAATCTTATTATTTATCTTGTTACTAGCTGATTACCCCGGGAGGGTCCCGGGGTTGAAAAATCTAATTTTACGTGATAACCTATTGCAAATGGCTCAAGTTAACTAACCACAAAATCTCTCAATCATTGCATATTCATAGTATTCTAATCAGTAATAACTCATATTACTTAATCTAAAACCTAATCAGTAATCATCTAAAGAATCACTTATGTAAGCTACAACTATTCAAAAACTCATCACATCTCTTTAATTTCTCACATTCTAATGGCTCTTATAATTCTTAACCTAATCAACTAAGCAAACACTTAAGTTGGAAGTTGTAACCATTGCATCTCATTATGCCACGTGGCATAATCAAGAGATGGTTGAGACCACCATTGAACGCCACGTCAGCAACTATCAATTCTTTCCGGGAGCGTCCCGGGTTGAAAAATATAATCATTCTAATAATACTAATACTAATAGTAATAATTATTACTCTTGTAATTAAATAAATAAAAAAAATAACCTTGCTATAAGGAGACACCATGTGTTGCAGTGTTGCGCGATTCTTTCTTCTAGCCTCTCTTGATGAAGTATACCTAGTAAAATTCCAATGATAACATGGCGATTGGGTTGATTTTCAACATCGTAGATAAGAACCTGATTTAAAAGGAAAAAAAACATGATTAATGAATAACATGAACATTTTGTGTGTTTTTTTTCTGTATGAACGAAACCCCACAAAAAATAGTTGATTTTTTCTCCGTTTTTTATATAGCACTATGGTACTCGTTGGAAAGATAATAAAACGCTCGTTAATTTGGTGTAATTTTTTTCTTTAAAAAATCTCGTATATAAAAGATATAAACGTTTAAAAATTATGGGAGGAAACATGAGAGATAAAATTTTAAATTTATTTTTAAATTATTTTTTCCTAAAATAACTCAATTTAATTAAAAAAGAAAATAATTCAAAAACACTAAAATCTTTCAATTATGATGCCACGTGGCAGTTTCATAGAAAGGTTGAAGGCACCATTGCACGCCACGTCAGCAATGCTCAATTCTTTTATATATATTAATAGATAATAGATTAATAGATATTCAAGTTCATAAACTTGTTAAGAATGGATATACTTGCTTATTTAATTTTTTTTTTTTTATAATAAAGAGTCACCTTTTACTAGGGATTAGCTTGGGACGGCGATACTGATCCCAACACCGTTACCGAAAACATACGATACGGTATCGGTTCGGTACCGGTATGATATCGGTATTTTACCTTAAAATACCTATACCATATCGATCCCGTACCGAAACCGAAAACCTCTAAATGTGAGTACTAATATAGATACCGAACACCCTCAGTTTGATACGGCATCGATACGGGATCGGTTCGGAATCGGTATACGGTGCAATATGTTCATCTCTACTTTTTACCTCTTAAATTGGTAAACTAAAAGTATACTATGATTTCTTTACTAAACTTTTAAAGACCTTTTTCGTGCATTATCTTCAAATTTAAGAACTTTTTTGTGTATTATTTGCATATTTTCATATAGAATTTCATATAGAATAAGCAAATATGATAGATTTTTATATATTTAGCATTAATTAAGGAAAAAATATGCTCGATATTTATATTAATTATTACACTTTTATTATGTCATTGCTTCACGGGCGATAACTGGACCCAGACGAGTAATACACACGTCAGACGTAGTAATCCTCCATCTCCCACTCCACACACTTGTTAACTTGCAAAAACTCTAAGGGGCAAAACAGGAATTTCCGAACCACAATTTGCATGATAACAACAACCGATAACGCGTCCCTTTGCAACACCCATTAGCCTTCCTCCCCTCCCTTTAATAAACCTCCTATCCCCCCCACCCATTTCCCTCAACCCAAAATAATAATAATATTATTATTATTCTTTGATCTTTCAAACATCCACAACTCTTACATATCTTCCAACCTGTTATTATTATTATTATTATACCATACATTTATTTGAACACTTTGTTTGCAGATGGCTCAAAGAACAGAAAAAGAAGAAACGGAATTCAAAAACGTACCCGAAACGTTAACGCTATGCGTTAACAACTGCGGCGTTGTTGCTAATCCAGCAACGAATAATATGTGTCAAAAGTGCTTTAACGCTAGCGCTCGTGGTAGATCTGGATCCGTTACCTCTCCAACGAGGTCAACATCGACGTCGAATGATACGCCAATTGATCTAGTGGTAGATCGGACGGTTGTGGTGATCCAGGAAGATGTTAAGGAGAAGACGACGGTTAAAGTTGTTAATCGGTGTTCCAATTGCCGGAAACGTGTAGGTTTCACCGGATTCAGGTGTCGGTGTGGTGATTTGTTCTGCGGTGAGCATCGGTACTCCGATCGACATGATTGTAGCTATGATTATAAATCTGCAGGTCGTGAGGCGATTGCTAGAGAGAATCCGGTGGTTAAGGCTGCGAAGATTGTTAGGATTTGAGCTTTTTTTTTTTTTTTTTTTTTTATATAAAATATGTTGTTTACACGTGTTATTATGAATTTGATTTTCTGATCGGGAATGTTGAAACCTTTGAGAAATCGATGATCGGATGATCAATTGATCGGTTGCTTGTTGTTGTTGTTAACATCTCATGTGCAAATTGTTGAATTAAATTATGGTTTTGGAGATGGAAATGGTTGACTCAATTGTTAGGTTTAATTGTATTGTATAATTAATGAAATGATTATCTTCTACAATTTGATCGTGATTAGGGCTGGCAATTTAGACACGAATACGATAACCTGACACGAACCTACACGATTTTAACAGGTTTCGTGTATGGCCTTAACAGGTTTCGTGTCTATAACAGGTCGACAAGTTAAAACCTGTTTATTTTCGTGTCGTGTTTGTGTTTACATGTTTCATGTTCGTGTCTTAGCGTGTACGTGTCTTAACATGTCTTATCGTGTATTATCGTGTTTCTTATCATGTCTTGTCGTGTCTTGCCATGTTAACTTATTTTACTAAGTGTTTCTTATCGTGTCCTGTCGTGTCTTATTGTGTTAACCTATTATACACAGGTTCGTGTTTGAAAAAAATGACATGATTATATTTCGTGTCGTGTTCGTGTTTACATGTTTCGTGTTCGTGTCTTAACAGGTTCGTGTAACATGTTATGTCAACCCTATTCGTGATTATATGTTAGACTGTCTGTTGTAAGCCGCGAGCGAGCAAGATTTCAATCCGGTGCTCACCTTTAGCCACAACACCCATGGCGAGTCGAGCCCCGGCGCCAACACACGAATGGTAATCGCGTGCGTTAACGGGAGAAAGTGAGCACAGGTCGCGCCGGTATTCACCCCTAGCCACAACAGGGTCAAGTGAGCATAGACGATGATGTTACTTGAGAGTGAAGTCGGTGGCTCGCGTCTGCTCGCTTCGCATCCCAAACGGATGGTCATATTGATTATTATATTTTTGTGTAAATATTATGGGTGGTAAAATGGGTAGGTTGGGTTGGGTTGGTTGTTAGGTTAGGATGGGATGGGTTAGGATGGGTTGGGTGAGGATGGGTTTGGGTCTGGATGGTTTCGATTAGGATAGGTACATACTATATATCAAAATAGATTAAAATTTTAAAAAAATATTAAAATAACAATAAAAAATTAAAAAGGTAAAAAAAAAAAATTAAAAAAAAAAACAAAAATAAACTTAAAAATAAAATTTTAAGAGATCCGAAATATTTCATTTCGAACCGGACCGGTTCGACCAATTCGGGCTGGTTAAGAACCCGGATCGTTACGACTCGGACTGTTTCGACCTGACCGGACCCATTAGTAGGGAATAGCTCGAGACGGTATCGGTACCGAACCGATACCGATCCCGACAATACCGATACCGAAAAGTCCAAACAACCAATACCGATACCGATATCGAACACATACGGTACGGTACGGTACCGGTATGGTATCGGTATTTTACCTTAAAATACCGATACCATACCGATCCCGTACCGATACCGATAATACCGAAACCGAAAATCCATAAATATGGGTACCGATACCGATCCCGATCCCGAAACCCCTCGGTTCGGTATCAGTTCGGTACGGTATCGGGATCGGGACGGGACGGGATCGGTATTCGACCTTGTATGCTCATCCCTACCCGTTAGCGACCAGGACCGTTTTGACCCGACCGGCCCCGTTAGCGACCGGAACCGTTTCGACCCGACCGGGCACGTTAGCGATCCAGATTGTTTCGACCCAATCGGGCTCGTCAACGACTGGGCCCGTTAGAAACCCGAACAATTTTGACCCGACTGGGGCCCGTAAGTGACCTGGACCGTTTCGAAACGACTGGACCGTTAACGACCTAGACCGTTTCGAACCCCCGGCTCGTCAACGACCTAGACCGTTTTGACCCCCCTGCCCATCAACGACCCGGGCCGTTTTGACCCGATCGGGCTCGTCAACGACCGGGACCGTTTTGATCTGAATGGTCCTTTAACGACCGGGAAAGTTTCGTCCCGAATTGGCCCAGTAAGGGCGCGGGTCGTTTCGACCCGATCATCACCGTTAGCGACCTGAACCGTTTCGACCCGGCTGGGCCAAATAGCGACCCGGACCGAGCCCGGTAACGACCGAGACCGTTTCAACCTGACCCGTCCTGTAGAGACCTGGACCGTTTCAACTCGGTCGGGCCCGATAGCGACCCGGACCGTTTCGACCCGACCGGGCCGTTTCGACCTGGCCGGGCCCGGTAACGACCAGATCGTTTCAACCTGACCCGTCCCGTAGCGACCCGGACCGCTTCGACCCGGTCGGGCCCGGTAGCGACCCAAACCGTTTTGACCAGACTGGGCCCGGTAACGACCCAGACCGTTTCGACCCGGCCGGGCCCGTCAACAACCAGACCATTTTGACCCGAACGGGCCGGTCAACAACCTAGACCGTCTGGACTCGATTAAGCCCGCTAACGACTCGAACCGTTTCGATGAGATCGGTCTCGTTAACGACCCGTGTTGTTTCGACATGGTTGTCCGTTAACGACCCGAACGGTTTCGAACCGACTGGGGTTATCAACAAATGCGAAAGATATAATTTTTTGTTTTTAATGACATTAAATTATATGAGGCATCAACGCTTTTGGTGTTGGGTGAGTTTTAATTCAGATTTGTATATGGTTATCTAAAAATACTCATCTTGGCCCATTTGTTTTTTTTTTTGACATACCCATCGTGACCCACTTACTTATTTTCTACAATTAAAATTACCCATCCTAACATCCTTGAAAATTATACTAAACCCATTTTAACCAAAAAGTCAAATTTTAAACTTAAAACAATCTAAACTCAATAAAATGGGTTAAAATTGTCAGGTGTAGTAAATATTATGTCATGTTGTTCATCAAGATGAACGGTGTGGAAGATGTGGCTAGATTTGTTGTTTAGGGGCGGGTGTGGTGGTGTTGAGCCCATCGAACCGGATTTAGCACACAGGGTTTGAAGATGTAGCCTGTTTGTGGTTTGTCTTTAGCACACCGGTTCGTAGGCTGTCGTTGTTCTTGTTGGGGACTGGTGGGACCGCTAGCTTTCTTTATCTTTTTTTATTTTAAGAAAAAAGTTATATTGATACAATGATCAATATACAGAACTATGACAGACGGGAATAAATAGATGTGTGGGACACTATAATGGCGACATTTTTTTAATTCAACATTTTTAAAAATTAATCATTTGAAAATATAAAGATTTGAAAATATAAAGAGAAACAGAAGAACCACTTTTGATGAAACGTCAAAAAGTTAAAGAACCGTGTATCGACCGTAGGTTAACTAGTCTATACTCTATAGTGACATTTTTTTCTAGAGTAAATTACTTTTTGAATCCCTGTGTTTTGTCAGTTTTAACTACTTGAGTCCAACATTTTAATTTTTAACAGTTTGCATGCTTATGTTTTAATTCTGTAACACTCTGAGTCCAATTTTGTAACGTCGTTAAGTAAGTTAGTTAAATATAAGGGTATTTCAGTCATTTACACCTAGGTACAACTCTCTAATGCACAAGGAATAAGGAACAAGTCTTCAATGCATAAAGGTTTTAACACACACACATATATATACACACACATATACACATAGACCAGCACACACCTTTCTTCCACAACCCTACCCCAGCCGACAACCTCCCCTGCACTTCCACCACCGCCTCACCCCCACCACCCACCCCCATTGCACCTCCACATCCACCTCCGAGCCACCCTCATCTCAACACCACCACCACATGCACACACATTCTCCCCGCACCCTACGAGTACTGCACAATAAAACCACCACCATCACCACTACTCGTTTCACCGGGACAACCACCCACCTCCCACCACACTGCTCCACCTTGATCTAAACCCTAACCCCTAAATTGATTTCAAATCTGACCTAAACCTAGGCCCCATCATCGTCTACGTTGTTTTAAGCCCTAGTAGTAACGATAGTGACGGTGGTCTGGTATGGTAGTTGTTGGTGGTTTCGTCTGGCGGTGGTTGTGGTCTGTCCGACAGTTGGGTGGTTTGATATGTTGTGGTGGTTCGATGGGGTCAGATCTGGCTTGCTTCTTGTTTCGATTTTGAAAAGGGTGTTAGTGGTGGTGTATGGTAGTGGTGGTGATGGTGATGGTGGTGTTGTATGGTTGTGGTAGTGATGGTGATTGCAGAGAGAGAAAGAAGGAGGGGGAGCAGCAGATGAAAGGGTGGAGATGGTTTGAGTAAACCTGAGATGGAGGTTGTGTCAGGTGGCAGTCGGTCGGAGATGGAGGTGGTGGTGGTTGCTAAAGGTGTATGGTGGTGGTGGATTTGATACTTTTAGAGAGAGATTGTGTGAGATTTGTGTGTGTGCAGATCTGTGTGTAGAGAGGGAAGAGAAAGATATATAGATTAGGAATATAATTATTATAATATATAATAAAGTAATATTTAATAATATTTATTTTTAATTGTAAGGGTACTTTGGTCATTTCATAAATATTAACAGAAAAAATCTAACAGAGTTAGAAATTTGGACTCAAATGGTTATAGAATTATCAACCAGGCACCCAGAATGTTAAAAATCAAAATGTTGGACTCAAGTAGTTAAAATCGACAAAACACAGGGACTCAAAAAGGAATTTACTCTTTTTTCTAATTCAACATTTTAAGATTAAGGTAAGATGGAATTCCCGGATAAATGGATTGCTTGGGTCAAGGGATGCCTTGAATCGGGGAAGGGTTTGGTGCTTTTAAATGGGTCCCCAAGTAATGAATTTCGCTTTAAACGAGGCTTGCGTCAAGGTGACCCTTTATCCCCTTATTTATTCATAATCGCTATAGAGATTGTGGACATGTTTATGAGAAAGGCCGCAGATTCGGGGCTGTTTAAAGGAGTGAAATTGGCTGAAAATGGTCCTCTAATCTCGCATATGTGTTATGCAGATGATGTGATCATTATTGGGGAGTGGTCCATTTATAATGCGGTTAGTATAAACTGGTTGCTCAGATGGTTAAACCTGGTCACGGGGCTTAAAGTGAACCTCAACAAAAGTAAAGTTTATGGGGTAGGTGTTAATGACGATGAGGTGGAACGTGTCGCGGGGATTCTTAAATGTGGGATTGGCTCCTTTCCCTTTAATTATCTAGGGATTCCTATAGGCGCGAACATGAAAAGGGTGAAGAATTGGCAACCGGTGATTGATAAGTTTAAGAAGAAACTATCGAGTTGGAAAGCGAGTCACCTCTCCTTTGCGGGTCGGATTACCCTTGCGAAGGCGGTTTTGGGTAGCTTACCCTCTTATTTTCTTTCTCTTTTTCAGGCCCCGAAGGCGATCATCAAGAAGTTGGAGAGCTTGAGGCGAGATTTCATTTGGGGTAAAGTGGGTACGAGACAAAAGATCCGGTGGGTTCGATGGTCTACAATGGTTAAGCCTAAAGATGTGGGAGGTCTTGGGATCGGCGGCAAAGAAGACTTTAATATGGCGATGTTGACAAAGTGGTGGTGGCGTTTAAAGGAGGAACCGAATCAACTATGGGGTAGAGTTATTCAAACAGTTCATAAGACTAAAAACGCGGACAAATAAATTTCAATCAAAAGAAGCATCGTGGGAATATGGAAAGACATAGCAGGGATGGAAAAGTCCCTTGAACGGATTGGGATCAATATTTGTGATAAACTCAAGGTCAAAATTGGCAACGGTGGCAAGACTAGTTTTTGGAACGACAAGTGGGTTGGATCGAGGACACTTCGTGAACGTTTTCCTAACCTGTATAAACTAGCGGCAAACATGATGGCTAAGGTCATCGATTGTTATAATAGAGACCCGATGGGTATTACTTGGGGGTGGGTTTGGAAAAGGGACACCCTTCGGGCAAGTTTGCTGCAAGATCTGGATGCTTTGTTGTCTGAAATTCAGCAGGTTTCTATTGTGCAGCAACCGGACGTCTGGAGCTGGGATAACATAGAGGGACGACCTTTTTCTACTAAAAGTCTTCGTCGGGAAATTTTCGTCGCTTCTGTCAATATTGATATGCAGCAAAATCTTCGTTGGATTGCCTGGGTGCCTTTAAAACACAACATCTTCCCGTGGAGAGCTATAATGAGTCGGGTCGCAGCGAAAACTGAGCTGCAAGCCAGGGGGCTGAATTCGATTGATGTGCTTTGTGATCGCTGCATGTTACATGCTGAAAGTGTGGACCATCTGTTCGTTGGATGCTTATTCGCCAAAAGCATTTGGTGGAGTGTTTTCACCTGGTTGAGGATTCCTTGGCCTCAGGATCCCGTTTGCCTAAATGATATTCTTGCAGTTTTGTCGAACAACCCTAGAGGCAGGAGATGGAAAAAACTTGTCTACTTGGTGGCCATCGCTACAGTCTCGAGAATCTGGAAGGCACGGAACAGTAAGGTTTTCGAGGGCAAGTTTATTTCAGTTTTAACTTCAATGGAATTAATCAAGGAAGACGCGTTCTTGTGGATCGAGAATAGAAGTTATTTGAATAAAATCGCTTGGGATAAGTGGGTCGATTTCGATGTTTTGGACATCTTGTAAGTCTGGGGAGTGTTAGTTTTTTTTCTGTTTGGTGTTTGTATTGCGTGTTCCAGCCACTTGCTGGGCCTTTATATATATATATATATATATATATATATATAAAGCGTTTTTGGCCTAAAAAAAAGGTAAGGATAAATACATTTATTTAAATTCTAATTACAATTTCTTCTACCTATGAAACGAAGAACTTCTTACAAGTTACAACCATCGTCTCATGGTTTGCCTCTCTAAACAACAGTCCCAACTCCTAAGTAGTACATATCTCAACAAACTTCATTGAATCAACTGTCACAATTAAGGTAATTTTCATCATTCTGCTCACCGGCATTCTCGTCGTAAGAAGCTTCACCATTTACCATCAAGCATGATGAATACTTGGTCATTAGACGCAACTCAAGGACGAGTTCTTTTGAACGCAAATGGCTCTGCCAGTCAAGTCAGTTTAACTATCATCTATTACATAATTTTGTTCTTATGGAAATCGGGTAGCGAAAAAGGGTAGCGGCACAACTTTTTGTCCCTCTACCTGTATCCCTTTCTTGAAGACACACATTTTTTTTAATGAAGTTCAATGTTAAAAAAAACCAAGGCCCAACTGTTTTTGACTTTTAGTGGATCAGAACATATTAAGTACACACGTAAATTCTGGAATTTGTGATGCATTTCTCCTTAATGAGATTACTAGTGGGTTTACCCGTGCGTTGCAGCGGGATCGGCAAATGGGTTGCAATATAACATTGTGATACTTAGGTTTTTTGCCGCAAGTTAAGCAAAAAGAATAGAACTGTGCACACTATGTTTTAACAAGTATTCGTAGAAAGAAAAGAAAAGAAATGTGCACCCCCACTTACAACTGATTGCAGTTCACCACAAAAACCATGTACTCATTATTGAACAAATCTTAATAAACTAAAGGTATATTACTATAACAGACCAATATTAACATAAACATCACTCTTGTGTAAGTTGTCTGGTTATTGCATATCCACATAATCGTGTTGTTGAAGACACCTTGCTAAATGATAAAGTTCATTTACATGACAAAAGCATGTAGTAATAATATGATATTGTATACACTATATACACTATCATATGAAGGTCATTGTTCATTTAGAAATCAAAAGTTGTTATTTGTAAGTTTGTAATAGAATTGTCCAACTTGACCCAGCAGCTAAAAAATTGCCCAATGTAGCCAGTGAGCCGAACCACCCCGTCCACTTTGCCGATGGGTAGAAACATATATATGAAAAGGGTTTATAATATAAATATTATTATGGCAAAGTTTTAAAATTCATACAAGTTTAGCTGAGATAAGATTATTTATTGTGGTAACATAAATTATTATATTTCATCGCCATTATATGAAATTTGTTAAAAAATAGTGCTATCCCATGTGTTTATTTAGTTTGGGTTAGTTCCATTTTCATATAAAAGTTAATTATCTTCTAGGGGTATTTAGTAAAGAAAAGTGGTAAATTTAGAAATTTGCAAAGAAACTCTTGGTATGCCATTTTAACTTCAGACAATTTGAACATATTTGCTCATGCCTTCTCCTTTATAATGTAGTATTGACTTGTGGTGATGATTATGAGCAAAACAAAACGCCCGATGGTTCACCATAGTAGATATGCGTGGCCTAGAAAAATATATAAAGATGAAGAGGGAGCAAGTATAAAGATAAAGATAAAGTAATTTGTTTCAGCAATTCTCATGTTGAACGACATTGTATATTTATATAAACATATGCAATTTTAAAGAAAGAAAGAAAATGTAAAATTAATATTTGTTGAATATAATTATTTGAAGTTTGTGGTCATACCACATCACATGATATTATCTATATTATCTTATTAAGGAAGAGTGATGGCCAATATAGTAATTTTATCAAGCATACAACTATTAAAGTAACATGTACAAGTGATTCATGCTTATATAATAAGAATATAGTTGGAACTTTATGTACATTTAAGACACTTGTAAGGGTACAATAGTAAATTTATCATGAAATTTTAGTTTGTAACAAAAAATTTGTTCCTTCTTACCCCTCCTCTTCAATATACAGTCCGTGAATGTCTGTCTGCCCATCATATTTCAATATACCTTCATCTTCATGACTGATTCAATGCGAAGGTCAGTTTCGATCTCTTACTCTACCCTTTAACTGAAGGCTGCATATGGAACGTTTCGCCTTCAATTTCTTATCAATTCAAGGTTAATCGTTCATCATTAATTCGTCATCAAGGGGTATCCGAAACGGCGGCTGCAATGAAGGCGATTACGATTAGTTCTAATGGTTTCGTATTTAAGGTTCGATTGTGGTGATTCTATTTGAGAGGTGGTTTGAGAATTACCATCACACACACGCAAGCATTTTACAATTACATAATCAATACCGAGTGAGGTAATCGTTGATTACATTATTGGCTTCCTATCTCTATTTAAATGGGTGCGTTTATATGAATATTATGCTTAATTTACAGACTGCGTTCATTAGGTGTGATGTGAGTGTGTGTGTGTATGTATGTCGACTGTGTGTGCTTGTTTATGAATGTGTCTGTGTGCGTCCGTAGGTGTGTGTTTGTGTCTATGAATGTGTGCGTGTGTGTGTGTGCTCGTAGATGTGTGGTGCGTGTGTGGTATGTATGCGTTGTTTGTATGCTGTATGCATGTATGTGTAGGTTGAATTGAATAGTCTGTGTGTAGAGGGTGCTGGGTGTGTGTGTTTGTTTTCTGTTTTTTTACATATCTCCTCAGCCAACGAATTAAAAAAACCAATAGCTCTTTTGCAGTTGATTGGGAACTGGGTAAACGTTCTGAGTCTCGGATCTTGCTCAACGGCTGTCGACCTTCTTGATGATATTGCTGATCTTCAGCTTTATAAGAGAAGGAAAAAAGGTGTTCTCTTCATATCAATGTCCTCAGCTGTAGCAGCGTTCAAGGAAGAGTAGATGCAGTCACCGCCGTGCACAACCTAACCACCTCCAAAGAAAAACCGACCATAGTTCTTGATGCTACTATTGCTCTGCCACTCATCAACCTCCTTAAAGAATGCAAAACAAAAAAAAATTACTCCAAATTTGCGGAAAAAACCAGTTCCTTGATTGAAATCATCTCCAAATCTCCCGAAGGAATACTCGCCATCACAAACGCCAAAGATGGGATACTAACATTGGTAGAAACAATCGAAGACGGCTCTCTGGTTAGCACACATCATGCAGTTACTGTTCTGCTTGCACTGTGTATGACCTCGATGTAAATACAGGGAACTCATTCTTAACGAGGCTGCAATACCAGGTATGTTACGGTTAACCGTGGATGGAGCCCAAGAAGCCCAGAGCAAGGCTAGACTGCTACTGGACTTACTTAGGGACACTACTAATAGACTATATATTTAAGACAATATATTTTGTAATCAATATGTAATTATTTGTCATTATCTCTTCCCATAACTATGGGATTGTATAAGATTGATCCATAATTCTTCAACTACTCCTGATAAGAGACTGAGCTCATTGGTTTTAGGAAATGGTTCATGAAATCGCAGCAAGAGTTGACGGGTCTGAAAAAACAGCAGAAACCGCAAAGATATTGTTGCAGGATGTGGTTCAAAGAAGCATGAACATGGGCACACACTAATAGTGTGGTGATTTTGACTAACCTTACACGGATTGTAAAGTGAAATGAATGGAAATATTGTAATGGGAATATGATATATGCAAACAGGACACCTACCCATTTTGACTCATCTGCACATTTGGTTTTGAAAGGGATTATAAAGGGCGTGGCATTGTACGTGTGTTTTTTTATGACACTTGACCTGTAAATTGATTTAACATGTCTTGTGATGAAGGATTGTAAATAAAAAAATGGATGGACCAGTGGCGGATCCAAAAATTTTTTCCAATGATGTCACTATTTTAGACATTCTAATTTTGTAGAACCAGACATAAATATTTTTGGGTGGATCGGTTTGACGGTTCAGGTCAAGTAAGGTTGATCACATAATAAAAATATTATACAATAATAAAAAACATCATCATTAAAAATTTAAAAAACACACATAATATAAATTCGATGGTTAGAAAAATATATAAAGATGAAGAGGGAGCAAGTATAAAGATAAAGATAAAGTAATTTGTTTCAGCAATTCTCATGTTGAACGACATTGTATATTTATATAAACATATGCAATTTTAAAGAAAGAAAGAAAATGTAAAATTAATATTTGTTGAATATAATTATTTGAAGTTTGTGGTCATACCACATCACATGATATTATCTATAATCTATAATACATTATAAAGGAAGAGTGATGGCCAACATGGTCATTTTCACCTCCATACAACTTAACAAGCACCATGTACAACATATTTAAGCAAAAAATTTAAGGGTATTATGGGGATAAATGTGACAATTAAGACACTTAAAAGGGCAATATAGACATTTTACTCACCTCCTCCTTTACAATTTCAAACCAAATTTACAATACTAACCCTAATTTCCATCCCTGCCCTTATGTCAATGTCAGCTTATGTCAATGTCATACTAATCGACTCCCCCCTTCAAGTCTCCAATTCAATTTCTCTAATTGCATACATTAGTTTCAGTCTCTTCTTCTCCTCCCACCATAAACGTCTCTAGAAGACGTACCGTCGTCTTCCGTTGGCAGGTTAAAGTTTGGTCTTTTATTGTGAACAGGGGTACTTTTGGAGTTCCATCTTCAGATATTTTGGACTCTTATGTCGATGTGCTCAAATTAGTTAGCGTTTACTAATTGATTAGTGTCAACAACAAAATACATCAGAACAACAAAAATCATCGATCAAAGCTTCCATATACCGGCTTGTGTTTTCTGGTTCTGTGATCTTTAATTGTAGGTAAAGTTAAATCTCTTCCTAATTTGAAGTAATTTTTGTATGCATAATCCTATAATATATATTCTGTTGCTTGATTTTTTGTTCCACGGTCTCAACAATGACCAACCAATCTACTTAAACTTTGAACCTGATAAAGTAATTGTGCTTGCATTCAAATAAGGAAGAATCGTGGTGGTTGGGTAAGGTTACGTGGTGATGAATATGTTGATAGTAATAACGATGCGGAATAGATACAAACAAAAGACACGTAGGGATGATCAACCGGTTCTGAGCCGTGAAAACCGAACCACAGCCAACCCGAACCGGAACCTTTTAGTGGTGAATCTTAGACCCAGAACCTGATAAGTGATAACCAATCATTCGGTTCAACCCGCAAATGACCCAACCTGACCCGGACCCAAAACCAGAACCTGTTTCTTTAGCTGCTAATTTTGGGTTGTGGATCAATGTACTTAAGAACCATTTCGTATACAGTGCCACATTAGAACCATTTGATGTTGTGCTGTATAGTATAGTAACAAATGAACAGATAAATCATAAATATGTTGGACTTATTTAGGATACTCTTTGTTTTCTCTTTGACTCCATCAATTAGATTTAGAAATATAAAACTTAACTTTGATTATTGACACCAATATGGTATTATAACTTCTTTACAGTATTATTTTCTTAATGTTATTGCCATCACTATTATAATTATTAGCATGGGACCATAAGAAGAATCATGCGGGCACAAGGCATAGAAGTATAATTTGGTTATTGTATACTTATTATGGGACTTGAATAGGTAATTAACCAGACTTATGTCAAGATAATATTAATGATTAGATCCGGACTAAAAGCATGACATCTAGGACTGAAAATGAGTAAAGGAATATATGGATTCGTTCAGGAGCGCTGAACACAGGTAATAAAATTTTCAATCCTATACCAATTTTAGGCGTTTGTGATGCTTACTTTCTTAATTGCTTCATCAGTTTTGGTTTCATTCGTTGAATCGAGACGTGACAGATGTGAGACTCTGAAGTAACACTTTGGCGGTTGATTGGGAACTGGGTAAACGTTCTGAATCTCGGATCTTGCTCAACAGCTGTCGAGCTTCTTGATGCTATTGCTGATCTTCAGCTTCATAAGAGAAGGAAAAAAGGTGTTCTCTTCATAGTATTGGCAGAGGACTTTCGATTATTTGGAATAGGAAAATAAGAGGGTGTTCATTTTTTTTACATTTTATTTACCCTTTTTTATTTAATTAATTATGGTTTGGTATCATGATCTTGCTATTAGATAGATGGTCATATAATAGTTGTTAAAGTTATGTTATGATGAAACTAATATGATTTATTGTGCTATCAACTTTCTGTATAGCCTTAGTTCATTTTCCTATTTGAAATGAACTTTAAATAATGTTATATAAGCAACTACAAAAGTATGATCATAAGTGAGTTCTTAAAAGGCTAAAACAAACTCTATTGATTTGTTTTTTATTTTTTTCAGTAGATTTGTTTTGGTTAAAGATGGAGATAACCAATGCTATGGAATATGAGACACTTGCAAAGGAAAAGTTGCCGAAAATGATCTATGATTATTATGTGTCAGGCATAGAGGACCAGTGGACTCTTAAAGAGAATCAATATGCTTTTTTCGAGAATCTTGTAACGTGATTCTCTGATTTAGTGATTGTAGGAGGGTGTTTTGATATTCAACATGACATTTGTTAACTTTGTTTATAGGTTTCGGCCGCGTATACTTGTTGATGTGAGCAAGATAGATATGGCAACGGCGGTTTTGGGGTTCAAGATTTCTATGCCGATCATGGTTGCACCTACGAATATGCAGAAATTGGCTCACCCTGATGGTAATGACTCCTGTATAAAGTTATTCAAAAGTTAATGGGTACTTTTGTTGGATCAGTAGTGTCAAATATGAACTGTGTATTGTCCTAATTTTGTTGGATCAAATATTAATTGGTGACTTGTTATGAGATAAATATAATCAACATAAAACGCAATCATCTATATGTAACTTATAACTTGATATAAGTTAAACTTGGTATTGGCATTTTGAAACTGATTATCTGAAGTCACAACAATCAGATTTTGATGTATGGATTAATGGGTTCTGCTTATGATTATCTGATTATTTAGATGAATAATTAGTTCCATACGAGCTTCAACAAAATAGATAAAGGGTATATAAAGTTACATGTTCACCCTTCCTTTTAACATAATTGCTTTGAAAAGGCACTTCCAAACTCATCGTACGTTTGCTTCATGTATCAACTTTATATCTATGAACTTGAGACATTATTAAAACATGATTAATTTGGTGCAGGAGAGTATGCAACTGCAAGAGCATCAGCAGCTGCTGGAACAATATGGTTTAGTCCCTTAATTACCGTCTTATATTAAATTTATTTTCCACTGTTTTTCGTCCTTCAAGTTTATCATCTGTTTCCGTTTTCTATGTTTGAGTTTCAGTTTTTTACATTGTACACCATTTGTTTTCCAGACATTGTCCTCATGGGGTACCTCCAGTGTCGGGGAGGTTGCTTCAACTGGTCCTGGTGTTCGGTTTTTTCAGCTCTATGTGAGTCTCTCACTCCCTCCTCTCTTTTCCAAGATTATATAAACATACACACGGATTATTTCATACAACAATTCTAATTTCAATTGCTAGGTGACAGGAATGTGGTAACTCAGCTGGTGAAACGAGCCGAAAAGGCTGGTTTTAAGGCGATTGTCCTGACTGTTGATACCCCGAGACTTGGCCAAAGGGATGCTGATATCAAGAACAGGTATATCACACAATATTATTGGCAAATTGTTATATTTACATATTATATATACTTATTGGGCCAACAAGGAAGCATGATACATGATTAGAAATCCCAATATGCTTATCATTGTCCAAATTAATTAGATATCCCCATAAGCTAGCACGGGTACAACATGAACTTGAGTGATATATTATTATTTAAATAAGTAGCATTTTACTGTTGAAATGGACATAATCATGCGAAAGTGATGAAATCAAAATGAATATGAGTAGACCCTGTAACCCTTGATTACGTGTCAACTTATGTTTGTTCTCAGTGATTTAAACATTACTTATGTAATGTTATGTTTTGTCACATTCAAGTGAACTAAAGTGCATAGAAAGAGCATTGTAAAAAAGCATGACTTTTTGGAGGTTTACAAAGGAAAAGATACACAATAGGTACATTTGCATCAACATAGCCTTTGCTTACTATCAGGTAATCTGTAATAGTCAGTAGATACTAGATACCTTTTTTTCTACCAGCTTTAGTTTTACTGGTTTTATTAATGATGCAGATTAACATTAGGTAAATTTCAGCATAATGCGGGATGCGCATGATGTGATGAAAACAGAGTTCGGGGAGTTTGGTAAAAAAAAAACGTTTTTCTTTGTTTTTCGTTCGCATAAAATTTATTTATTATGGACATGTACAGCAAGGTGGCATAAGTATTTATGCATTGCATAATTTACTTTTGTTAATAATGGGGATTATATAGATTATGTGTTAAATTTATGCAAATGACTTTGGATCCTTTTACGAATCATTATGATTTAATTCCTAATCTTGGCTTCATTTTCCAGGAATTTAATTCCTAATTAGGCGTACAGTTGACTAATAATGCATAAAGCATCTAACTGCAACCATATGTGCTATTAAAAATTCACACGGTGCTTGATTATTGAGATTATGTGCAATGATTCATTAGAGCAATACTTATCAAGTAAGATGAAAATAGATTAGGTGATACGTGAACATACTCTTATTAATGTATCTACTTAGTGTCGATTCTTTTCTTTATACTCGATTGCTCATAAAGAGTTGATATATTAGTTGTATTAGCAAATTTAATTTTTTAATTAAAATACCTGGATTCAGCCACGCAACGTGTGAACAAAGCACACATAAAAACCCGCGGCAACGCGCGGGCATCCCCGCTAGTATATAGAATTTGAAAGGACTTTGAGAGCAAATATAGAAACTTAATTATCTAGAAAACAAACATTTATTTATCTCTACTACATGATACAAGTATCTTAATGCATTGAAGGGTAATGTGGGGAAGATTTATATGACATTTGAGGGTTAAAGCACATGGCCTTTCACATCTCATCTTAACTTTACCAAGTTTAACATGTTTGCCCATTGCTCACTCTTTATAATGTAGTAGAGATTAGCTTAAACGGAACTTGGGCCTCTGTTATACCAACCTTATCAAGAATAAAGTTGGTTTAGAGCCCATCTTAAGACTTCTTGGAATATTGGTCCTAAATATCCCCTTCTTTTTTATAATGATAATTATAAAGAAGGCATATGGCCTACATTACGTGTTGTTATGTGCTCCAATAGTCCAGTGGTTGGTGCGGGCCATTATGATATGGGTGAGGTGAATGATCTTTAAGAGCATTCACAACCCATCCCCCATTCCTTCCCCCATTCTTAAAATTTAAGAAAATTCTACAAAAACTCACTCCATCCCAACCCCTTTCCCCATACCCCATTTCTAAAATTTACAAAAAACCTATGTTGAGCCCCCATATATGGGGTCTTCCATCCTTCCCCCATATCATTTAATAATAATAAAATAATACAAATGAAAGGTGGAGTGAATTAATGTTGGTTGTAAAGAAATAAAATAATAATAAAAAAAGCTTATAGGGGATATGAATGGGGAATGTGATGTGAGAGATTTTGCAAAAGTGAGTGACAAATTTAGAAAACTATGATTTTTCTTTAAATTATATGGTTGGGGATGGGGGATGGGTTGTGAATGCTATAAGGTCACATATTTGTATATATCACCATGGTGTAAATAATAACTTGAAAATTTTCTAATACATGAGCAGTTAGGATAAAGTTATTTATCCGTTTTCTTTTAACTGCGATCAATTTATTACCTTTCTTAGTTATCTTCATGATTTATGAAAAGCCAACTACCCTCGCTATGGTAGTGACGGATCTAAAACAAAATTTCATAAATAGCGTTTAATTTTTTTTTTCTATCATTCATTCAATACAATGTAAATGAAAAAAAACACAAAAAAATAAATAAATTAACCGGGTATGATTCGAGTACGGATATTAAGGAGGAAAAAATACCGGTTTTTTTAATACCCGATTTCGGGTATGGAACCGTGTCCGGGTGGTATTGGAAACTCGGGTATTTAGAGAGACCGGGTAGGTTCGAGTACAAGTATGGAGGAGAAAAACCATACCTTATGTACCGGGTAGTGTATGATTGGGTTCGGGTATAACCATGTATAGATCTTGGTATTAATACCCGGTTCTAAAAACTAAGTTTTTTTTATTTAATTTTACATTGTTTAAAATTAAATTTGGTTTGTAATCTCAAAAATAATAAACATAAATTCACTCAAGTACAAATTATTTGCTTTATAATATACATTTTGAAAACTTAAATATAAAAGTTGTAAACTAAACATAAAAATATACTTTACAAATTCAGGCATTTTATCGAGTATTAAAAAAAGATTGTATCATGTATAGGGTAGAATCGGGGTCAGGTATACGGTATAAATGGTTTCGGGTATTTTGGGCATATATTGGATACGGTTTTGGGTACAGGAATTTGTGTTTAAAACGCATACCCTATCCATACCTTACGGGTAGTGCTGGGTTCGATTACAAGTATAAAATACCCGGATGCATAAATAACCAGTTCAGCGTTTCTTCTCGCACCCAGTTCCTGATATGGTTTTTTTGTGCACCTCTACTTGAGATCACCATATAAAGACATTCTCTTGTTGTTTTGTTGGTTCAAAAGCAAAAGACTAAAGGCCAGTGCCCACAACCAGCAATGCAATAAATTAATGGGCTTATTTATTTAAATTAACTTTTTAAGTTTTATTAAATTAATGGGCTTTTGATCTTTAATTAATGGTGGGCCTAAAATTAAAAGCTTAAATTTTTTCTAAGGGTAACCTAAACTAATCTAAGGGGTAACGTTAAAATGTTTTAGAGGTAACGCAATACAAAATACGTAAAACAAAATCCACCTTGTTAAAAAATATTGGAAGATAGCGGGTGCTACCCCTCAATATCTGCTATGTCCGCCTCTAGACATGACTTCTAAGTTCCACAGTAGAATCTCTTAAACGTCTTGTGGATGGAATATGTCCACATTTGTGGGTGTTGGGGTCGTATGTCCTCCTCCTCACGTCTAAGTTGGGGGGGGGGGGGGGGATAATAACACTTTGATTACAATTGTCTTCTAAGTTTTTACTAGGGGTGCAAACGAGCCGAGCCGAGTCCGAGCTCGACCAGGCTTGAGCTCGATTAACTTATAAGAGCTCGGGCTCGAGCTCAGCTCGATTCGAGCTTTGTTTTCAAAGCTCGAGCTTGGCTCGTTAGTAATTTCTCAAGCTCGAGCTCGGCTCGGGCTCAGCTTGTTTGTTATCTATTAGTTAATTTATTAAATAAAAATAATATAAATAATAATTCGTTTAGGCTCGTGAGCTCGATAAGTGAAGCTCCAGCTCGTTAACTTAACAACTTTAAACAAGGGGTAAATATGATTAAATATTAAAAAAACTAATATTATACATAGGCTTGATAAGGCTCGACGAGCCTAACGAGTTTCATACGTTAGGCTCGAGCTCGATAAATAAACGAGCTTTGTTTTAGGCTCAAGCTCGGCTCGAGCTCGATAAGGCTCGGCTCGTTTCGAGCTTTTTACCGAGCCGAGTTCAAGTAGTTCGCGAGAGGCCCGGCTCGTTTGCACCCCCAGTTTTTACTAAACAAGCTTATTTCTTAGATCAGGGTCAAACTCATTTAAGCTCGGCTTATTTCGAGCGAAGGTCAAGTAACTTACAAGTAGCTTGGCTCCTTTACATAACATAAAATTAATATGACGGTTTGACCTAAAACAAAATAAAGTTGAAAGAATATATTAATGGAATAAGTTTTTGGTTTTTGTTAATCATACATTTTTATTTATCATATTATACTATATCATAGAAAACAATTTGGGTGCTAACGTGCTACAATTTTATTCTTTACAGTGGTAGACCCAGAATTTTTTTTTTTCATAGGGTGCAGAATCTTTAAGCCCCTTAGGTCATTTATCCATCAGGTGGCTCGGGTCGAGTCGGGTCGACTCGTATAACAAAATTAATAATACTAAAATTATATAATCAACAAAAGGAAATCAAAAGACAAAAGTAATTTAAACGTCGTTACATATGCATAACAAAATTATAAAATCTAAAGTTGTGGATACATATCGGTTAATCGTAGTATCAAAGGTGTTCTAGTCTGGTCATATGAGAATATCTTGGTGATTAACTTGTTGGGTTATTCTTTGGTTTTATTTACTCTTGTAATATCTGGTATTGGCACTAGATCTAGGATTCTTGAATAGAAAACTACATGTTGTAGGTTTAAGTAATCCGTTAGATCATGTTAGTGTTATTGTCTGATGTCTTGTTGATGACTTGAACCGTAGAGGTTAGAGAAGATTGTAAGCAGTTCCGGTTGGTTTCTGTGTTTTTTGAATCTTGTTATTGTTGCAACCATAGATGTATTCTCTTGTGTGAGGGATTATATTCTGGTATTGAAATCATGTGATTTGGTATTGAAATCATGTGATTTTATATGTTATCAGATTCTGTTTAGGCTGTAACATTGTTTACTGATATAGAATCATGTGGTTCTTGTTTTTTTTTTATCAGGTTTAACCGTATCGTGATTAAACATGTATCATGATGGTTGTGGTTGACATGTATGTCATGTGTTGAATCTTGTTGTCTGGTTTGTCGAATTATGTGGTAGACATATTTTAACCAGCTGTATGTCAAGATTATTTTTTAACAGCCTAGTATGTTATCTCTTGTGATATATTCAGGTTGCAAATTGTGTGATTTTGTGTTCAATCAGAATTTGTCTGGCTTTGTCTTTATAATCTGGTATAGATCTGTTGTTCTACTATTATAAGATTTTTTGAATCTTGCGATTCATATATTTCTGTGTGTACAGAAAGTTGTATCCGTATGTTGAAGTATGATGTTAGGAACACTCTTGTTGGTTCATATCTTTGTGAAGTTGTAGAAGTTGTTTGTTGATAAAAATAAATTTTTCTTTACATGTAATGTTATAAGATTTTTATCAAATCAAATGGAGTGTTTACATTCTTTACAATTTTTTTTTTAATCAAGATGGATCCGATTTGTCCTGTATGTTCCGTTTGCAAATCAAGTGATTTTGTGTAGTCGGAACCTGTTTGGCTGCATCTTATAGTGTGATGTTTGCGTTGTTGTTGCACCTGTTTCTTGAACCTTGTGTTTTGTCTGTCCAAGGTTGTGACGTTTTTCTATTCATATATGTTTCTGATAGTCTTATTGAAACTATGTCCATTTATTTGTGAAGTTTTAAAATATTTTACTTGGTCTTTAAAGTTCTTCACAAGTACTGTCATTTTGGTTCTAAATTCGTAAAAGTCGTGTGACTTTTTGGTTTGTCTGAAATAGCTATGTTAATGTTTTTGGATCGGAATATTCAAATGTTTCAGTTGTTCGAATATTGTTATCAAATCATGTGATTCGGATGTTTAATAAAAAAAGGTTTTCTGGTCGTTTTCTTTATAGAATTTACTAGAAAGCTATTTTTGCCTATTGGCAAGTCTTTGGTCTTGTTGGATATGGATATAAAGTTCACTATCTAATTAGAAAGTTCCTGATGTTTCTCAATTTTTTGTTACATTTTTTTACTCATTCTCTCTCTCTCTCTCTCTCTCTCTCTCTCTCTCTCTCCTAGGGTTTGTATATTTTGCTGATCTTCAGATCGTAGACGTGTCTTAAGTCTGATCATTGAGGTTAGCCAGATATCCTGGAGTTTTGTAAAAAGTTATTCTTGTGATAATCTGTTTTGTTTGCTGAGAGTTTGTATCTAGTCTGGTTGTTGAGAATTATTGGATTATGTGATTGTTGTGCTATTTGTTTATGTAGATATATTGATCACAAGGAATAGTAAGGATTAAGTTTACAAGGAATTTTTCCTCTAATTCATGGGTTCTTGGCATAATTCCAATGCGCAAAAGTGGCTCTAGTGAGATCGCTACGTAGTTTCTGAATTGGTTTTGACACCGATAGCAGGAATTTAATAAAGGGGGAAAAAGAAAAATATTTTGTTCCATCATGTTTTGTCTCTAACTGATTAACCTGGTTGTATAGAGCTTCTTGTCCAATGTTACTATCCTTAAGAGCTTCTTGCCGAGCTTGACGAATGCGAGCAGTGAGATCGTTATGAATGGTCATGCCTAGCGCACGAACACGCAACGTCTTGGCACGTTCCATTCGGCTTAGCGCGCCTGCCACGACATTTGCCTTCCCTGGATGGTACTTAATCTCACAGTCGTAGTCATTGAGTAGCTCAACCTATCGTCTTTGACGCATGTTCAGATCCTTCAGTCAAAGATATGATGTAAGCTCTTATTGTCAGTAAAGACTGTGCACTTAGTCCCATAGAGGTAATGTAACCAAATCTTGAGTGCGAACACTACTGCACCCAATTCTAAATCATGGGTTGTGTAGTTTCGTTCATGCACTTTGAGTTGACGAGAGGCATAGGCTATAACCTTGTTCCTCTGCATTAAGACACAACCGAGACCTTGGTGAGATGCATCGCAGTAAACTACGAAGTCCTCTGTTTCCTCTGGCAGTGAGAGAATCGGTGCACTACACAACTTCAGCTTCGGGAGCTGAAAAGTGGATTCTTGTGGATCTCCCCATTCGAATTTCTTGTCTTTTTGGGTCAAGACTGTTAGGGACTGGGCTATCTTTGAAAAATTCTCGATAAATTGCCGATAGTAGCCAGCTAACCCTAGAAATTGTCGAACTTCTGTTGGGGTACTGGGTCTAGACCAGTCTTTGATCGACTCTACTTTGGCTGGATCAACATGTATACCCTTCTCGTTCACCACGTGACCGAGGAAATAAACTTCGCGAATCCAAAACTCGCATTTGGACAGCTTGGCTTACAGTTTTTCGTGCTTGAGTAGATTCAGAATCACTCTCAAATGTTGCTCATGTTCTTCTTGAGTTCGTGAGTAAATCAGAATATCGTCAATGAATACGATCACGAACTTGTCGAGGTAAGGCTTGCACACCCTGTTCATTAGATCCATGAACACTGTTGGTGCATTGGTCAAACCGAATGGCATAACCAGAAACTCGAACTGGCCATACCGCGTCCTGAAAGCAGTCTTGGGTATGTCCCCTTCTTGAATTCGTAACTGGTGATAGCCTGATCTCAGATCAATCTTCGAGTAGAAACTGGAGCCTTGAAGCTGATCAAACAGATCATCTATGTGGGGAAGAGTGTAACGATTCTTCACCATAAGCTTGTTCAACTCTCTATAGTCGATGCACATGCGAAACGATCCATCCTTTTTCTTGACAAAAAGAACTGGAGCTCCCCATGGTGACGAACTCGGGCGAATGAATCCTTTGCCGAGCAACTCTTGCAGTTGGTCAGACAATTCTTGCATCTCAGACGGAGCTAAACGGTAAGGCGATCGTGCTACGGGAGCAGCTCCAGGAATGAGATCAATACGAAACTCGACTTGCCTCAGGGGTGGCAATCCTGGCAGATCTTCGGGAAAGACTTCTAGGAATTCTCTCACGACAGGGATGTCTTTGATCTTGCTCCCCTTTGGCTTCTCCTCACGCACAAGTGCTATGAAAGCAGAATGTCCGTTTCGTAAGCACTTTTGTGCCTTCATGCTAGACACCAATCGCAATGGGGTTTTCCTACACTCCACCTATATGGATAAGACCTCTCCACTGGGCAACGGGATTCGAACCACCTTTGCGAAACAAATGACTTCTGCATGGTTCTTCGACAACCAGTCCATGCCAATGACGATGTCGAAACTTCCCAATTTTATTGGCAGAAGATCGATACTAAACTCGTGATCTCCTAACTTTAACGCAGAATTCCTAACTACTTCCTCAGACCTAATTGTTTTACCATTGGCAAACTCTATGGAGAAATGTTCATGCAACTTATGTGACTCTAATCCGAGGGTCCGTTTAAAGCCAGTTGACACGAAACTTAGATCGGCATTGGTATCAAATAGTACAAAAGCAGTATGGTTGTTTACGAGGAACGTACCCGTGACTACGTTAGGATCCTCGCGTGCGTCATCAGTTCCCATGACAAATGCCCTGCCACGAGCTTGGCCTTTCAACTTGGGGCATTCCTTCTTGAAATGATCAGTAGATCCACACTCGAAGCATCCTGGTTTGTCGTCAGTGTTCACAACTGCCTTGGCTGGGCATTGCACTGTGGGAAGTCCCATCTGCTTGCAATTCTCGCACTTGTTGTTGTTGCACATCCCTACATGGTGATACTTGCACTTGTTGCAAAGTGGGTGAGGCCCGTTGTACGGCTTGCGAGTTTCGGTGGCGGTGGCAACAAAAGCTTTGACGGTTTCGGGCTTCTTGCTGGGATTACCCTCTGCACCTCTTCCTTTCTTGAAGTGAGACCACTTACGCTTGTTTCTAGAGCCTTCACCCTTGTCGGATTCTTTTTGGGTCAGGGATCCCATGCGTACCGCATCGTCGGTAAGGCTGTGAGCAAGGGTGACTACATGCTGGATGGAAGCTGGAGCAGCGGTGGTAACCATGCAACGGATCTTAGGATAAAGTCCCCAGATGTACCTCTCTATCCGTTTATACTCAGGGGTAACCATGTGTGGAACTAGACGAGAAAGCTCATGGAATCGGGTGGTATAGGCAGAGATATCTGCACCACTCATGGTTAAATTCCAGAACTCGGTCTCCAACTTCCGCAGTTCGCTTCGTGGGCAATACTTGTCCATCGACATCGACTTCAACTCAGTCCACGAGAGATTGTAGGCAGCTTCGCGACCCAAGGTCTGCACTTGTAGGTTCCACCATGTTAGCGCCTCGTCCTGGAAGGTACATGTGACGTACTTGATCTTCTGGTCCTCCGAACAGCCACTAATGTCGAGCACAAATTCCGTTTTCTCAATCCATCGGATAATACCAATTGCTCCTTCTGACCCACAAAAATTCCAAGGCTTGCATGACATGAAAGTCTTGTAGGAACACCCACGTATGGGATTTTCTGCCTCTGCAGCGTCAGAAAGATTGGATGTCAACGAAGGGATTGACATAGGGAAACGATCGAGAAAAGGGGAAAGAATAGACAAAAGCTTTACCATTCTCAGGGTCCAGGGTTCTGCGTCAGCCTGCAGCGCCCGAACCGCCACTGAAATCGGCGCGATTCGCCTCATGTTGCGCAATAGCCTCTGCGATTACCCTAGCTAAATCCGCTGAGGTGGTCGAAAAAGCTTATTCCTTGGAAGACGAACGAGTAGTCCTCTTAGGAGGCATGTTTCTTCTAATACATACGATTAAAAGAAATGAGACACATATTACTGCATAATATTGTCACACATGTACCAAGCAACCAACCATCAAAAGCAATAATCACAAGAATACGGCACAACACACAATCGAGTAGGAAACCAAAATACCAAATTTCCAATTAATAGTTAACAGTAGCAGTTTAGTTTCATACATAACCAAATAACAATACAAGAGTAGCACAATAAGTTAACTACTACTAAGTCAACTATAACACATAATGTCCTAAGGCGACGGGGGTGGGAAAGCAGCGGACAAAGCTGCAATGGCGGCTGTCATCTTGGCCTCGAGGTCATCAACACTCGCCTCTAACTGGGCAACACGCTCTTCGGCTGCAGCGCGTCCCTGTTCCGCCTCGTATACGCGAGTACCCAACTGTGCCAGTCGATAGAGGAGAGGATCCCGAGTATGACCTGTCAGATAGAGATCATCCTTAATATCCCGAACTCTCCCTCACAGCACCCCAATCTAGAGCTGGAGGCTGGGGATCGGCTGGTGTCGGAGGCTCAGGGTCAACAGGGGCAGGAGCCTCGGCTGGAGCGATAGGAGCCGGTGGAGGGAGTACCCGTTTCCTAGGGGTATACATCAGACAAGTCCCGCCTGGACGTAGACGATAAGGTCGAAAAGACGGCTCTCGGGGCTTTGGCGGTGGTAAGAGTGCATCCTCCTCCTGTGCCTCGCCAGTAGGCACATCCTCCTCGTCGTCGGAGACGGCGTGATCGACCTACATATGGTCGTCCTCGGTGTCGGAGTCACTAGAATCGGGCTCGTAGCCCTGCTGAAGGCCGTCGGCTGGAGGGCTTCCTGGTACAATTTCCTCCTCAGAATCTGACAGAATGATGGGAGCGTCTTGGTGTGCGATGATCCTGGAAATCAATGAACACACGTGCGTGTCAGTATAGTGTGGTGTACTTAATGTAACTACTAACGTGCAAAGTACATAACTGGCATGGCAAAATACATAACTGGCATGGCAAAGCACATAACTGGCATGGCAAAGTACATAACTGGCATGGAACTTGCGTAGCATGTAGGGATAGACATTGCGTTTCTTTCTTTGGAAAACATTTCGAAATCAATTTTTGTTTAGATTATAGTTTGACTCGAAAGAATCTTAGTTCGCTATAACCTCGTGCTCTGATACTAATCCGTCACACCCCGCTAAGGCGGAAACGCGAGAAGCGACTTCGAAAGATTTCCAAGCACAAAAGGACACACAGAAATTAATTAAAACAAAGTAGGAACTTTCATTAAACAACCAAATCCGTTCAACATTAGTTAATTGTTTAATTCTAATACCATTGTATGTAAATGTCTAAAATTATTATGACAACACAACGGTCCAAAAGAAGGTATCCCACAAATGCTCGCACGCGACCCCTGCAAGTTCCATTGTCCATGCTAATTTCCTGAAAAACATGCATGTAAAATATATGGGTCAACATAAAGTTGGTGAGTTCATGGGTTTTCTATATGGTGGACATGTAATCCAAACCGTCTAAATCATTGCCTAGCTAGGGCAATAATCAATATGTGATCTGACATGAGCCCATAACCAAACCTTGACATGTTGTGCCTCACCCTTGTACACTAAAGACAATGAAATAATGTGAAATACAAGCACTCTTTTGATATCTGTCATCCGGTCATAGCGACTGACCAAGAGTGGGGGTGTCAACCCAATAGATCTATTCCGGTGTTTCATGGCTAAATCCATAGCTAATGGTTATGGTATGATGAATGACACGACGAATTAATGGATCCTGAACTGTACTGTCTCATGTTCACATAGTAGTCATGTATTGTAACGGAAAACGGTACACATGTTTTTCCCCGGAAAAATGTAAAAACTGTAAAAAGGGCCCGTGAATACTAAACTGAACTGGATCTGGCACTGTGTGTCTGGTCTAGGAACCCAAAATGTAATTTAAAAGCAACTTAGGTCCATGTTTGGCTCTAACTATCATGCAATTATTCACCCGACTGTCTCACTTATGGAAAAGAGGTTTTCTGTACCGCTATCCACGTGTGTCACACACTGTATGTGTCAGGAATGTTCGTTTTGTTGATTAGGTGACTGTGATTAGTCTATTTTTTAGTAAAACATGTACATAGTCTTACTAAGTGTTACCAAGTGTCATGTATATCACATTTATGCAAGCCTAGGGTGACATATGGACATATGTTGGGATAATCTTTTATGAAAACAACTTGTTTAGGTGTTTTGCCTTGGTGTATACTCGCATGTCTTAGGTTTTCAAGAAAACTATTGTGTTAAGCTTGTTAACACATGTTTTTATAGTATATAACACATGTTTATAAGTCTAATCATGTTATTTGATGCAAAACAAGGCGAAATATATTACTTTTGGACCGGGTATTGGCCTCATACATGCATGCATACACTCATGTGTATGTGTGTGTGCATTGTTTATGTCCATTCGTGTGTATATCAAGGTGTATCCTCCATTATACATGTATATTTGTTCATGACTAATTATTGAGCTTTTTAACACAAACTTTAGTTGTTAAGTTAGTTAATTTCAAGGCTTGTGATTCTATTGTGTGTGCGAGTGTGTATGGTTTCGAGTGAGCATCACATGTAGCCGAAAGAAGTGTGAACAAAACTAAGGGTTCGGGTGTTATACCTCATGTGTATAGCAGAAAGAAATAAGAAAATAATAAGCTAGCTCCCACAAGAAAACTCCTAGATGCTAGACGTGTACTTGGATCCCTTGCTTGGTGATGATGAACGATCGAACACGACCCTTTGGGGATGTTTGGGTCTCGGCCGAAGGGTAACAAGGAAGGAGGGATGGGTTTCAAGTGTTAGGGAGTTATGGAGAGGATGTGGACTGAATGTCTTGTGCTCTAGAGCCTCTATTTATAGCCGAATGAGTGAGGGAAAGAGCTTGTTCCATTGGCTCACAATTAAGGTAAGTCAACTCTTTGTTTTCTTAATGTGCAAACTTCTAAAGACCTTGTAAGAGTAAGGAGTTGACTAGAGTTTTGGCTTGGTGTGTGGGTAGGGTGGTAGCACCGAAACATGGGGAAAGAACAAGGCTTTGGATGGCAAAGTGGACAAGGAGAAATGGTTCATGCATTTTATGTTTTGCCATTCTAATGCAAGAGGTTGACTAGTGTCTTAGGGAATTGTTGTGCACACCTCTTTGTTGACATGTTGGGGGCAGAAAATAATAGGACAAAGGAAACTTTTGTGGCAAGTCAACTTGGTCTTGGAGTCCATGTGAATTGTGTTGTTGCTATGTTGGTATATGGCATGGGAATGTGGTATGTTTAGGATAAGGATGATGAGTGTGTAGTGAGTGTATGTGTGTGTTGTGTGGTGTGGTGTGTATATGTATACGTGTGTGTATGTGTGTAGCCGTATATAGGCATGTATGTATGTACATGGAGAGTTGTTCATTTCCAATGCATTCCTATGTTTCCACATGTTGTTTTAGATGATTCTAGAAAGTCAACTTGTGTAAGATATAGCTATGGTGTGTCCTTATTCTACTTTGGGATTTCCATGGGAAATTGTAATGTAAAGTGTGGAAACTTGGTTGTTTTGTTTGTGGGTGGCCGTGAATATACATACATATGTATATAATTTGGTTCTTGTTACATGTTAACTTGTCCATGGGTGTACATATGTGTTCGTATTAGAATTAATACCCTTGTACACAAGTTAATCTAAGTTTAAATGTCTTTGTTGGACAATGCATATGGATAGTTCATGTAGATGGACATTGTTTGATTTTGTCCTTGTTGGGGTAATAAGTGGGAATTCTTGTTCAATAGCATAGGTTTCCTATAGTCTAGACAAACGTATTTAACTAACTGAGGCCTTGTACTAACTAATGTGTCTATTGTTAGACTGCATGTCTCGGGATTTGTCTTGTTGGAACCCTGTATGATCCAACTATGACAGAATAGATGACATGGAATGCTATGCACAATGTATTCACATATAGTTAGATGTACGGATATGACCTGTGATTTCGACGGCGTCACATGTACGAAAAGCCCACCGTTTTTGCGCTTTGCGCCTCGGTTTTAGATCTTGTTGCTTTTGTGCGCTTCACGCTTTTTAAAACCAAGCTCTCATGTAAAATGGTGTATTAATTTTATGTAATATAAAGCTATCTCATTTTCTTGTGTACAGATATTTGAGGAAGCTGCATAGAGAGGTGAACTGAATGAACTGGTTGATAGTCATCTGAAATCGTCTTGATCTTGCTCGCCGTGATGTATGCTTCCTGTGTTAATATATATTTCATTTTATTTGTCAAACTTAACGTTTTCTTCTCCGAGTTACTGTTGATATTCAAAACACAGAATCTTACATGGGCCCGGGCAGGGCGTGTGTCGTGCAACGGGTCAAAAATGTTTATATTTGGTACCGGGTTGTAATGACTGTCACACTTTTTCTCCTACTCAATAAATAAATTGTGATAAGTGTTATTACTGAAAATGTAATGGTTAAAAAAACACTATGTGAGCCTTATGCTCACCAATTCGACTTGTTTCCTTTTAGCTATATATATTTTACTTGTCTGATTCGTTGGTAACAACATGGCCCCACGCGTTGGGAAGAAAATCGGTCAAAGCTGCCATTGTTTGAATCTAACGAGAGCTCTAATTTTGTTCAAAACTTAAATTCTCAGGAAGAAAAAGATGCTATAAAAAGTCTGGATGTGTTGTACAGACGGGTCGAGGTATGTTCTATACTTCTATCATCCATTGTTAGTTTATGTTGCTTTGATATCAAATCTGTTATAGATATTTTGCTGAAAGGTTTTCTAATTATAATTTCTAAGTGTGAGGGATGAAAGGTTTTCTAATTATAATTTCTAAGTTTGACTTTAATAGTGGTATTTTTCTATAGTGTGAGGCACTTAAAACTTCAAAGGGAGAAATAGAGTGTTATAAATTGAAGAAATCGAATTTTATCATTTGTTTTGGCATTCAAGCAACAACATTTTCTAATTTCCAAAAGAAGCGCTTTGACTTGACATAAAATGTCCTAAACCTTCAAAGTTGATGTGAATGTGATATTTGATACCAAAGGCCAATACTTTTCTGTTATAACTAAACGCGAATGACTCTAAAGACACAAAAGGGTACTAAAAATATGCATAATTTTAAGCATTTTCAGATATAAGACTGGTTCCGACTTTGATTTTCAATTTTTATTTCAATTCTATCTAAATTCAAATGCATAAACTACTGGTTTTGACTTTGACTCTTAGCTACACAGGTATGTGTGGATCATTGATGACAGAAGAGCAACCGCATGCAATGTTTATACCCATGAAGTATTTTACAACGAGGTAAGGATTTTCTTGACCGAGCCCAACCACAGGCAGTCCGTAACTACATTTTTTTGTCATTTCATGCGAAAAACGACAAGGGTCGGGTCAAGTAGTGAATCAAGGTTGGTGAATAAAAGTCTTATGTGTTTTATAGATGATTTTGGATTTCGATATGATAATACATGTTATTCTTAAAAAAATTGCTTTAGATACAATCGAATATGTGTTCATTTATTGGGATGAACCCTGAAGAAGTAAGAACCTGCGCGATGCTCTGAATCTTCTTGATGATACAAAAAGGATCTTTCCCACTGCTGGTTCAAAGATGACTGTGAAGGTAGTTACTACAAAACAGAACACCGTTAGGACTCGCCACTAGGGCTGGCAATGGGTAACCTGTTAAGACACGATAAGACCTGTTTGACTGAAAAGTACACTATTTGATTTTTTGACTTTTTTTAATACTTAGAATTAAGAGGCAAAAATCTTTCATTTCCCTTTTTTGATACATAAAACATAAAACTGTGTTATAAACATGAGATATAAATGAGTTAAACGAGTCGTGTTCATGTTTAGAACTTGATTTGTTCGCGCGCGTCAGAAACCTGTTAACCTGTTAGGGACACGATTTGCCAGCCCTACTCGCCACAGGATTGGGGGTAATCCTGTGACCACCCTCCGGCGTGAGAATAAGTATTGTTTTCTTTTAATGAGGAATAATGTAATTGATAGTAGTAGTAGAGATAGTGATGATGTTCCTTTACCTTTCGTCCTCCTTTTATAGTCGATGTCTTTTTGTGAGAGGAGATAATTTCTGCATGATTGCTTGCTCGTTGATCTTGCCTTCTGACCAGCATTGTATTAATTATGTTTGACTTCTTGTGTTGACCACTTTGACTCTTTAGAGTTGATGGGTCTTTCTTTATTGGGCTTATGTTTTTGTGGTATGGGCCAGGTTTATCTGGGCCCTACCTCGTCATGTCCCCCCAGTCTAGTGATAAGAACATGTGATTATTACTAGACTTTTTAAGAAAAAGTATAAAAAATAAAAGGTAGTCTCATTTGTCAATTAAATTGGGTTTTAGTGCATGATGGTTAAGGCACGTGATGTATGACACCCCAGGAAAATCCCACATCGGCCGTGGCCAGGAGAGATCCTTGGTTCAAAAGTAATGTCTTGCCTCTTAAATCGCCAACGCGTTTTGGGGCTTAATGTTAGTGGATGAGAGGAGAACTCCACAGTTAAGCGTGCTCAGGTGGGAGCAGTTTCAGGATGGGTGACCTCCTAGGAAGTTTCCACCGGGGCACCCAAAAACAAATCCGTGAGCTCTGGGTGGGCAAAGCGGACAATATTGGTGGTGAGAGGGGCTGGATGTTATAGATGGTATTAGAGCCACTCCTGTGCCGTTCGGGATGGTAGGTGCATACCTCATCAGGGACGATGAGACTCTAACGGGGGGTGAATGTGACACCCTAGGAAAATCCCACATCGGCCGTGGCCAGGAGAGATCCTTGGTTCATAAGTAATGTCTTGCCTCTTATTTCCTTCAATAACCTTCACAGCAGCACCCTTAGGAGGCAAAACACCTTCTGCCACCTTCAGGTTAGTCATCCGATGAGCTGATCGGACAACCTCAGCAATAGTGGGAAGATTCCCAGCAGCCACCAACCCAGCAATCTCCGGCACTAGCCCAGACACATAGTGCTCGATCCTCCTATATTCGGGTGTGTGCAAATCAGGGCACAACACCGCCAGCTCATTCCTCCTCACAGTGTACTCTTCAATCTCAGACCCAACCATCTTGTAGCTCCAGACTTCATGTTCCAACTTCTGTATCTCCTCTTTCGGACAATACTCACCTCTCAACAGCTGCACAAACTCCGCCCAAGGCATAGCAATAGCCTCTCCCAATCCCATGTTCTGAGTAGTAGCATTCCATAACGCAGGGGCGAACCTGGACTCCTTCGACCGATCGAAGGTGCGAAGGAGAGAATCCAGGGTCGAACCTGGGTTATGTTTGGGCGAACGTGGTAAAACGGTCGAAGGAGACATCAAACGGTCGAACGAAACATAAAACGGGCGAAGGAGACTTAATCTGACTGGTTCGACCGTTCTGATGCAGAAATGAGATTTTTGATACAAACTAAGTGTTTTATGCTTGAACCTTGTGTGTAATCTATGTGTACTTGATTAGTTAGGGTAATGGGTCACCAACGGGATGTCGGGTCGGTCTAGTGTGTCGGTTAAACATTTAAACACGCTTTAAAACATACTTGGTTACGATCTGGACAATCGGGGACTAGATAACCTTATGGTTATTAGTCGGAAACACTTATGTGAACATTTTGATAGATCTCCGGTAGAGGGATTATCAAGGGCTTAACATCTTTACTTGTAACCGAAGAACGTTATCTAAGGTGAGTTCACGGCCCCACTTTTACTGCTTTAACTTTTGGGGGAGAAAACATGCGCTAAACTATTTTGGTAACGTATGTCATACTATGATTTTTAACTCTGTATTGCTATACGATCTTTTGGAAGTCCCGGGGGAAACCATGAATGTGCGGGAATGCACAACGGGGGAAATGTGGATAGATCTATTGGGCGTGACCTGCCCCACTCGTCGGCTTGGAGGGCCGGGCGGGTGCATGTTGTCTCGAACAGGAACATTGGTATCATGCTGAACATTCGGGCTTCTTAAACATATGCTAAACATTGCTAAACTTGTCTAGTAATGGTTTCCAATCGTAGTAGTAATAAAACATACGCCTAGCTAGCGTACTTGGTAACATTGATATAGTATGGACATGGTAACGTTTTGGTAACACTTGGTAACACATTGAACAAACCTGTGAACTCACCAGCATTATATGTTGACGTCTTTTGGCATGTTTTTCTCAGGTCGCTAAGGTAGCAACAAAAGGGAACTAGGCGCACGGGTCTGCATTGGCGTCTAGGTTTAGTTCATGTTTTGTAATAAACACTTGGTACATTTGGGTTTATGGTTTGTAACTTTTCTAATGCTTCCGCTACTGGTTTTGAGTTTATGAAAAACTATGTCTTTTGAATGTTATGTATTTTCATATAGAGTTGTTTATTGTGACCGTTGACTTGGATCCTGGTTTGTCATGCGCCTCGCGGTAAAACTCCGCAAGTGGAAATTTGAGGGTGTGACATGATGTAATAATTACGATAACCGTCGTATCAGTCCTCCTATTTAAGAGGTATGAGTGCCTAGGGAATTGACACCTGGCATTTGTTCTTTTTGAATTTTAAACTTCCCCCAAATCTTCGTATAAGAACGGTTTTTTTGTGCCAGTACACTTTTCTTCATCGTTTAGCCCATCTTTTGAACAACAAATGGCTCCCAAAGCAAGTTCTTCGCGAGTCGTCATGAGCGTATCCGATATTTCCTGTAATTGGCCCTCTTTTCCTTCATTCATCAGTGATTATCAAATTCCTCTGGAATGGGGATCAGTGCTTCCTAACAAAGATGACCGGGCATTTCCTCTCAAGGAAGGGAAGATTACATTATACGGAGAGTTCTTCAGTTTTTCCCACTTCCGCTTGCCGACCACCAATTTCCTTTTTGATCTGTTATCCTATTACAAGGTAAACCCTTCCCAATTGCATCCTCTAGGTTTAATAAAAATTCGCCATTTCGAATTTTGTGCTCTGGGTTTGGGTAGGGCTCCTCGCCTGGAGGTTTTTGGGTGTTATATGTTTTGAAATTTAAAGGAGAGTATTTTACCTTTGATCGGCGTCCCGGTTCATTGTCATGTATAGACAATTTTCCCCAAAGTGTTCGTGATAAGGAGTGGAGAAAGAAATTTTTCTATGTTGACGAACGTATTCTTCCCGCCCGAGCCCCAATTAGGTACCCAGAGGCTAAATCCAAATTAGCTGATGAATGCCCTCTTCCTTCTGTTTTCGAGAAAGATCCGCTATATCTTGCTTTGACCAACAATTCTACGGAATGTACTTTTATTCCGGAGAGAGCTTTGGTTGCCGTTGGTATGAGCCGGTTATGGGTGGATGAAACTATGTTCCCGGAATATAGGCGTCAAGATCAGGGGCCGCGGCAGTATTTTGATGTTCTGGAAACAGAGATCTCGTCTCAATTAGTGGAACATGACCGTCCGTTGGGTCCCGATGAGCTTGATGTTCTCAGCTGAACAATCTCCAATTTCCTTATTCCGGCCCCTATTGCCGAGTCGGTTGTTGTCCCTTCTTCTTCCACTGTGGAGACAATGTCTCTGGATGTTGGGAGAGATACTCTCGATCCTGTGGATGCTGATCCTATCAATGTTGCCCCCCCAGGGTGATACCAATGCTGAGGAGAAAAATGAGAAATCCAAGAAAAGGAAAGCAACTGCTACTCTTGGTGTTGAAGCTTTATTAGCTAAACGGAAACAACTGCTGGAGATGAAGAAAAAGTCTCTTGGTAAGTATTTGTGTCTTTTTGTATTTATGTTTTGCATTCCTTCTTCTTTCGTTTATTGCAAGTTTGTTTGTTTCATGTAGGTGAAAGAATATCTGTTGATGCATCTGCATCTGCGTCCGAAGATGCTTCTGCGCCCGTAGTTGATGTTGAGAAGGTTGTTCCAGTAAACGTTGGAGACGGCTCTGAGGCAGCCGTTGTTGTTACATCTTCTCCTTCGGTCAGTACAGCTATACCATCTTCGGCTCCTGTTACTACTGCCTCTGCCTCTATTCAAGTCTCTGTTTCAGAGGTTGTTGTCACCCATCTGTGCCGTTCTCCACCGTGCCAATTTCCGTTCCTTTGAAACCGGTGTTTTTTTCTGCTGGTCCATCTGTGACTACTAGGTTTTCTGCTGAGAAAAGCTTTTCTCAACTTTTACAGGACGTCCAGAAAAATACTATCCAATTTCTTGGTGGGATCCGGACCGGCATTTTATCAGGTCAAGGTGGTTCTTCTGACATAAATGAGATGCCCCCCAATGTGTATTCTCCTGGTATTAACTGGCGGCCATCCCTGAAAGATGTCCGGTATGTACCCGGGTGGCATATTGCTGAATCTAGTCGTTTAATACACCCAGATGTCATTCGTCACTGGGCAGAACATGCCTTCCCCCCAGCCGAAAAGTCGTATTTGCAGGGACTGGATAATGCCCAGCTTGCTGAAAATGTACTGGGTTCTAGTGCATGTTATACTGCTGCTTCCTATGAGGTTCTCCGTCGATAGCGATCAGATCTTGTCCATCTTCTGGAGGTTCGTGATAGACAGGGTTCACTTGTGTCTCAGACTGAGAGATTAGCTAAACAGTTGGCGGAAACTGAGGTAGAACTAGTGTCCGGCAAGTTGCTATAGATAAATTGGAAGGAGATAAATCCCGGATGGTGAAGGGTCACTTGGAGGAGAAGCTAGAGCTGCTTCGTGCCAATGATTCCCAAGGCGGCATTATTACCCGCCTTGAGGGTAGGGTTGATTCCTGTCCAAAGAGCTTGCGGCGGAAAAGAGCACAGTTGCCCGGAACCGGGCGGAGATGGAGAGATGCAGACTTCTGGCTACCGAGGTTGAGAATTTTGAGTCCCGGATCAGACGAGCAGAGGAGGAAAGGGACTCTCTGGTTGAGAAACTTAATGAATGCCAGAAACAACTAGCTCTATCCACTCAACGTGCTGATCAGGCTGTGGATGCTACTGAAGCTGCCAAGATCTCGCCATCTCTCTTAAGTCTCAGCTGGAGCATATTCGAGGTGACCGTGACTGGTTGATTTCCCGAGGTATTCCTGCGTCATGGCGTTCTTCCAGCACTTCCAGGTTTTCCCGGATTAACTCTTCATACCTGACCTGATTGTTGTTTCTTCTTAGGGAAGGGATTCCAATCTCTGTCGGGATCATTGCTTCCGAGCTAAACGTCAGACTGAATGGCGTCTCTCCATTGCTTGTCTTTGGCATGGTCCTGTGTGCCCACAGGACATGAGGCAATTGTTCAACCCATGATTTTCCTTCCGCATCCAGCCTTTTCTTCAAACCGTCCAGGAGGCTTCGGTTTATTCTTTCGACCTGGCCGTTGCCTTGCGGGTGTGCCACGGAAGTGAAAATCTGCTAGATTTGTAGCTCCTTGCACCATTCTTTAAGTGTCTTATCCGTGAATTGTGTCCCGTTATCGCTGACAAGATATAATGGAACCCGAAACGGCAAACTATGTGTTCCCATAGGAATTTTTTGATGTTTATTGCCTCGATCTTTGCCAATGGTTTTGCCTCCACCCATTTGGTGAAATAATCTACGGCAACCACCAAATATTTCAATTTCCCTGGGGCTAAAGGAAAAGGTCCCACTAAATCGATCCCCCATTTTTGGAATGGCCACGCGGCTGTGACCAGAATTAGATTGTTCTTCGGTCGTATGGTCTGTGGCGCGTACTTCTGGCAGCTGATGCATTTTTGTAGTTCCTCCACAGCCATATTGTGCATCCCCGGCCAGAAATAGTCTGCACTGGTTATTTTAGCTACCACTGCCCGGGGGCCTGCATGTATACCACATATGCCCGCGTGGATATCCTGTATTAAGAATCTTGCTTCGGATGGAGTTACACACCTCAGAGCTGGACCCAAGTATGACTTCCGATACAATGTTCCTCCATGTACCTCGTACTGCAAGGCCTTGGTCCGTATCTTCATTGCCTCCCCCTTGTTTTCCGGCAGTTTCCCTTTTTCCAGGTACTGTTGGATTGGGGTCATCCATGACGCTTCTGCCATGTAAATGTTATGCACTTCTATCGCCTGTGTTGATGGTTGCTTCAAGGTTTTGATGTGAACGTCTTCTTCAGTGCCCGAGGATGCCAACTTACTGAGAGCGTCTGCGATGTCATTCTTGTGTCTTCGTACATGAGTTAGTGTGACTTTCTCGAATTTGGACATTAGCTCTTTCGTCATTTCAGGTATTTTGCCATCGTGTCATCCTTGGCTTCATAAGATTCGTTGACTTGGTTGTTTACCAACAACGAATCTACATGGGCGTCCACCTTCTTTGCTCCCATCGAAAGTGCCAGCCGCATGCCGGCTAGAAGTGCTTCATATTCTGACTGATTGTTTGAGCAATCGAAATCATAACGTAGTGCGTGCAAGGATCTACTCCCCTCCGGGCTGATTAGCATGAGCCCGACCCCTGATCCCTTGCTACTGGACGACCCGTCCGTGTACAATTGCCATGCCAGATCATTGCTTTCCAGTCTAGCCGTGCTATCGTTCCCTGGAACCTGTACCGTTTCATTGTCTGGGATCTCAGTCATGAAGTCTGCAATTACTTGTCCTTTGATGGACGTCCTCTTCTTGAACGCAATATCCAGGGCCCTAATTCAATGGCACATTTCGCCAATCTTCCTGATACTTCAGGCCGGTTCAGAACTTGTGCCAGAGGAAACCCAGTTAAGACTTCAACTTTGTGTCCTTGGAAATATCGACGCAGCCGGCGGGATGCATGTACCAAAGCCAGCACCAACTTTTCCAACGTAGGATATCTTCCCTCTGGATCAGAGAGGACCCGGCTAATATAATACACCGGTGTCTGTAGATTTTCTCGCTCCACCAGCAAGACTGCACTGACTGCGTGATGCCCGACGCTAGGTACATCTTCATAATCTCCTCGGGTCTCGGGGCCGTGAGTGTTGGTAGGTTGCTGTTCCATTCATATTTCTTCGTCTATATGTTCTTCTGAATGGCGGTCTTCTCCTGGCCTCACCAGGCCTTCCGACATTAATCCATGTTGAATCGTGTTGTTTGTCGTCATTCCGACCGAGTGGGAAAGATATCTTCTTGCCTTGTCTCGTCCCACGGATGGCGCCAATGAAGAAGTAAGAACCTGCGCGATGCTCTGAATCTTCTTGATGATACAAAAAGGATCTTTCCCACTGCTGGTTCAAAGATGACTGTGAAGGTAGTTCCTACAAAACAGAACACCGTTAAGACTCGCCACAGGATTGGTGGTAATCCTGTGACCACCCTCGGCGTGAGAATTAGTATTGTTTTCTTTTAATGAGGAATAATGTAATTGATAGTAGTAGTAGAGATAGTGATGATGTTCCTTTACCTTTCGTCCTCCTTTTATAGTCGATGTCTTTTTGTGAGAGGAGATAATATCTGCATGATTGCTTGCTCGTTGATCTTGCCTTCTGACCAGCATTGTATTAATTATGTTTGACTGCTTGTGTTGACCACTTTGACTCTTTAGAGTTGATGGGTCTTTCTTTATTGGGCTTATGTTTTTGTGGTATGGGCCAGGTTTATCTGGGCCCTACCTCATCAAACCCTAAATATACTGCTAAAAAACTATTTGCATGAGCTTGCATTTCTTGAGTGTAGACTACATCTGGAGTATCCGTTTCGTTCATCTACAAGTTTCGACCCATTTATTTCCAGTTCGCCTCCCTTGGCAATTAAGGTGACCATTGTACCCCTTTCTTTTTATACTTTATTGTTCTTTGATATTTTGATCTCAACTACTTGCGTTTGTGCTTTGTGTCTTAATCGGTTGCTTTAATTTTAAGTTTCTTCGTTTATTTCTTCCTTAACTATTTTTTTTAATTTTCTTTTAGCATGTCTCTTTTTTTCTTGTACCTTAAACTTTGGTATGTTACATATAGACATAGTTTTTAGTGGGATATGGACCTACAATCAGACCTACTTGCCTTGTGAAAATTATACAGGTTTCTTATAAAAGATGAACACTATATAGGCTCTGAAAAATGGAAGATTTTTTGCTTACAGGATCTAACTCTTTGTTCATATGGTAATTAACATCTTCTTGGTTCTTTCAATTGTTGCCGGATAATAACGCAAGACGATTATCAATAAATTTACTGGATACTAGTATACTACTGCGAGTAATGCTTTTAATGCTCATGCAAAGATATGCAATAGTTTTTGCTTCTTTAGGTGAAATTTTGTTCCATTTGTGTGTAATATTTTGACGGGAATTGTAAACAGTTTTATTAGATTCTAGATGCTCAATTGTCCAACACTTGTAGCCTAGTTGGTTGTGGGCCTAAAGTTTCCTATGGGAGGCTTGGGTTCAATTCCCACTAGCTACATTTGGAGGACATGGGTGGAGGGGAAATGAGGGATGACCCGACCATTGGCTTGGGTTCGCGTCCTGATCCCGACCGGTTTTACCGATTATTTCACTGTCATGCCTTCGGGCGGGTGAGTGGTCGGGTTTTCTTGGGAATTGGTGGCCCGGGTACTCTCGAGTACCTGATTCGCCAAAAGGGTGCTCAAGAGTGCTCGGAAATTGATTCGTTGGCCGTTCAAAAAAAAGATGCTTAATTTAAAGCAATGAATAGCACGTGGTAAACGCAGCAAGCGAGGAGGAAGAACATTGGTGTTGAGCTTCTCAAGTAGTGCGGCGAAGAAGATAGAAGAAACGTGCATTCAGGTGAGGTTTCAAGTTCAAAACATGGCGTATGAAGTAGCAACGATGCGGTATGGGCACTTTATTTTGAATTTTCATTTTTTTCTAGCCGTATCGTTACAAGTTTTTACAACAATATATTATTTCGAATTTTTAATTTTTCTCTATACCAACTTAGCAGATAACATACAACAAATTAAAATATGCAAAGTAATGCCAAGAAAGATAATATAACCCAATTGTGAAAACATAAAGTTGTTGTATGTGTTATATTTGATACTCTAAGTTGCATCAAACAAAAATTTCTTTTAGTCTTTTTTCCAACATTATGCTGATTGTGATTATCATGGTCATGAGAACTTATGGGCTCACCAAAGGGTGTTTGGCCTAGTGGTATCGAGGTGATGGATAAGGCTTTGCCTTTTCAAGTGGTGTGGGGTTCAAATCCCATGGGTGACAAAAAATTAGCCGTTCAAAAAAAAAAAACTTGTGGGCTCGAGAAGAAGCAAGAAACAAGGTTGCCGAGAGCGCATTAAAAGCCAAGAATGATTTTTAGCGGTAGGTGCAAGAAATCAAGTATCATGAAGGCATCAATGGATCAAAGACGGGTCTTTGTTGGGAATTTAAGTTCTAGGAGGAACATAAAGAATGAAAGGTTTAATCCTAATATTTTATACATGAAAAGTCTAATTAGTTAAACCAATAAAATCAAGGGCCTGAACTAGATCAAACTAAAACAATTTTTGATCAATGCATTGCTTCTTCAAGAATGAACTAAGTTTTTCATTCTTGTTTATGTATCACTTGTACTAATTTTCTATTTATATTTTTGGTTCACGATATGTGTTTATGGACTCTACAGTCTATTCAGTTGCTAGGAGGGGTGCTGCTGGTGTTAGAACAACATATTTACATTTCATGTGTTGCATCATTTTACGCTTTATTCAAATGAAAGAAACATATTACAAACTGCGTTGAATGGATAAAACGTTAGAAACCTGGAATTGGTGGAGATTCGTAATAGACATCATAATTGAATCAGGTACCAATCGGGACACCCGCCGCAACGCGCGGGCATTCCCACTAGTATTATTAATATCAAACATAGCTACCAAGTTCTAATCTTTATAAATGTCATTTTCTAAGCTATTGGATGTTGACGAGGTAGGGCCCAGATAAACCTGACCCATACCACAAAAACATAAGCCCAATAAAGAAAGACCCATCAACTCTAAAGAGTCAAAGTGGTCAACACAAGCAGTCAAACATAATTAATACAATGCTGGTCAGAAGGCAAGATCAACGAGCAAGCAATCATGCAGAAATTATCTCCTCTCACAAAAAGACATCGACTATAAAAGGAGGACGAAAGGTAAAGGAACATCATCACTATCTCTACTACTACTATCAATTACATTATTCCTCATTAAAAGAAAACAATACTTATTCTCACGCCGGAGGGTGGTCACAGGATTACCCCCAATCCTGTGGCGAGTCCTAACGGTGTTCTGTTTTGTAGGAAATACCTTCACAGTCATCTTTGAACCAGCAGTGGGAAAGATCCTTTTTGTATCATCAAGAAGATTCAGAGCATCGCGCAGGTTCTTACTTCTTCATTGGCGCCATCCGTGGGACGGAGACAAGGCAAGAAGATATCTTTCCCACTCGGTCGGAATGACGACAAACAACACGATTCAACATGGATTAATGTCTAAAGGCCTGGGGAGGCCAGGAGAAGACCTCCATTCAGAAAAACATATAGACGAAGAAATATTAATGGAACAACCCCGGGATTCACTACATTCACCACAGCACTACAGTCCGCGCCTCCCGCGGTTCCAGCTGTCTCTACGCCCTTGTTCGCTGGGCCGGCTCCAATCAACACTTACTCAAGATCAATAGCGGCATCTGTAGCAGCTATGGGAGGTTCGTCTGTCACGGCGGCCACGTCATGGATGAATGCAGCATCAAGTTTACCTTTGTTTTCGGCGGCTATGAACGCGTCCTTAGCATCCGCCCCTATGTCCCTATATACCCCGGTCACCCACGGGAATCACTCGTACTTCCCGCAGTTTCCGGTACCACCTTACGGGTACATGTACCCTCCTGTAGCAGGAAGTCCTCATCCATACACTTTTCCTTACATGTACCCGCCGGTCCAACCCGTGCCCACAGGACCGGGAAGTACAACCCATCCGATTTGGCAAAATATGGAAGCTCACCTCGGAAGAGCGGGGACAAGGTTGTCTTATGAAGACACACCGGTATCGAGTCAGCCATTACCTAGGATGTCACAGCCCGGGATGCGAGACACAACACGTATCCAAGCTCCCGGTGATGAAGAAGAAGGGGATGACGAAGACCTGACTCGACCCTACCGACCACCAGCAATGATCACATACTCGAAATTCACCGCCCAGATAGCCAACGCCCCATTGCCTCCCAATCTAAAGTTATCGTCAACTGTGGGAAAATATGACGGGACCGGGGATCCCGACGACCATATGAGTATTTTCGAGTCGGCAGGACGGTCGAAGGATTGGCCCATGCAGGCCTGGTGCCACATGTTTGTCCAGACCCTTGTTGGAGCCGCACGGGTCTGGTGGGATAGCTTACCACCCGGGTCCATATCCAATTGGAAGGAAATCGTAAAGGGTTTCTCGCAGCAGTTCAGTCAACAGAGAAGGCATACCAAGTATAGAGACGAGGTGATGCATATACGACAGAGGGACAATGAGTCAATGGAACACTTTATCATCCGATTCAATAAAGAGAGATTGCAGATCCCCGGGCTCACCGAAGAATTAGCATGTACTACTTTCACCATGGGGGTGAATGACGATGGTTTACTACTGAAATTAAACGGCCTGACGGGGTATCCGCAGACCATGGACGAAATGATGACTATTGCAAAGGCTTACGTAAAACAAGAGAAGTCCATAGCCATGAACCATGCTGTAAGAAAGAGACAAGAAGCGACAAAAAACTCTGAGGGCTCCAGGGATCAGCAAAGTTCCAAAAATAAAGGAAGATCGGACAGACATCCGTACTCCCGGAACGACAGTCGGGAAGACCGAAGAGACGACCGACGACGATTTGAAAGGTCTCAGAACACTTTCGTGGGAAAAGGAGAAAGCTCGAAGCCAAGGTTCGAGTACCCGGAATTGACGAAAACACCACTCCAGGTATTGGAGTCTGAAGACTTAAGGCTTAATACGCCCCGCCCACTGAAGGAGTCACCATCACAAGATAAATCTAAATATTGTGCTTACCATAAAGGTGTTGGACACGAAACAAACGAATGCTTCCAGCTGAAGAAACAAATCGAAAATTTCTTCAAGGCGGGAAAATTAGCACATTTGGTAAGAGATGTAAAGCCAAATACCTCGTCGTCCGAAGCGGAGAAGGCTGCAGGAAAAAGGCCTTGGGAAATAAATATGTTAAAGTTTGAATCAAGATACGATCGAAAGAAATCGTTTGAGAAAATAGAACCATGGTTGGAGGCAACTATTACCATACCTCCTCATTATCGGATGTTAAGCATGGAGGCCTTGGTAATCTCCGCGGCAGTGGGAGACTACAGCATGAGAAGAATCCTGGTAGATACGGGAAGCTCGGAAGATATCATATACGAACCCTGTTTCCGGCGTATGCGTCCAGAAGACCAGAGGATGCTCGAGCCCGCCAGAGGGCCTGTAAGAGGTTTCACGGGGGAAAGCATTGAGCCCCTGGGTTAATTAACATTTCCAGCCACCATATGAGACGGACGGAAAGAGCGCACGGTATTGGTAACCTTCTTGGTCATCCCAGCTAACTCCCAGTACAACGTGATTATGGGGCGATACACTCTCGGAAAGATTGACGCCTTGGTTTCAACGGCCAGGGGATTTATGACGTTTCCTACCCCTCAAGGGGTAATCACGGTGTCCGGAGACAAAGCTTGCGCAACCACCGACCGAAAATCATATTGTCAAGCACCTACGGGGCTCATCGGTCCGGAGAGGTGGGTATTGAACACAGAATACCCCGAACAGACGGTCACAATAGGAGATACCTTGTCTACAACGGCACGACACGCGGAAAGATCTCTTCCTTTCATATCAACTTTGAAAGAATGCTTGAACAAGAACAGGTTCAAATGGACAGAGGAAGCAGAAAAGGCATTCCAGGAGATGAAAAAGTTTGTCAACAACCTACCAACACTCACGGCCCCGAGACCCGGGGAGATTCTGAAGATGTACCTAGCGGCCGGGCATCACGCGGTCAGTGCAGTCTTGCTGGTGGAGCGAGAAAATCTACAGACACCGGTGTATTATATTAGCCGGGTCCTCTCTGAAACAGAGGGAAGATATCCTACGTTGGAAAAGTTGGTGCTGGCTTTGGTACATGCATCCCGCCGGCTGCGTCGATATTTCCAAGGACACAAAGTTGAAGTCTTAACTGGGTTTCCTCTGGCACAAGTTCTGAACCGGCCTGAAGTATCGGGAAGATTGGCGAAATGGGCCATTGAATTAGGGGCCCTGGATATTGCGTTCAAGAAGAGGACGTCCATCAAAGGACAAGTGATTGCAGACTTCATGACTGAGATCCCATACAATGAAACGGTACAGGTTCCAGGGAACGATAGCACGACTAGACTGGAAAGCAATGATCTGGCATGGCAATTGTACACGGACGGGTCGTCCAGTAGCAAGGGATCAGGGGTCGGGCTCATGCTAATCAGCCCGGAGGGGACTAGATCCTTGCACGCACTACGTTTTGATTTCGATTGCTCAAACAATCAGTCAGAATATGAAGCACTTCTAGCCGGCATGCGGCTGGCACTTTCGATGGGAGCAAAGAAGGTGGACGCCCATGTAGATTCGTTGTTGGTAAACAACCAAGTCAACGAATCTTATGAAGCCAAGGATGACACGATGGCAAAATACCTGAGAATGACGAAAGAGCTAATGTCTAAATTCGAGAAAGTCACACTAACTCATGTACGAAGACACAAGAATGACATCGCAGACGCTCTCAGTAAGTTGGCATCCTCGGGCACTGAAGAAGACGTTCACATCGAAACCTTGAAGCAACCATCAACACAGGAGATAGAAGTGCATAACATTTACATGGCAGAAGCGTCATGGATGACCCCAATCCAACAGTACCTGGAAAAAGGGAAACTGCCGGAAAACAAGGGGGAGGCAATGAAGATACGGACCAAGGCCTTGCAGTACGAGGTACATGGAGGAACATTGTATCGAAAGTCATACTTGGGTCCAGCTCTGAGGTGTGTAACTCCATCCGAAGCAAGATTCTTAATACAGGATATCCACGCGGGCATATGTGGTATACATGCAGGCCCCTGGGCAGTGGTAGCTAAAATAACCAGTGCAGGCTATTTCTGGTCGGGGATGCACAATATGGCTGTGGAGGAACTACAAAAATGCATCAGCTGCCAGAAGTACGCGCCACAGACCATACGACCGATGAACAATCTAATTCCGGTCACAGCCGCGTAGCCATTCCAAAAATGGGGGATCGATTTAGTGGGACCTTTTCCTTTGGCCCCAGGGAAATTGAAATATTTGGTGGTTGCAGTAGATTATTTCACCAAATGGGTGGAGGCAAAACCATTGGCAAAGATCGAGGCAATAAACATCAAAAAATTCCTATGGGAACACATAGTTTGCCGTTTCGGGGTTCCATTATATCTTGTCAGCGATAACGGGACACAATTCACGGATAAGACACTTAAAGAATGGTGCGAGGAACTGCAAATCCAGCAGATGTTCACTTCCATGGCACACCCGCAAGGCAACGGCCAGGTCGAAAAAATAAACCGAAGCCTCCTGGACGGTTTGAAGAAAAGGCTGGATGCGGAAGGAAAATCATGGGTTGAACAATTGCCGCATGTCCTGTGGGCACACAGGACCATGCCAAAGACAAGCAATGGAGAGACGCCATTCAGTCTGACGTTTGGCTCGGAAGCAATGATCCCGACAGAGATTGGAATCCCTTCCCTAAGAAGAAACAGCAATTAGGTCAGGAATGAAGAGTTAATCCGGGAAAACCTGGAAGTGCTGGAAGAACGCCGTGAAACGGCATGCATCAATGAAGCACGATACAAAAGGCTTCTAGAAAAATATTACAACAAAAGGGTACTGGAAAAAACGTTCAAAGCAGGAGAGCTGGTGATGCGGGATAATGAAGCAAGCAGAACAGCAGCCCAAGGAAAGCTGGGACCAAACTGGGAAGGGCCGTATGAGATAGCTGAGGTGCTGGGAAATGGAGCATACTCCCTGAAACAGTTTAAACGGGGAACCAATACCCCGGACATGGAACGCGGCACAGCTAAAGAAATGTTACGTCTAATAAGACACAAGTCAAAGACACGAAAAATTAATGTTTTATGCTTGACATACTCTATGTAAACATTATAATAATAATCACGGCAGATCGTGTTAATAAACGCCTATTACGGCAACATTTACAGCATCTTTACACATTGATATTTTACGCCCAAAACTTAGTCATGAACATGACAGAAACAGGTGGCAGGAAAAAAATCCATATGCCATTTCCTTACAAAATACTAGCTAGACAAAACAAAAAATCCGCCTATTCACAGGCACAAATATCTTCAAAGCCTACCGTCCAGAATCGCCAACACCTCTGCAGGGGTGTATAGTAGTTCTTCTTCCGGAACGGGCAGAGGAACGGGAGGATTAGGAACATCCTCAATAACTCCAGCATGAGGATCCTCTTGATTATCAATAAGACCATCACCATGGTCCAACAAAGCAAGAGGATCTACTGGAACATGAACATCCGGAACGTCCATGACGACATCCGGTCCATGACCCACGGGTATGTCTTGAACGGCATTTGGACCAGGATCTGGTAAAGGACCTTGACCAATGTCATGATCCGCCTCAAAAAATAGCTTTCGTGGACCACGAGAGTACACATTCCCATATCGACGTGCAGGAACATAGTTAGCATATCTAATATTAAACTCTTCGAGAGCAGCTCGACGGGCATCCATCTCACGAGAATATTGATAAAGCATTTGCAGAGCATCAACAGCATCAAGCTCCCTTGATAGCTCCGTTATAGAAGGTGATCGGCGCGCCATGAAAGAAAGAAGAAATAAAAAAGAAAATTTTTCAAGCAAGAAATAATGATCTACCTGATAAGTCAAGTGACTTATATAGATCCTCTTGGGAAGATCAAGAGATACGCTTTTAATATCTCTGACACAAATATCTGTGCAAACAGTTAAAATGGCAACTCGTAACGTCATGCAATCATGACATGCAAAAGGCCATTAATGGTCGTCAAATCATTGTCAGAAAAATTTGAATATGATAACGACAAGTGGCACATACCCACACCATACACTTACAAAGACAAACGTGCAACATAAAATATAAATAAACAAAAGTCATGAATAAAAAAGAGTTTTTTAATCCCCACCGGAAGAGGATGTTTCAGCATCAACCGAGCTTTTAACAAAAGGCTCAAGCAATGACCGGAGAGAAGAGATACCATCATCACCAACTTGATTGCTCAACTGCGAAATAGCTTCCAAGGAGTCACTACTCAAAGCCTGCATAGAATCAGCAACCCGAGTCCCAATTTCACTTTCCTGCTCTGTGGGAGGAGGCACCTTCTGACCAACAAGTCCAAGATTATTCCCATACGTCAACCCACCAAGATACCCGGCCTCCATAGCTACCTCATAAAAATCATTAATACGATCCTGGTATGTCTGACTGTTCCGGATGTAACGCCATGACGCAGGAATACCTCGGGAAATCAACCAGTCACGGTCACCTCGAATATGCTCCAGCTGAGACTTAAGAGAGATGGCGAGATTCTTGGCGGCTTCAGTAGCATCCATAGCCTGATCAGCACGTTGATTGGATAGAGCTAGTTGTTTCTGGCATTCATTAAGTTTCTCAACTAGAGAGTCCCTTTCCTCCTCTACTCGTCTGATCCGGGACTCAAAATTCTCAACCTCGGTAGCCAGAAGTCTGCATCTCTCCATCTCCGCCCAGTTCCGGGCAACTGTGCTCTTTTCTGCCGCAAGCTCTTTGGACAGGGAATCAACCCTACCCTCAAGGCGGGTAATAATGCCGCCTTGGGAATCATTGGCACGAAGCAACTCTAGCTTCTCCTCCAAATGACCCTTCACCATCCGGGATTTATCTCCTTCCAATTTATCTATAGCAACTTGCCGGGACACTAGTTCTACCTCAGTTTCCGCCAACTGTTTAGCTAATCTCTCAGTCTGAGACACAAGTGAACCCTGTCTATCACGAACCTCCAGAAGATGGACAAGATCTGATCGCTATCGACGGAGAACCTCATAGGAAGCAGCAGTATAACATGCACTAGAACCCAGTACATTTTCAGCAAGCTGGGCATTATCCAGTCCCTGCAAATACGACTTTTCGGCTGGGGGGAAGGCATGTTCTGCCCAGTGACGAATGACATCTGGGTGTATTAAACGACTAGATTCAGCAATATGCCACCCGGGTACATACCGGACATCTTTCAGGGATGGCCGCCAGTTAATACCAGGAGAATACACATTGGGGGGCATCTCATTTATGTCAGAAGAACCACCTTGACCTGATAAAATGCCGGTCCGGATCCCACCAAGAAATTGGATAGTATTTTTCTGGACGTCCTGTAAAAGTTGAGAAAAGCTTTTCTCAGCAGAAAACCTAGTAGTCACAGATGGACCAGCAGAAAAAAACACCGGTTTCAAAGGAACGGAAATTGGCACGGTGGAGAACGGCACATATGGGGTGACAACAACCTCTGAAACAGAGACTTGAATAGAGGCAGAGGCAGTAGTAACAGGAGCCGAAGATGGTATAGCTGTACTGACCGAAGGAGAAGATGTAACAACAACGGCTGCCTCAGAGTCGTCTCCAACGTTTACTGGAACAACCTTCTCAACATCAACTACGGGCGCAGAAGCATCTTCGGACGCAGATGCAGATGCATCAACAGATATTCTTTCACCTACATGAAACAAACAAACTTGCAATAAAAGAAAGAAGAAGGAATGCAAAACATAAATACAAAAAGACACAAATACTTACCAAGAGACTTTTTCTTCATCTCCAGTAGTTGTTTCCGTTTAGCTAATAAAGCTTCAACACCAAGAGTAGCAGTTGCTTTCCTTTTCTTGGATTTCTCATTTTTCTCCTCAGCATTGGTATCATCCTCGGGGGGGGGGGGCAACATTGATAGGATCGGCATCCATAGGATCGAGAGTATCTCTCCTAACATCCAGAGACATTGTCTCCACAGCGGAAGAAGAAGGGACAACAACCGACTCGGCAATAAGGGCCGGAATAAGGAAATTGGAGATTGTTCGGCTGAGAACATCAAGCTCATCGGGACCCAACGGACGGTCATGTTCCACTAATTGAGACGAGATCTCTGTTTCCAGAACATCAAAATACTGCCGCGGCCCCTGATCTTGACGCCTATATTCCGGGAACACAGTTTCATCCACCCATAACCGGCTCATACCAATGGCAACCAAAGCTCTCTCCGGAATAAAAGTACATTCCGTAGGATTGTTGGTCAAAGCAAGATATAGCGGATCTTTCTCGAAAACAGAAGGAAGAGGGCATTCATCAGCTAATTTGGATTTAGCCTCTGGGTACCTAATTGGGGCTCGGGCGGGAAGAACACGTTCGTCAACATAGAAAAATTTCTTTCTCCACTCCTTATCACGAACACTTTGGGGAAAATTGTCTATACATGACAATGAACCGGGACGCCGATCAAAGGTAAAATACTCTCCTTTAAATTTCAAAACATATAACACCCGAAAAACCTCCAGGCGAGGAGCCCTACCCAAACCCAGGGCACAAAATTCGAAATGGCGAATTTTTATTAAACCTAGAGGATGCAATTGGGAAGGGTTTACCTTGTAATAGGATAACAGATCAAAAAGGAAATTGGTGGCCGGCAAGCGGAAGTGGGAAAAACTGAAGAACTCTCCGTATAATGTAATCTTCCCTTCCTTGAGAGGAAATGCCCGGTCATCTTTGTTAGGAAGCACTGGTCCCCATTCCAGAGGAATTTGATAATCACTGATGAATGAAGGAAAAGAGGGCCAATTACAGGAAATATCGGATACGCTCATGACGACTCGCGAAGAACTTGCTTTGGGAGCCATTTGTTGTTCAAAAGATGGGCTAAACGATGAAGAAAAGTGTACTGGCACAAAAAACCGTTCTTATACGAAGATTTGGGGGAAGTTTAAAATTCAAAAAGAACAAATGCCAGGTGTCAATTCCCTAGGCACTCATACCTCTTAAATAGGAGGACTGATACGACGGTTATCGTAATTATTACATCACGTGCCTTAACCATCATGCACTAAAACCCAATTTAATTGACAAATGAGACTACCTTTTATTTTTTATACTTTTTCTTAAAAAGTCTAGTAATAATCACATGTTCTTATCACTAGACTGGGGGGGGACATGACGAGGTAGGGCCCAGATAAATCTGGCCCATACCACAAAAACATAAGCCCAATAAAGAAAGACCCATCAACTCTAAAGAGTCAAAGTGGTCAACACAAGCAGTCAAACATAATTAATACAATGCTGGTCAGAAGGCAAGATCAACGAGCAAGCAATCATGCAGAAATTATCTCCTCTCACAAAAAGACATCGACTATAAAAGGAGGACGAAAGGTAAAGGAACATCATCACTATCTCTACTACTACTATCAATTACATTATTCCTCATTAAAAGAAAACAATACTTATTCTCACGCCGGAGGGTGGTCACAGGATTACCCCCAATCCTGTGGCGAGTCCTAATGGTGTTCTGTTTTGTAGGAACTACCTTCACAGTCATCTTTGAACCAACAGTGGGAAAGATCCTTTTTGTATCATCAAGAAGATTCAGAGCATCGCACATGTTCTTACTTCTTCAGATGTCTTATACGTCCTTATTTTTGGAATTTCAATATATGGGTTTGAAACCAACTAAAACATCTATGCTTGAAAAGAAAGAAACAAATGATCACCAAATGACTATCTTTCGATTTTAATTACTTGGAGATGACTTAATCATGTTTTAATCACGATTTACACTTCTTCTTTGATGGATTTCAACTTGGTTGCTTGTCACGGTCAACTTCTATGAGAGATTTCAATATATCAATTTATTTTCCTTTTAAACTGATCTAGCCATTATATCTAGTGTTGTAACTTCGAACATTGAACACTAAATAGTTTTCACTCTTAGTATGATATTTATTTACATTTTAGTCTTAGTATTCATAATATTTGAATTGAATAACTAACTACTTAGCCCCCAACACAGTTGCCAACTCACTGATATTTATTTGCCGAGTCTCTAAATTGAATATCCAAGACATTATTAACTAGTTTTTGAACTTGTGTCTATTAATCTAAAAATATTAAAATCTGTCACTCATCATATACAGATAAACAATACCCAATTATTTTGTTTGTACATCTTTTAACATTAATAAATAGACAAATTCACATGGGAACATGGATTGGTCTCTAACCTCCAACCATGGAAATACATTGAATTAAATATGTGTTTATAGTTTTACACTTTATATTTATCCAATAACACAAAAGATTACCAAGCGTACACACACATAGGTCAATGCCAAGGTCAAATTCAAATCAAGACACTTTTACTTTGTTATTATATACTCGTGTCAATTTCCTTAGTTGATTTGTGCAATGTCGAGTAGAAGATAATTGTGTTGGGGTATTTTGTATCCTAAGGTTGAAATTAACAAACCAAAATTCTATATATATTTCTTCGAATTAAAATTTTAACACTAACACACACACTGAGAGACACACATCTATAGACAAAGTATCTACATAAAACACATATGAAATGAAAAGAACTCTAAAAACTCATTTTATGGTTCTTATTACACCACATCATTAATTCCTTTCCAATCAGGGCTGTAAACAAACAAAATATTTAGCGAACAGTTTGTGAACTGTTCTATGAGAAATTTATTCGTGTTCGTTTATATAATAACTGAACGAACAGAAACAATAAATTGCATTTGTTTAGTTAAACAAACAACATGAACAAAGACCGCGTTCGTTCATTTATGTTCGTGAACGTTTGTTAACGTGTTCATTTGTTCGATAGTTCATTAGGGTTTTAACTTTTATTTTTAAGTTAAGTACTTCAATTTGCCAGTGGTAGATTATTTAATATATATTAGCGTATCACATATTAATATTACTTTAACTATTTTGATTAACTGTTATTTTGGTGGATTAAACGAGATTTTAAATATAATATGATACCTTTGTGTTTTTATAAGACATTACATGATCAAGATTATGTCAAGTATATTTGAGTAATTGCATTAGTACATTTTGGACTGACAATGTTTGTGATGAAAAATGCTAATTATTGGAATTTAATGTGTTAGTTTATGCTTGATTTTGTTCATTAATGCCTATTTGTGTTTGTTTGTGTTCGCTTTTGTTCGACACCTAAATTCAACAAATAAACACGTACAGAAATCTCGTTCGGTAATTGTTCATGAATAGTGGTGAACACGTTATTTCCTTTAACAAGCAAACACGAACAAAAAATTTTGTTCAGTAAGTGTTCATAAACAGTTCGACACACATTATTTCCTTAACAAATTAACACAAACAAGACCTTATTCATATTAGCTTGGTTTATTTACAGCCCTAATTCCAATCACTAATCACTAAAGAGTAGTTTCGTCACTTAAGTTTTAGGGTCTCTCATTGTTATTGAATGTCTTAACACATTATTATTCAACATCTTTGTCTCTCTTATATCTTTCTTTTTTGTAATACAAAACTTCAAGATTTGAAGAAAAAACATATATAGTGACGTAACCTGCTGACGTGGATTTTAATAATACAAATGTGTATATGTTTCAAAAAAAAATTTCAGGTTATTGAATTTTAATTAAAAAAAAAACCCAGCTATCATATGTTTGTAACTGCCACTACCAACTGATCACTTGACCTTATCACTCCAAACTTACAACTTATTTTCTTTATCACTTCAATTAGTTTTTTTTCCCTGACATAACACTTTTCTAGTGATGTGACACTTTTCTAGTTACATGACATTTTGTTAGTGATGTGTCAACTACCATGTCGTTACAAAAGTCTTACGTCGCAAAAAAACTACATGGGTTGGGTTCAGTTAGTTTGGATGTGATTGAGAAAAATACATTGTAAGTTGGTAGTGATAATTGTCAAGTGGTTAGTTGAGAGTGACAACGACCAATATGTGATAGTTGATGTTATTAAAATCTAATAACCCCATTTTTTTAGTTGAAACGGGTAGATTTGTTCAATTAGTACAAACTACACGATGTTGGCCCGTTGTTACTTATGGAATGATGTTGGGCCATCGTTAGTTTTATTATACGCCTATAAGAGATTGATTCAATAATTAAAATAATTCAAGCAAGCCGACATTGACCCTTTACAGACGAGCCAACTTGATTCGACTCATTTACAAACATGGCCAATTTTAAGTGAGTTCTAAACCAAGAGCTATTTCAACAACCCAACCAATGCCATATGCTCTCACTTAGTACTAATAATTTTGTGACAGTATATATGTTCGATAATATATATTAAGCTTGGTAAAATCGCACAGAGCCTGGGTGAATCTTTTGATTTGTCCCCCGCCAAAAAACAGTTATTGAATGCTTGCAAAGCCCCCATGCCGAAGATTTCTTGAATGTTATCCCAATCGAAGGTTTGGGCCAAACCATGTCTGGGGTTGAATACAGGACAATGCTTAAGTATCGTTTGGTGATCCCCATGTACCATAAAGATGAAGTTTGTCTGATTTGCCGTAAGGCATGCTTGGACAAATACGGGGAACACGCGGTTCACTGTAAGGAGTTGCCTGGTTTCAAATATAGGCATGACTGGGTTCGGGATGTTCTTTGGAACATTCTAAGAAGGGCTGGGATCTCAGCCAAGAAGGAGGCTCCTGTGAATTTCCTCTCGGACCCCGCAGAAGGTAGATCTACCCTACGTCCAGCAGACCTGCTTGTCTTTGGGTGGGCCGGGGGGACACACGCTTGTGTCGACCTAACAGGTGTATCTCCCCTGGTTTGTTTGAGGGATAGTGGTTTTGTAGCAGGGCAAGCGGTGCGAAAAGAAGAGGCAAAGAAAGTTGAGAAGCATGCTAAAGCTTGTGAGGAGAACCAACACGTTTTTGTACCCCTAGCATTTGATACCTTTGGCTCATTGGCACCGGAAGCCACCCGTTTCCTGACCAGAGTCCAACGGATTATTCATAGCAGTGTCTCGACTCTGGTGGGGTATGGGTTCGTTTTTAGTAGATTAGGGTTTGCCGTTCAGAAAGGGGTGGCGGCGCAGCTTGTTGCCCGCTTGCCCGCTATCTTGATGTAATTTTTCGCGATGATTGAATGGGAATCTTGTTTTCAATTAAAAAAATTAAAAAAATATAGGTTTTCTTACGCATTCACAAACTGAACAAACCATGTTCAATCTATGGGACCAGGGGCCTGGTAGCAGGGCCGGCCCTGAGCATGGGCCGGGTGGTCATCAGCTCAAGGCCCGACTCTCAAATGGGCCCAAACGTTTTTAAAAATACACACACACACACACACACACACACACATATATATATATATATATATATATATATATATATTAAGGGGGTGGATATATAGGAAACCTCATCTTCATGAAAAACCTTAGAAACTCTATTGTGACCATTGATCAAGTTTGATCAATGGTCCATGATTAATTTCTATTTAATAATCAAAAGTAAGTGGGCCACTATAATATAAAATTGGATAAAGGGCAATATAGTAATCTTACTAAAGCAAGTGGGCCACTTTAATTTTCTGAATCATAGGTTTAAAAAAGGTTGATTTGACACTTGTCAAGTCATCTCTCTCCTACTTTATGACACTTTCTCCGGCACGAAAATTTAACATACGTTAGTGTTGTGAATTGTGATGCAAAATTCTGACCTCGTGTGAGACATCGGTAACATGTGTTACCAGGCATATACTAAAAGAACATAATAAAAGATCACATAAAATGTGTATTTATTTAATAAATTATAAAAACGATCATTACAATCAATACTAAAAATGTATCAAAAAAGTTTTCATACATACATAATTATTTGTGAATGATAAAAAACTATTATAACAACATAAAAAAGATCCTGTTATGCTTCGTTCTTGATACCCATCTTCATATTTAACACAAAACATCTCTTCACCTACAAAAAAAGATAACACGTGTTAGTTGGGCTCTCCGAAACATATAATGAGACATCACTAACATGTGTAGTGTATTCTAAAAATATATGTTTTACTGAAATAACGTATGTCATATGAATCCTAACACACGTTAGTTGGGCATATACTACATATGTCATATGAACCCTAACACCTGTTAGTTAGGTATATACTAGCATGTGTTAGCATCACTAACATGTGTAGAAACAATACAAAATCTGCAATGCCATGTGTATCGTACTTAATTTGAAGTGCCAAGTGTATAATACTCAAACATGTGTATAAACAACACTAAACGTGATTTTTACAACTATGTTGATACAACTACTAAAATACGATTAATATAGTTTGAAATCCAACAATACATCAGTAGCATGTGTTAGCATATTCTAAAACATATGTTATAATGAAACTAATGTATGTCATATGGACCCTAACACCTGTTAGTTGGGTATATACTAGCATGTGTTAGCATCACTAACGTGTGTGAGCATACAAGACTCGGACTGCAAAAAATAGACACAATTCTAAGTGGTTCCTACTCGACACAAAAATCACAAGGCTTTTAAATAATAATAATAATATATTAATGATAATACGATTAATATGGTTTGAAATCCTAACACCTGTTAGTTAGGAATATACTAGCATGTGTTAGCATCACTAACATGTGTATAAACAACACTAAATCTGTAGTGCCAAGTGTATCATACTCAATTTTACAACTATGTTAATACAACTACTCAAATACGATTAATAGGGTTTGAAATCCAAACAATAATAAATTTAAAAAAATCAAATCAGAACCAATCCAAATATATATACCAAAATATTATCCTCATATTCATGAAATATATAATATAATAAAAGACATCAGTAGCATGTGTTAGCATTTTTAAAACACGTGTTTACTGAAAAATAACGTATGTCATATGGACCCTAACACCTGTTAGTTGGGCATATACTAGCATGTGTTAGCATCACTAACGTGTGTGAGCATACAAGACTCAGACCGCAAAAAAAAAAAAAAAAAAAAAAAAAGACATATACCCTATACGGGTTCATAACAATTTCACTTGCCATTCACCAAAAAAAAAAAAAAAAAAAAAAAAAAAATAGACATGTACCCTATACGAGTTCATAACAATTTCACTTGCCATTCACCAAGAGATTAAAAATTTATTAAATAGAATACAAAAATTATTTGAACATCCCATTCACCAAAAGATTAAAAATTCATAATCTTTATAAAAAAAAACATCACTTACCAATGCCACATCACCAACGCCGCCTTCTTCCTATAGCTTACATTCCTACACCTGAAAACCAACACTAGAACAGAAACACATGTTAGTTGGGCTCCTTAAACACATAAAAAGATTACACATTTATTCCTCAATTACATGAGTTAGCATACACTAACATAAAAAGATTACACATTTATTTATCAAGTACATGTGATCTATCAACCTCATGTCCCCAATCCAATAACAATCTAACATAAACAAAATAAAAAAATCAAAAAGCTTAACATAAGTTTTGTTTTTTTTTTTTCATTCAAGCATTTGATCAAACACTTGGTATGCAACAAAAAACTATCCCCCAAACTGTTATTATTATTTTTCTAACAAAACCCAAAACCTAACAAAATCAAAACGTAACACAAAACGCACAAATCAAAACGTAACACCTTATTATTATTATAACCAAAATTGTTATTATTATTATTATTATTATTATTATTCTAAAAAAATCAAAGCATAATAATAACTTAAAAGGAAAAGAAAGTTATAATATCACTTTTGTTTACTTCTGTTGTCATAGTAAACCACGATGAAGTTGAAAAAAAATGAAACTTTAAACATTCCTTATCCTCGTAAGATTCAGATCCTCGAACAATCTAATTTTACGTTATTATATAATAATATTATTATTATTTTCCATTTCACTTTGCATAATTACATAGTAAATCATCGGATTTATTTGGGGGAAAATAAAACCTTCGATGTTTTCTGCTTCTTGGACGGATAAACAGAAGTGCTTGGCCGGAGAAGCACCAGCAGCCCTAAAACACACAGTTACACACACGATCTGAGTTTGGATCTGCTCTGTTTTGTTTGGATCTGCTCTGTTTCACCTAATACGAGTGAGAGGAACCGATCCATGAACTCTGTTTTGTTGGTGGAGATGTCGACTGTGAAACTCGATTAACATATGCTCTGTTTCGAGTCTGATGTACCAGAGAGCAGCCAGAGGTATCGACACGAGTCCGTTGTTCATCGTCCTATTGCAGACACAAACATCATTTTTTTTCTTTCAATCCTTGGTTCAGATGGCTGCCTAGTGCAACAGTGGAGTGGTAGTTGAGGAGAATGTTTGGGAGAAAGGGGAAGGATTACAGAGAGATGGAGTTTTAGATGTTGCTTCTGGTTCATGGTTCAGGTTCTGAATAGAGAGAGAAAGGAGAAAGAGGAACATGATATGGGATTAGGAGAGAGAAAGAGTTTGTTTATATAGGAGCTGGGATAATTAAAAAATTGAAAAAAGAAGGGGGAAATGTAAAATGACTATTGTATCCTTTATAATATAATATTAAGATAGTTTGGTTAGGATGATGTGGCAAAACATGGACCAAGGAATGGGATTTTTTGGGTTTTTCATCTAAGGAGGGTTTCTTCCATATACTTCCCCTATATATTAAATTCTATATTTAGGATATATATTTGTGTTTTATAAATTAAAGTCTTGTTAGTGGAGTTGGAAAAACAATGCTAATTTAATGTAAAGGTCAAGTTCAATCCTTGACTCTAGTACCATATTCAATTTTTTTTTTTAAATTTATTCCTCTTTACAAAATTTTGGACCCAATTTTTTTTAATGTTCTTGGAGACGGTCCTGCCTGGTAGCTAAATCTTGTGAGTTAGATAACATGGGTTGTTCAGTTTGTAACTTTGTACGTATGTTTTAGATTATAATCAACATATCATGAGGTGTTCAGTTTGTTCGACTTTTAAGATCCGATCTTGATAACTCGTGGCGTACATTATACATACAAGCTTGATATGTTAATATCAGCTTTTTTATACATAACGTCTTTTATATGTTTTGGTTGTTTTTAAATTCTTATGTTTTCGATCATAATCAAATCTACATTTATTAAAACTATGATGTAACAATCTCTCCTTATTTAATAATAACAAAACATCTATTCATATTTTAGTACTTACAATTCATGCTCAGTGGCGGATTCAGAGAGGGGTCCGAAAGTTCCCAGGAACCCTCTTGATTTGGAAAAAATAGAAAATTTTATTGGAAAAAGTTAAAAAAAACTAGTAAAAATCAGTGAAAAGTTACAAAAGAGACCCCAATTAAATCATTTCTGGATTCGACACTATTCATACTTGTCGAATTTATTACACGAAGTTAATTTTGTAAAGGTGAGAAGATTAATGAATACATAGAACCATGGTTATGAGAATTTATAAAAACTCTTCTATGTATTAAATGAATTATTAATTCAAAATACTATCAAGACGTTAGACGTGTGATATGTCACATTAAATAAATAAATGAAAACTAATATAAAGGGGTGGCGGCGCAACCTGTCGCTAGTCTATCTGTCATCCTAATGTAAATTTTTTTTTACATATATAAAAATTTTGGATTAAAAAAAAATGAAATTTCAAATCAATAAATTGCTTCGTTTTTCAACTAATTTGGTTAATAATTAACTATAAGCTCCTTAAACAAATGTGAGCGACGAGCTTAACCCGCTAATATGAGGAGCTTAACTCCTTAAAGGAGAACTAGGATCTCCGGACTTAGGTAACCAAACTAGCTTATAGCCCTCTCAGCTAAGAAAAAAGTTGGGTGATCATTGGATACACAATTTGAATGTTTCCAGATCTTGGAATATTGGATTCAATAATCGTAACTATCAGCCATTGACTATGTTACCAGTCCCAACTTCAAAAATCACTGCTAATGGTCCTAACTTTTAACTTATTTTCTCTCAGTGGTCTCATACTAACTAAATATTTAAATCAGTTAGTTGTTGCTGAATGTCAGCAAAACTTTGCCACGTAAGCATTCCACGTCCTCAAAAGTTTGACTTTTCTTGCCACATAAGCAGTCAATATCAGCAACACGTTGACTTTTTTACCACATAAGCAGTCTACATCAGCAAAAACTAAGTTAACTTTTAGTTAGTATCGAATTAAAAATTGAGACCGTCAACAGTGATTTTTGAAGTTGAGACCGCTTGAAATTTCATTTTGGGAGGAAACGTGTTACGAAAAAAGGTTCATTGGGTCGTTTGGGAAAAAGTCATGAAAGCAAAAAAAGCAAGGGGTTGTAGGTGTTGGATACTTGCGATGGTTAACTTGGCCCTATGGTCCAAATGGTGGTGGAGAGTTTTAACATTATGACTTAGGGTGTAGCAAGACTCTCTAGATCACTCACATAAGACGTTCACTACCTATTGATTTTGGATAGCGGTTTTTGACACCCAATTTTCATTGTTTAGATTTGTTTGATTTTGTCTTTGTTGATGATTTAGACTAAACTCTAAATACTAAACTAACTCAGTATACCAATCTACAACTTGTATAAAGCTTGAGTGAAGTTGCATCTTTATCATCTTGGAAACACCAAATTTTATAATCATACACACATGGTCTTTGGAAAGAATATACCAACTAAACAATAATCACTTAATCTTGAAACCAACATATGATTCAAATTAACAATTAGTTATATCATGAGATGCTCACCATACATCATAAATCATAAAATATAAATAAACAAGTAGATCCCAATCTAACAAAGGTGCATCATCACGTGCATCCCCCAACTATACCACACTCGAATAAATGTTTTCCTTATAATTTATTATTATTAAACATTTAAACCCAAAAAAAACATAAAACCATTCGCGCACACTTAGTGCACCGTTACCATTTCACTTACCACGTTACAACTTCGTTACGTATAATGGTTTGCTTTGTTTTTACCGCCTCGTCGCGCCACTAGCAAACGCGCATCAACGGCGCCCCACACAAACAATCGTTATTACTAAACGACGACGCTTCAAGGTGATCAAACGGGAACCCGGTCGGTATCATCCCACACAAATGATTATTACTAATATCCAAATGCCCCACATACTTAGCCGTCGATAACGACTTCGGTATCGCTCCTTTCAACTTATTATACGACAGATCAAGCACCGAAAAATACGTCTTATCACTAAACACATCTTGCAAATAACCCTCAATCGAGTTCCTACTCACATTAACAATGCTTAACCCAGAGTTAGTCAACACACTAGCAGGCAGCTCCCCGGTTAGCCGGTTACTATCTAGGTTTAATGTTGATAACACAGGCATTGACCCGATCCGTTCAGGTATTGAACCGGTTAACATATTCATTGATAGGTCTAAATCAGCGAGTCTATAGATTTCAGCAAATGACGTAGGGATTGAACCGGTGAGTTGGTTCCGGTTCAGTAAACATCTGCTCATCATGGATAGTTTTCCTATGTCTGAAGGGATAGAACCGGTGAGCCCGTTGTTGCTTAGGTCTAAATGCATTAACCGGTTTAGGGTTGTTATGGACATTGGGATGGTCCCAGTGAGTTTATTATCTGCTAGGTTAAGAACAGTGAGTTTAGATAAGCTTCCAATGCTTGAAGGGACTGAACCGGTGAGTTGGTTACCGGTTAGGTCTATGATACGGAGGTGGGTTAGGGTGGTGATGCACGACGGAATGTCGCCGGAGATGGCTTTCCAGTCGGCGACTATTAGGGTGGTGAGGCGGTCTAGGGAGCAGAGAGAAGGGTTGAGAGAACCGGTCATGTAACCGGACCGGCCGGTTTGTTGGAGGATTTTGTCTTCGGATTCGCCACGTAGGATAATGTCGTTGACACGGCTGTCGGTTGGGTCGCATGTGACTCCGTACCAGTTCGTGCAGCAGTCGGAGCCGGTCCAGGAGTTGAATATGCCGAGGTACGGTTCAGTTAGACCGGCTTTTAAGGAGAGCAATGCGTCCCGGTCCGATGGTGTGCAGGCGGTTACGATGGTGATAGTGGTGGCGAGGAGTATAACGGTAACGGTAACGGAGAGCTTCATGTTTTTTTTAGATAGTTTTTTGGTTTTGGAGATATGGAGTGTGGGGGGATATAATGATATATATGTGGAGTAAAGGAAAAAGGGCATGGAAGTGGGGTTAATTACGAAAAGGGGATCGGGGGCAGTTGATTTGTCTTTATGGTGGTGGGGTGTCAGAAGCACGTTAAACTGGAAACTGTGGTGGGGTGTAAGGACATAAGCGTCTTTGTGTTTCTTAGCTGGAGTGAACTCATGGAGAATAATAATTCAAATAATATTATTGGTATCATTTTTGTATGATATAATGGTTTAATTATGATGGAAATAATTTGAATTGAATTAAATAAGTGTAACAGATTGGTGTAGGTTTTTTAAAAGTGGTGTGTTTTGATCCTGAGAATAATTTATGTTTGGTGTATTTTTTTTTATTTTTTTTTTCAAGTTAAATGCGTGTATTTTGAGTGTGTATTTTTTTTTATTATATGAAAAGGTGAAATAAACCAGTGCTTAGTGAAATATTCAGAAATATAATGTTAGTTCATGGTTAACATAATTTTCAAATCAAAATAACGATTGTCGTGGTCAAGGTAGAGATCGCAGTTTGGGAAGAGGTCGAGGAGGTAGGTTTGAACCTGATGAAAACCGAAGAGATTTGAGTATGAGCCGAGCTAAAGGAAACATTAGATATTACAATTGTCTTGAGTTTGGTCACTTTTCATATAGAGTTAATAGCCATTTTCATTCCTGAGGGTTGGGCCAGTTTGTCACTCCAGCACAAAAGTTTATTTTTTTGAAATTCCTTCCCTGAGGTTTGGATTTTGTTGCTAAATTCGTCCTTTTCACTAGCCCAGTTAAAAAAGGTCGTTAGTGTCAGGGGTATTTTTGTCTTTTTACTTTCAATTTAAAATTTTAATAAAAAATCTTACCTCACCCCACCCCCACCCCCTCTATCTCTCTCTCTCTCTCTCACTCTCTCTCTCTCTTTCTTTCTCTTTCACTGTCTCTCTCTCTAGATCTCTGCAATAATGTTAATAATAATAATAATAATAATAATAATAATAATAATAATAATCTTCTTTGTTCCTGTCACACAACCTATAACCACCGCCATCCAACAACCACCGGTTACAACCACCACCAGATGATAGCTGCGGTGGTGGGAGTCTTCGATTGAGGTGGTGGTTATAGATCGGTGATGGTGGTCTTGGGTTGGTGACGCGTGTTTGGGGAGTGATGTAAAACTTAATATATAATGTGGTAAACGATGGGGAGGGACGGGTTGTTTTTACAATGAGGCATCAAGAACTAGGTTTTAATGGTGGTAAGAGAACAAAAGAGGTTGTGGTAGGGTCGGGTCAACCGCCTGCTAGTATGGTTAATAAGCAAGTGTGGCAAAGTGGGGAAGTTTATACGTTGGAACAGTTTGAATCCAAATCCAAAGGCTTTTCTGGAGTGCAGAGTATTATTAGTAGAGAGAGAGTGAAAGAGAGAGAGGGGGTGGTGGTTGTTATGGTGGTGGAGATGGTGCAGAGAAGGGTAAATGGTGGAGAATAGTTTGATTATTGATTTGAAGGTGTTATATGTTTTAGGGTTTAAACGTTTAAATAGGGGAAGACGAAGATGCCTGCCTTTTTTTATTTAAAATTATCATAGGCTATAAAATGACAATATTGTCCTTCATTAAAGTGGGAAAAAGACAAAAATACCCTTGACACTAACGACCTTTTTTAACTGGGTTAGTGAACAGGACGAATTTGGCAACAAAATCCAAACCTTAGGGAATGAATTGCAAAAAAATAAACTTTTGTACTGAAGTGGCAAACTGGCCTAAACCTCAGAGACGAAAATGGCTATTAACTCTTTCATATAAGTAGTGTCCACATTGACAGGAGAAAGAAGAAGTGGTGGTTTTGGTTGTAGAGGAGTCAGGACTACTTTGTTGAAGACGTGGATTAGGTTTACGGGGCGAAATGATCGATTAATCCTAATATGATTTGAATACAAGTTCGAGATAAATATTGAAAAGAGAAGATAAGGGGTTTATTTTAATAAGCTTATCTAGTTTTTTTTGATCGGCGAATAACTGTGTGGTAACCACCCTTGCGGAGCGCCGTGCCCAAGAATCGACTACTCGACCTCCAGCAGCCTCCGCCTTCTCCCGATGCGCGGAAACCCGAGCCCCACCCGTCCGAAGACACGACAGTGTTATAGAACTCGGTAAAACCTCGCCGCCCGTCAGATTCGAACCGGCGCCACCCGTATTCAATCTTCACCCGGATACCAAACCATAAATGTTGGAAGTGAGGATTGAACCTTTGATCACATAGGTGAAACAAAAGCCACTCCACTACTATGGATGGGTATAAGCTTATCTAGTTATTTTATCCCTAGTTATGTCTAGTTACGTATGAGAGTTGGTATTGGTTTAGGATAACTTGTTGTGAAGTGATTAGTTTAGTATAAATAAATGAGTTAGAAATATATAATTGTGTGGTTGATTTTTCGGTTTATATATAAAGAAAAAGTTATTGGGAGTTTCGCACAGTATACCGTGTTTAACATCGTTTCTATCTAACAGAAGTAGCTTTGTCAATAAAAACCATTGCGTCAGTTAGCTAACGTTGAGCGCCTAGGTAGTGTTTACCGTCTAAGTCCTTTGCCCTAGGAACCCTACTTAGTGTCTATGCCTAGATATGCATAAAGAACTTGTGCGAGGTTAGGAACTGATTCTTCAACCGACATCAAAATTGGTTTAGGTGAAATCGATTTTGATTGATTTTAATCTACTAGTTTGAGAATATATCTGTTGAAATTCAATTGAAACGAGTCAAGGAGAATTAATTGTTCTTTAACTTCAAACCGAACCAGATTGGCCTTAATCCGGTTTTGACTTTCATTGACTAGATCGAACTAGTTTAAAATCAATCTAGTTTGCCCAAAACCGGTATTTGCACCTCTAGCCTCGCTCCATTAAACCCTTATGTTCATAGATGTTAAAATAACATTATTTTACTAATTTTGTGAAAATAACGTTAAAAATGACGGACGGTTAATCATGTATCATCTGGTGGCGTGGATAGCCAAAAGACAAAGGGGAACATGCACTAATCGGGTTTGTCCCGATTGGTAAGTGTTTTGTGCCTTATGTCCAAGGTTTGATATCAAACCACATCGAGCCGGGGGTCTCACTGGAAGCAACCTCTCTATTCTTAGGGGTAGAGGTAAGGCAGCCTACATCTTACCCTCCTCAGACCCTACCTTAGCTTTGTTATAGGTGAGATTAACTGAGTATGATAATGATGATGATGATATTCATAGATGTTAAAAATCAGAATAGTTTTGCACAAGTGCGAATTAGATACCTTTTAACTTGTATCATTTTCATTCCGATTTTTTTTTTATTCATAAGTAAATCCAACTAATTACTCAAAATGACTTATTAATACTAAAATCACCACAAAAAGTGTGGTTTTGTTTCAATGTAAATAAAATTTTGAACAATTTATGTAAAAATCATTTTGCATTGTAAAGAAAAAAACGTATTAAAAAAATTTAAATGATGAAAAGTTGAAACATATCAAACTAGAAATTCCTGTTGGAGTAAAAATATTTATTGACAGTTTTGAAAAAGAGTCTTTTGGATCACGTGGATGGTCCTCTTTGATAACATGGTCTTTAGGGTTGGTTGCCCAAAAGAAGGATCACACGATATCCATATCGAGTAGCGAATGGGCCCTATGAGACAAAGGAATTAATATCTGTATGCCAATTTAGATATATAATTTGAATATCAAAGTTTTAAACTTAGGGGGTCGGGAGACTTATGGCAAAGGGGAGCACGGTTAAATTGTCGTGCGGCAACACCGTCGCCACCCCCTTGGCTACACTCTAAAACTTCACCGTTCGGTAACAAGTAATCGATCGGCAACAACACATTTTGACGATTTTTGGTGTGATTTTGACATGACAAGGGGGGTTGGATTGGGCTTGACAGCTTTACCGCGAGTGCCTTGATAATTAAACTTACAAACAAAATGTTCGAATTATATATGTAAAAACTAGCTGATTACCCCGGGAGGGTCCCGGGGTTGAAAAATCTAATTTTACGTGATAACCTATTGCAAATGGCTCAAGTTAACTAACCACAAAATCTCTCAATTATTGCATGTTCATAGTATTCTAATCAGTAATAACTCATATTCCCTAATCTAAAACCTAATCAGTAATTATCTAAAGAATCACTTATGTAAGCTGCAACTATTCAAAAACTCATCACATCTCTCTAATTTCTCACATTCTAATGACTCTTATAATTCCTAACCTAATAAACTAAACAAACACTTAAGTTGGAAGTTGTAACCATTGCATCTCATTATGCCACGTGGCATAATCAAGAGATGGTTGAGGCCACCATTAAACGCCACGCCAGCAACTATCAATTCTTCCCGGGAGCGTCCCGGGGTTGAAAAATATAACCATTGTAATAATACTAATACTAATAGTAATAATTATTACTCTTGTAATTAAATAAATAAAAAATAACATTGCTATAAGCTGACACCATGTGTTGAAGTGTTGCGTGATTCTTTCTCCTAGCTTCTCTTGATGAAGTATATCTAGTAAAATTCCAATGATAACATGGCGTTTGGGCTGATTTTCAGCATCGTAGATAAGAACCTGGTTTAAAAGAAAAAACATGATTAGTGAATAACATGAACACTTTGTGTGTTTTTTTCCTGTATGAACGAAACCCCACAAAAAAATAGTCGATTTTTTCTCCGTTTTTTATATAGCACTATGGTACTCGTTGGAAAGATAATAAAATGCTCGTTAATTTGGTGTAATTTTTTTCTTTAAAAAATCCCGTATATAAAAGATATAAACGTTTAAAAATTGTGCGAGGAAATATGAGAGAGAAAATTTTAAATTTATTTTTAAATTCTTTTTTCCTAAAATAACTCAATTTAATTAAAAAAAAGAAATAATTCAAAACATCAAACTCTTTCAATTATGTTGCCACGTGGCAGTTTCATGGAGAGGTTGAAGACACCATTACACGCCACGTCAGCAATGTTCAATTCTTTTATATATATTAATAGATATGACAAAAACTTGTATGTAATTAACCTCGTACTAATTTGACTCAACTTATTTAGCTTGTATACACAGTCAGTAGAGTTCAAGCAGCAAGTAGTTCGTTTGTTGACTCACTTGATGGAATAAAGGAGCATCTTAAGTCTTAACTTTTCTTATACATTGGTAGTTTAATATTATGTTTATATAAAACCTTTTAAATTTAATGTTAACTTATTATTTGATGCTTTTTATGAAATTAAACATAGATAACTAGTAACGTTAAAAAAAGGTCATCTAAATTAGAGCCATAAACTAATTTTTTTTTTTTTGGAAGGCATAAACTAATTATTTGAGTTGAACATGAGTTCGACTTAAGCTTTGACCGTAGATTATGAGCCACGTTGACTCAACTTTATAAGGTCATAAAAAAACCTTAATGTTAAGTATAAGTGTGTTGGAAAAATGGTAGTGGAAATTGATTTTTCCCTAATTTTGGACTAAAATAAATGTATTTATATATGTGATATATAAATAATTATTTCCGGGTTTGTGTACTATATTGTGAGAGTATCACAACGAATCAAACCACGTCCAAAATAGTGCTAAGATGAATGAGATATCGAAGCTTGAAAGTTGTAGGTTGGAACAACCAAAGATGAGAAAATGGATTAAGTTTTGTCCCACATTAGTGGGATGACAAAACATGAAGTGGTTTATAAGGAGGAGCACTCCTTGTATATTGTTTAGCATGAGCCAAACACTAGTGGGACCCTAAAGGATGCGAAGCACCCTTAACTCACACTCGCACACGCGCGCGCGCGTGGCGTGGGCGATGGGCGCTTTGTTGGCGCACTTTGCACTTCGCATCACCGTGATCCGCCTTTGTATTTTTGACCTTGTGTGCGTGGTCTAGTACATGGCGGAAGACTACTAGTGGCGCGCAGGACCAGATGGCATTCAGGTCTTCGCACGTGACGTTCGCGTGACGGGTTCCATATGATACGAGTCGTCATCCGCAGATGACATAACGTTATGTGCGCAAGGAATATAGTGCGGGCATGACCAGGTAGTGCCTAGCGCCCTGGTCAGCGCGCGTCATTATGTTCTGCGCGCAGCATACGAACGCGAGCTGATGCGTCAGTTCCTACGCAGTCTCAGGTTGTTAGACTGTTTCAACTCGTGTAATAAACCAAACGTAAGTTTCGTTTTGACCACTTTAATTCCATTAATATATTGTGTTAATTACTAGATTAATGTCTAGTTAATTACAAGATTAATGGCAAGGAAGTTTCATCTTTGGACACTATTAATATGAGTTTTGAACTCATATTTGTATTTAACATATTCTTTTAATCCGTGAGTCACTTGAATGTGTTTTGATAAAAGAATTTGAGAGGAGTACTCTTGATAGTTCCAATTTACTTTTCTTTTTCCTATGTTTCAAGAACACAAATAACATGGTGTAATCTCGGGCTCAAGACCATCTCCAGCAGTATGGCTACTGTTCCGGTTGTTGTACCCTGGGAAACAGACCGTCTGAGAGGAGGCACGGAGTCTGTTTTAAGGGCCCCGTGTCAAACACGATCCTCAACCAAAAACCGTCTACAACAAGTTTGTTATTCTTGCAGCGGAGTGCTACTCAAGATGGTTAGGTTGAAGTTTACTAAAGTATTCAACTTGGATCAAGATTCGGTATATGTATTTGTTTTTATTTTCATTTACATTTAGTTTTGTAATCGGTATGGTACTATGTTATTTCGTACGAATAACGAGAGTATCGTTATTATTTCTTTTTATTATTAATTTAATAAAATTGTGAACCCTATTTCCTACAATCTTAAAACAGACTTTCGTGTAGATTGTTGATACAATCTAAAAACCTTCTTATTAAAGGATTTTTGGGTTCACGAAAATATAAAAATATTAACTGGGATTTTTGTTAAAATCTAATATATATTTTTGGAAATATATTTATAGTACAAATCGGATTAATATGTATGATTGGAGTACAATCTTTAATCTGAAATATCGTGTTTACAAAACGAAAAGTTTTGATTCAAGTATTCGGTTTCATGGGTTTTTTTTTGAAAATATTAACATGTATTTCGACGTTTTCAAATACTATTTTTCTAATGAGCGTATTAGAAAAGACGTAATATTTGTCAACCCATGAAAAATATTTGCTAGAGGTTATTTCTAACGAGCGTGTTAGAGATTAATCTTAGTAAAATATTTTCTAATGAGCGTATTAGAAATATTTTGGCAACCCACATAGAAAACGTTTGGTGTACGTTTCGATCTATCAAGCGTGTTAGAGATCATTATTTGAAGAAATAATGATTGTTATCAAATGTATAGAAATACATTTTTTTTCTAACGAACGTGTTAGAAATACCTATAGTTCTAAAATAATAATTTTAAACCTTTATATTTCCTAACGAGCGAGTTGGAAAATATTATTTTTGTAAATAATAAGGTTTAGAACATTTGTATTTTCTAACGAGCGTGTTAGAAAGTAATTATTTTAGTAAAATATTATTGGTTTCAAAATGTTGAAAACATTTAGATTTCTAATGGGCGTATTAGAAATTTCTTATGTAAATAACAAGTTGTTGAAACATGTATATCTAACGAGCGTTTTAGAATTGACGACATTGAAAGAATAATGTGTCATCAAACATTTCTAATGAGCATATTAGAAATAAGTATTTACAGAATCATAAGTTATTTTTAAACTTATATTTTTTCTAACGAGCGTGTTAGAAATTGATGCTTTTGTAAAACGAACAAGCTAGACGTTTAATTTTCTAACGAGCATGTTAGAAACGGCTTATTATATTTATATATGAGCCAATAGAACATTAAACGGTCCTGTTAGAAATGGTTATTTATTGAAACCGAATATTTTTAATATTTGGTACACGTATAGTTTCTAATGAGCGAATTAGAAAAGATTTATCACGAAATCCATATACTTTAACGATTTATAATCGTTTAGTTTCTAACAAGCAGCTTAGAATCGGGTTTACTATGATAAACTAATTAAGATGATTGGTAATCATTTTATTTCTAAACGAGCGAGTTAGATGCGGTTTTAAGTAATAAAACTATTTTCGAGTTTATGGTTTTGATCTGTAATCAAAGCATAAACATATATAGTTTAATTTTTAAAACAGTTGCAAAAACAAGAAATGTTTTGAACGAATAAAACATGATTTTGCAATCGGTTCGATACTTGTGTGAGAAGTATCATGTTTTGAACCATATAATGGTCTTGAGAGACTATTTAAAGGAAAACAACCCGATGTTGTTTTTGACATATATACTTGTTCGACTACTTGTGAGTAGTTAATTATAAACAAGCTTATTGTTTTGAACAATGTATTGAGGGAGTACCTCGAAACATGCCACAAGATGATATAATTGTGATTATTTCGTGGAACGATAAAGTGTTGAAAAGAATAACACTTGATTATTTCGCGGAACGATAAAGTGTTGAAAAGAATAACACTTTGAGATTTGATGTTTATATATCCTTATGAATCCGTTAAAATATATTTGTAATATATTATATATATTTTGGATTATCGTTTATATTTTTTTAATAATCAGGTGATTTAAAATATAATAAACGATAAATGTAAAAGGAAATTACTTTTGGAATTATTTTTTCTTTGACGATTTACCTTCGACGAATTTAATAAGGATATTTATTTAACGGGTTATGCAAGGAGTGTCTTGCAAGAACACAATGAGCGGGTTGTGATCATGACTTATGCAATAAGTCACATACCAAACATCAAACGTACAACATGATGAGCGAATCATAAAGAACGTGGCAAGTGTATTGAGATTAAATACACGAAAACGAGGTATGTCATCTAATGTTGAGAGCATCAACATGGAAATACACACGTGTGAATTTTTCGATGACTATAACATATGAAAGAAATATATGTTAAGATTGTAAATTCTTTAATAAATTTTGCTAAATTTATTGTAAGACATTACAATAGTGATGGATATGTAGATGTTTCTACAACCATCAATGTTGTTTGACCTATGTGGAGGATTTGTCCTTAGTTTTGGGAGACTTCCCCAATACATGGTTTTAACAAAACAACATGGAAATGTATATATCACTTTAGGCGCATATGTGAATGCTATGTCTTTGAGTGTCAATCTAATTGACTTTGTCTCAAGACTTTAGTGATTTTATACTAGGATTGTTCATCTTGTTGATGATGAATATGTTCATCAAAGTGACTTAGATTGAGACTTATGTTTAAGTTCTTAAGAGTCAATGGTGAAGCCTTGGAGATTAAAGGCAAAATGAGTTTTGATCTTAATAGATGAAATTAACTATGGTTTTGAGACATTCCTAAAACAGAGGTTTTGGAGTTATAAAACAAAATTTCATTATTGTGTCAAACTAAGATGTGAATGTTTGAAAGAGATATTGCGTTATCTCTTAAGGCTGTGAAGAATCAGAATGATGCATCTTCTGTTCACATGCTAGAATATTGGAGTCTAAAGCATGCTAGACTAATACTTGTTAATGAAACATTCTAAGTGCAAGCAATGTGGGGGGAAGAGCCATTTAAGAAACACCCGTAGGGGTTGAAAATGGTATTTGAGAAGTTTTCTCAAACTTCATACGGAAGGGAGAACCTTTCATCACCCCATTGGATGTTATCCAATAACACTTAAATGTGGGGGTGGCTTGCATTTGAAAATGGAGTGAGTCAATCGAGTTGACTGGACTCAAATGCCAATAGGTAAGATTCAAAGTCTAGCTAACCTTGAATCACATCACCAAAGGCATTGAAACGTGTTTAGCCATGAATTGAGTTTCATGTCACTCTAAAGACGAAAAGGAAGGTTCAAAGGGTAACACCTACCTATCCTGCTATAATAACCAGATCTATGTTTAGATCCCATGTTATAAGTCTTACGAATTGACAAGATGGCAAATTGACCAGCGAGTCAAGAACACGTTAGAACAACTTATCTCAATGCAAGATGGATCCAACAACCTGATGGTTGATAAGAGATGAAGTTGTATGGAATGAGACTAAAGCCCGTGATAGAAAAGGGACATGAGGGAAACCTAACCTAGTTGACTGGAGATCCCAAGATCTAGGTTCAATAGGACAACTTAATCATGAACCGACGAGCAGTCACTGTGGGGGCATAGCTAAGATATATGTTTATATATAAGCTAGTATATATATGGTTATATACATATCCCCCTAAACTACAAAAGGGTGTTTAAATACGTCCTAGTCCATTCCTATAATATCCAGTGACATTGTTGAGAGGTTAAGCATAATATATGGTTTGATGATTAGTGTAAATCATAGTACACCATAATGCTTTTAATGATTTAAGATCACCTATGTTGGAGAGAAGTGTGGTCGCTTCGAATGAAATTGTGGGGCACAATTTCTAGAGCTCCCGCAGAACTAGGAAAGTGTTCCATGACCATTATTGGACACGATAATGAGGGGATGGCCAGGCTAGGGGGAGTCTTGTGTGAACGTATATTGTCGTTTACACAAACAGCCGTCAATTCAAAGACATCAAGTTCATATTGACAGCTAGTAAGCTAAGTATGCTTCACAAGGGAAGGTTCAAAGGCTTACACCCACCTATCCTATGCAAGACTCAACCGTCGAGGTTACATCGGAAATTTGTGTGTTTTTAATCGATCTCAATTCATGTGGGGGATTGTTGGAAAAATGGTAGTGGAAATTGATTTTTCCCTAATTTTGGACTAAAATAAATGTATTTATATATGTGATATATAAATAATTATTTCCGGGTTTGTGTACTATATTGTGAGAGTATCACAACGAATCAAACCACGTCCAAAATAGTGCTAAGATGAATGAGATATCGAAGCTTGAAAGTTGTAGGTTGGAACAACCAAAGATGAGAAAATGGATTAAGTTTTGTCCCACATTAGTGGGATGACAAAACATGAAGTGGTTTATAAGGAGGAGCACTTCTTGTATATTGTTTAGCATGAGCCAAACACTAGTGGGACCCCTAAAGGATGCGAAGCACCCTTAACTCACACTCGCACACGCGCGCGCGCGTGGCGTGGGCGATGGGCGCAATGTGGCGCTTTGTTGGCGCACTTTGCACTTCGCATCACCGCGATCCGCCTTTGTATTTTTGACCTTGTGCGCGTGGTCTAGTACATGGCGGAAGACTACTAGTGGCGCGCAGGACCAGATGGCATTCAGGTCTTCACACGTGACGTTCGCGTGACGGGTTTCATATGATACGAGTCGTCATCCGCGGATGACATAACGTTATGTGCGCAAGGAATATAGTGCGGGCATGACCAGGTAGTGCCTAGCGCCCTGGTCAGCGCGCGTCATTATGTTCTGCGCGCAGCATACGAACGCGAGCTGATGCGTCAGTTCCTACGCAGTCTCAGGTTGTTAGACTGTTTCAACTCGTGTAATAAACCAAACGTAAGTTTCGTTTTGACCACTTTAATTCCATTAATATATTGTGTTAATTACTAGATTAATGTCTAGTTAATTACAAGATTAATGGCAAGGAAGTTTCATCTTTGGACAATATTAATATGAGTTTTGAACTCATATTTGTATTTAACATATTCTTTTAATCCGTGAGTCACTTGAATGTGTTTTGATAAAAGAATTTGAGAGGAGTACTCTTGATAGTTCCAATTTACTTTTCTTTTTCCTATGTTTCAAGAACACAAATAACATGGTGTAATTTCGGGCTCAAGACCATCTCCGGCAGTATGACTACTGTTCCGGTTGTTGTACCCTGGGAAACAGACCGTCTGAGAGGAGGCACGGAATCTGTTTTAAGGGCCCCGTGTTAAACACGATCCTCAACCAAAAACCGTCTACAACAAGTTTGTTATTCTTGCAGCGGAGTGCTACTCAAGATGGTTAGGTTGAAGTTTACTAAAGTATTCGACTTGGATCAAGATTCGGTATATGTATTTGTTTTTATTTTCATTTACATTTAGTTTTGTAATCGGTATGGTACTATGTTATTTCCTACGAATAACGAGAGTATCGTTATTATTTCTTTTTATTATTAATTTAATAAAATTGTGAACCTTATTTCCTACAAAATGTTTATTCGTTTTGAGTTGGTTAATGTGGATCATATCATATGAAATAAGGATAGTATTTTGTGATGTAGCAAAAGTGATTTATGGGGAAAGAGATATTTGATTCGGTCAAAAGTAACTAACATGTGACGATACATAGATTTAAAGACTTGATATTGAATAAAAAAGCTTGACTACTACTATATATGAAATGACAAACTTTTAATTTATCTAAAGTTAAAAAAACTTCCATCTTTATTTTTTTTACATGCCCAACTACGGACATGAATTGGTCCCTTCAATTTGAAGAAATTTCTTATTTGTCAAATAACATATTTATCGATGTTATAATGAAGTTTCTTCTAATTTATCAATCAAACATACATTTTATACTCTTAAAACCTTCTCCATTTTCGTTTAGGTAGAAGAAATTCATAGCCGCTTTGAAAGAGATAGGAAGGAGTAAAGGGGGGCGCCTCTAACTTCACGGGGAGAGTGAGTGGGTACTGTAAACGAGTGGTAAATGTGATATATGTGAGATGAGTGAAGAGAGGGAGAACCGTCATAATTTTTTTTACGGACAAACAAATATGAAAGAGCATATGACACACAACACAAATACAAAACAGTAAAACCCATATAGCCTATGAAGGTTGTACAAGACAAAAAGTCAAAAAGAGATAAGAAAATTAAGATAAATGATTTTATCAAAGTAAAAATAAGACAATGCAACTAAACCATGTATTTTAGTAGAATAGAATTACTTAGTTTTTAGTCTTGCAATATATATTATTACAAAATAACTTAAAGACATGAATACAATGAATGAAAATGAAATATTATGAAGATCATTCTGAATCAAAACTCCTAAAAGCAAGGTAATATTTTAAGCTAACGTGACTCTTGTTTTTTATAGTATTTAAAAAAAAGTATTAAAATGATAAAGTTAAAAGAGTGGAAATGTGTGATTTGTTTTAAAAAAAAATGGGGACGACAAACAACACATGGTTTCACCAAAGACACATTAAAGTTGTACTGCCAAAGTGTTTTAACGAACCAAAAGAAGACACGTGGACCAATATGTAATGTTGTAGACCGACACTAGTAGTAAAACGAAAATCCGCCCATTTAATCGGAAATGAATTTATTTTTTATAGACAGTTAGTTGGATTAATTTGATTATGAGTATAAAGTTAAATCATATAAAATAATACATGCAGATCTTTATAATTATAAAATATATATATATATATATATATATATATATATATATATATATATCTATCTATATATATAAAAGAATTGAACATTGCTGACGTGGCGTGCAATGGTGCCTTCAACCTCTCCATGAAACTGCCACGTGACATCATAATTGAAAGATTTTAATGTTTTTGAATTATTTCTTTTTTTAATTAAAAAAAGATAAACATAAAACCCTAAATTTTTCTCTCTATCTCTCAATTCTCAATTACTAAAATTAAATTGAATTATTTTAGGAAAAAAGAATTTTAAAACAAATTTAAAATTTTCTCTTATGTTTCCTCCCATAATTTTTAAACGTTAATATTTTTTATATTCGAGATTTTTTAAATAAAAAAATTACACCAAATTAACGAACATTTTATTATCTTTCTAACAAATACCATATTGCTATATAAAAAACGGAGAAAAAAAAACGACTATTTTTTGTCGGGCTTTGTTCATACAGGAAAAAAAACACAAAGTGTTCAGGTTATTCATTAATCATGTTTTTTCTTTTAAACCAGGTTCTTATCTACGATGTTGAAACTCGGCCCAATCGCCATGCTTTCATTGGAATTTTACTCTTCTAAAGATGCATAGATATACTTCATCAAGAGAAGCTAGGAGAAAGAATCGCGCAACACTGCAACACATGGTGTCACCTTATAGCAAAGTTATTTTTTTATTTATTTAATTACAAAAGTAATAATTATTACTATTAGTATTAGTATTATTAGAATTGTTATATTTTTTAACCCCGGGACACTCCCGGGATAAAAGCTAGTATATATATATATATATATATATATATATATATATATATATACTGCTCACGTGCGAAGCTTTGTTTGGCCGAGGGTAGGGTTGTTCATGAGCCGAGCCGAACCGAGTGGACCTTTGCTTGTGTTTGGCTCATTTACAAACCGAACTGAGCTGATCGGCTCGTTTACAATCGATCCGAAAACCGAGCGAGCATTGAGCGAGCGACGAGCGGCGAGTGTTTTCGGACAGCCATAAATTTGGGATGTTTCCTTTAATATTCTCGTTGCCTGGTGATGACTGAGGTTCGACCGTTCGAGAATGAGGCTCTAGTTGAGGCCATTGAGTTGATGAGCATACTACAGATAGCAATTGTCGCGTTGTGACATAGGTTGATAGCTGGAGATGATTGATGGTGGACAACTAATGAGAATATGAAGTCAAACATGTTTTTTCACGACTTAGGGTTTTACAATTAAACTTAGTGTTAAGTTATCATTGGGTTGACTGTGTCAATAACTATAAATATAATTGTATATATGCATATATTTAGCCAAACACAATAGAGTGACATATATAAAACTATAAATATAATTGTAATTAATGTGTATATATTTAATAAATTAATAAAAATTATATCGAGCCGAACCGAGCCGAGCGGACCTTTGCTCGTGCTTAGCTCGTTTACAAACCGAACCGAGCCGATCGGCTCGTTTACATCCGAGCAGAAAATCGAGCGAACAATTTCCAAGCAAATTCCGAACGAGCGACGAGCGATCAGCGAGCGCCGAGCGTTTTGAACAGCCCTAGCCGAGGGTGCTCTGACCTTTCCTTTTTTGTCCACTAGTATAAATTTACACGTATTCGGTCCGACAATTTTATACGTATTGAATCTGGTTCCTGTGTTATGTAACATGACTTTTGGTCACACTATATAACTGATAGTGATAATAAAGTTGACGTGTTTATAATATAGAGTTTTATCAACAAATAATAATACAATTTTGATTGTATTAATGTTAAAGGATTATTATTAGGAAAACATAACTAGAGTGGTTTTGGAGATTCTTGAAAGAAAATGCGATCTGTTATAAAAGTTTTTATAAAAAGTATCATCGGGACTTATGTTAAAATAAGATTTTGATATAGTTAAAAATAATTTTAAATTCAAAATATTTTAAATCATAAATGTTGTCATAAAAGTCACCTCACTCTACCCTAGTAAAACTATGATAAAATTACACAGATTGTCCTTTATTTATTACCCATATTGCATATTTTGTCCCTTGTCTTTCATTTGCATTCATTCTGTCCTTTATTTTTTCAATTTGCTACACCCTCTGTCCTTTAGCCTAACTAAGTTAAAAAAGTTGGTTAACTTTATTTTCTAACTTTACACTTTTAGCCCATGTAGTTTTGATCGAACACTAACCCTTGAACCCATTTTCGAATTCGACCACGGTAATTAACGAAATCATAGGGCTATTATAGAACATCAAATTCCGATCAAAACCATATATAACATGATACTTACTTGTGTGTTTTAGAGGTGTAATCGACCGATTAAAGTTGCGACAGGGTTTGTTCTTGTTCTTCAAATTGTGAACGATTTAGTGGATGTTTTTTATATGTTTTTGCACAGAACTGATCGATTATGAAGTATGAATCTATACAAGGTTCCAATTTATGGTATAATCGGCTGGTTTTACAAGTGGGTTCGTTAAAGTTTTAAATTCGAAAATTTTTGACGCGTGATTTTGCAGATGTTAGTGCAGATTTCCAGATGTTAGTGTGATTTGGATCCATAAACAGGTGGGTGTGCTCAGATCTGAGTTTTGGTGCGATTTGAATGAGTAGGATCCGTTTTTGTTCACGCGGGTCAAGTTCGGTTTGGGTTTTGACCCGTTTTTCGATCCGGTTTGTATCGGTTGGATTCGATATAAGTTTTTAACAAGTTTCGGCGAGGTTTCATGTTTGTCGGGATATGTTTGATGTGAATTAGCTTAACTTCGGTTATATATATGTGTATGTTTATATATAAAATGAGTTTTTGTAAAAACAATATATGTTTTTCATCAATCGTTTTACTTCAAAATTATGGTTTTGATCGGAATTTGATGTAGTTTAAAAGCCCTATGATTTTGTTTCATGTCGTGCCTTAGTTTCGTCGTTTTATTTGGAGTTAAGGATTAGGAAAACTACAGGGGCTAAAAGTGTAAAGTTATAAAATAAAGTTAACCAACTTTTTTAACTTAGTTAGGCTAAAGGACAGGGGGTGTAGCAAATTGAAAAAATAAAGGACAGAATGAGTGCAAATAAAAGACAAGGGACAGAAGGTGCAATTTAGGTAATAAATAAAGGACAATCTATGTAATTTTATCTAAAACTATTGTGATTCACATAAAAAATTGTATTGAGCCTTATATTTAAAAACTTTTGTGGCAACATGAGCTTAAGGTATGACACTACTAGAGCGTGGACGAACTTATGAACTGATGGTATTGGTGGTTGCCTCTTACAAATATGGTGTGGGTTTAAATCCTTAAAGTATAAGTTGGCTAGGTGATATTTAGACGTAAAAAGTAATTGTTAAAAATTTATACACTAGAGACTAGAGGTCTAAATTCATGCAGTGTGGCTGAAGGAACATTGTAAGTGCATGAAAGATGGATGACCTAAGTAGGATGCAGTATCACACGACCTAAGAGTTGTCAAGGGTAGATGGTATGGATAATTCCCATCGTGTTTGGGGTGGTGTTTTGGGTCTGTACTGATAGCACAGAAACGGGATTCCCAATCATCTCCTCTCTCAACTTCACAAATTATCATCCCGATTAGGACGGCCATCCCGGGAGTGTACCATCCACCCTAATGGATATGATTCTCTATTCCTTGTTTATTTATTGAATATAAACAATATTTGGTCAAATCCAACATGAATAGTATGCAGAGAAGAGGACTTGCACATGGTTCTTTAAATAACTCATCAAAGTATGACCCAAATCTAAGGAAGACTTGAAGGTCAAGATAGGGAGGATTTAAAAGAAAATAATTAATGGTAAAGACAAAAGGCACTGCAAGATCCAAAGCCAGAGCCAATATTAAGTTCAGTTTTAAAGGCAACCAATCTAAGTCCAATGGATTTTTTTTCTAGAGTAATGAGATCGCTCACTAGAAGACAAAAGTTATTATTGTGTTACTAACACTTTAGGTATCTATACGATTTGTTATTTTACTATTCGTCCAGAAGCATTAGCGATGGAAACAGGTTTCGACAATCATGGTGACCTACGACCTGCGTTTGGCAAACTGAAACCCTTGAACATTTTTACCCCCGGAGATCTCGTCACTATCATTGGTCTCTTATTTGTTGGTCCCAAAACACTTATGGAAATGTGTATAAAGAGGGGATTGTATATACTAACTTCTTTTTAATGTTTTAACTCATTTACTAAGTATATTATGAAAAATAGAATGAGATTAATCTATTTTAAACATATCTAAGAAAATAATAAAAAAGGTGTGTAATTCAATCCATTCATGTTAAACTTGAGCCATTAACACTCACGTCGCCCTTAGGTGTCCTAACATGACAAAAAAGAGTGCGCCTATGATTCAATCAACAATTAGAATGTGCTGGTCATGAAGTTGGTTAATAGGTAAAATGTTGTGTGATTGTCCTAAACAACATATTAATTAGGTTTGGGGTAACATTTTTGTAGTAATATGAGTTGAGACAACATATTAAGTGAGGCGCTTGGCTTGCGTGATTAGACCGCATGCGCCTCGCTTTGACCATAGCCAGACGCTTTGGCATTTTTTTAAAAAATTAATTTGTTTTAACTCATTTTAAATACTTTCTATTGATAAAAAAATAATTTTAATTCATTTTAAAGTGTTTTAAGTTGTTTCCAATCCAACAAAATCCGTTTGAGGCGTTTCGGGTTGTTTATTGTTCGTTTGTGTTTTTTTTGGTAGAAACATCCGAGTTTGTACAACTTTTATAAATCATTGTACGTGGTGCTCGGACTATACAGTCGATACCCACATTTTTTCAAAATACAATTTTTGCATGTCTAATCGATATGCTGGACTTCCGGACTCTGTTTGGCGCGTTTCGGAAAGTTTAATTGATCGCTTGTGGTTTCAGAAGTCACACCCGATCAATTAAAACGTACCGAAACGCGGAACCCTTGTTTGATTATACTCGTGTTCAGCATTTAAAGAATTATAAAATCATTTTACTAATTCCCGATTCTTGATAGTTTCATAAATCATTTTACTAATTTCCGATTCTTGATACTTTCATAAATCGTCTGTCAAATCATAACCATCATCATCATTACACCCTCAAAACAGAAAATAAATAACAATAAATAAAATAACAATAATAAATCATTGCTCCAACATAACTTTGCACCAGCTTGAGATATGAGTTTGATTAACTTAAATCTCTGTGATCCATGGTATCCACTAACCGTAACGACAACGAGATCCATATTTCAAACATGGAGCTAAACGACATCATAATAATTTTAGACGTTAGGGTTTGATAAACACACAACTTATTATTAAAAAGCAACACAAAACAAAATTGGAACCTTAAATCGTACCGTGATATAAAGATAGGCCTATTAGGAGTGCCATGGAGGAGGATCGTCGGTTTGCTGTAGTCGATGATGACGCAGAGGTTAGCGGAAAGTTGAAATTTTAAATGATGTTCATCGGTTCGCTCTCTATATACTAATTCATAACAGAGGTAGGAAACTATTCATATATAAAGAATATTAAAAAGTCACTATTCAACGAAATTTATCTACTCACCGTGACATCGAACACTTTATAAAGCAACAATTCAAAACAGAGGTAGGAAAGTAAAGCTTCAGGTGAAAGTGGATACCATGGATCATAGAGATTTAAGCTAATCAAACTCATATCTCAAGTTGATGCAAGTTATGTTATGTTGGAGCACTATTCACCATCTTCTTCAACTTCCTTTCTCTTGATCTTCACACTTGCTTTTGGAGCTCTGATCTTTTTCCTATTATCTTTGTCTATCACGACTAAAAGCTCTGATCATGGGTCACATGATTGTGTTTATGTTCTTTTATAAGATGAAAATTTGTGCCAGTCCGACTGTTGATTTCTTTCCGCAACCACTACAACGAACTCTGTATGGATGATATCCCTTCCAAAGCACAAGGATGAAGTCTTGGAAAAAAACACTAAGAAGCCCTAAAATTTCGGACCCTAACACGCACGAGACGAATGTTGCAACATGAGTTCGACCAAGATGACACGCAAAGCTTTAGACTCCATGCGGATCCCTTGATTGATCAATTCGGCTTTTTCACTTATTTAATGAAATTTAACGCGCATACCGCATTTGAATTGGTTTTTTATTTTTTCTAAAAGTAGAAAAAACTAGAACAACATTTGTTGGATCAGTTTGCTCTTTTTGTTCAAGTAAGAACTTGCTATCTTGACACTTAAGTGTTTAGCAAGCTCTTGTATATTAGATTATAAGCACAGCGGAATGTATAAGTTAAAGCAACACTTTTTATACTTAGGAAGAGTTATTACTCCCCCTAGATGATTGAAACTAATAATGACAAGTATTTATTATGAATCCAAGCAGTAAATGAGAATTAGATACTTAGACAGATTCACAATAAATACTGAAATGGAATAGAACAGTGAAAGTGTTTGAAGGATTTTTCTATTAAAATCAATGTCTAAAATAGAAGGTTGAAGCCTCCTATTTATAGACGTTTACATACATGTATCTTGCCCAAAAAGCAAGTACAGAAACATCAGAAACAAGTTGCACAAGTTGCAACATTGAAACTAACAAATACAGCTAAAAGTAATAATAAACAATAAAACTACTGATGCAAAAGGCGGTGGAAAATATCTGATGCTAAGTGCTGATGAATGACAAACTACTGATGAGTAGTTTGTCTTCAGTACTTCTGAAGTGAACTTGTCTGGTTTGGACTTCAGAACTTCTGATGAAGTTTCTTCTTCAGCACTTCTCATATCTTCTCTTCAGCAGTTTCTTGTCTTCTCTTCAGTACTTCTATACTTAGCCAAAATGACAGAAGTGAATTAGACTAAGGTTTCCAAAAGTGGTTTCACCAATCCTCTTTGTCCTAACAATCTCCCCCTGGATTGATGAAGCCAAAACCTTACTAATTCCTTATGTTTTTCTTCTGTCTTGAACAATCTTCCATATCTCTTTGTACATGGTGTTCTTGAGCTGGTTTAACTGTCCATCAGATAGAGATCCTCTCTGTGGTTCCAGATGTTGAATTGTGAGCAGGTCTTGTGTTGACAGTTTCTTTAGATCACTGATCTTCTTGTAAGCCCTGCTTGAGAGGTCTCTTCTTGTCAACAATACTGAGTTGTTATCAGTAAGTGACCATCTGATGATAGGTACCTTTGACTTGTTAAAGTCAGAGGAATAGGGAACCAGACTTGTCCCTTGGGTTGATGGTCCTGAGTGTTGGATGCTTTCTGTTTCAGTTAACCTCAGGTGGGAGTCTCTTCCTTGTTGTTGTTGCATATCAGGCATCTGAACAGTTGGGAGATGGTGTTCAGTCACTACCTTGGTATGCATCTTTTCTTTGATGGTCTTTTGGATTTGGTAGGCAAAAGTGGAAGGATCCCTGAATTGTGTTAACAGAGGTTTCTCCTCAATGTCAAAATCTGAATGGACTATTGAACTTCCTTCAAGTAGTACCATTTTGAAATCAGTTTTGACATTGTCCTCTGCTTTCTTTCTATGAGTAGCAGGCCTTCTTGTTGATACACCAGAAGTTCTAACTACTGATCTTGAAGGATCAGCAGTTTGAAACTTCTCTGGATTTGCAGTTTTGGCAGCCTTGTATTTTCTATAAGTATCCATCAGTCTTTCTTCTTTCCATCTGGATACTGAGGCTTTTGAACCATAACCCTCTGCTACTAATTCTTCTATCATCTGGGCTCTCTTGGCCTTTCCTTCTTTACTTGTGGCCAGTTTGTCTGCAAGCAGTTGTGCCCTTCTTGTCAGCTCTTGCACAGAGAGTCCCTTGAGTGTATAGGCTTTAGTCTTGCTGTTCTTGGTAATGTAAGACATCAGTTGTTGTCTTTTGTCTTCTTCAGCAACATAGTCAATTTCAGCCTGTCTCTCCAGTTCAGCTTGATAAGCCTGGAGCTTCTCTTCAAACTCTAGATCATCCCTTTGTTCCAGACTTTTCCAAATCTGGTCTTCCTTGGCTTTTTGTTGAACTGCCTTTAACCTCTGCTCAAGAAGTTCAGTTGATTGAGAGATTGGAGCAGGGGTTAGGACAGTCAGGGTAGTGGTTGTTGTAGGCCTTGGAGGAGCAGAAGTTGGTTTGATTTGTTCAGTGGATCTGGAAGGTTCAGTGTGTTGAGGTTTGGAAGTGTTAACCTCTGATGGGTTGACAACAGCTGATGGTTTGTCAACTACTGAAGGATTGTCTTCAGTACTTTCTGATTCTTCATCAGAACTTTTGCCATCAGAAGTTTCTTCATTATGCCTTAGGGATTCTTCAGAGGTTTGGGTCTCATCTTCTTTTTCTGTGGCTTCAATTTCTTCCACTGAGACACCAAACTGTTTGGCCAGTTTTTCTTTCCTGGCTTGATCCTTCTGATCTCTTTCAAGGATGGCCACTCTTGCCCTTATCCTGGCTTGGAATGACTCCTTAGGTTCCCTGATTTTCTCCCCCTTTTTGGATTCATCAAGTTTAAGTTTAGAGGTTGAGGGTTGGGAGATTTGACCTTGAAGATGAGCAATCTGTTTGCTGTTGAATTCTATCTTGTTGGACAGATCATTCATCTTTGTCTTGATCACTCCAAATTGATTCTTGATAGACAGCTCCAAGTTAGCTGTGTATGTTTGGAAGTGATTCTTGATGAGAGTGTTCATCATGTGGTACAGGGGACCCTCTGGGCTACATAGCTGGTTCAAGTCTATGCTTGTTTGCCCTGGGAATTGGGTAGGCATTTGTTGTGAAGGGTGTGTTTTTGGGAGATCCTCATGTTGTACAGAGGATGCCACTCTAGGGGTTTTAGGGATTGAGTGGGCTTTAACCTGTGCAGGGGTGACTGGCTTCTTGAGCCTGGATACCCCTGAAACAGGACCTTCATAAAGTGCCGTCAATTCAGTAGTTTTATTTTTTGAAACATCATCCAAATTAATGGAATCATCTGAATCCCTGATGTTGTCCTCATTGAGGACTGTCTCAGTTAAATCATGAGCTGAGCCCAACTCAGTTCTCTTATGAACCTCTTGTTCTTGGTTCTGAGGATTTCCTACTTCAGGCATTAAGCCTTCATCAGTAGTTGCCACATCTGAGGTCTTAGCTATGTTACTTCTATCCTCAGATCCACCACTGGGTGGTAACTGAGTAGTAGCAGCCTCAGATGCCCCAAGAGTCTCTAAAATTGGGCTTAAAGACTCTGGTCCACCCTCATCTCTTGGGATAGGGCTAGAGATGTCCACATCCATGTCTGATGTTGTGGTTATGTCCCCTGGTTGTTGTGGTTGTAGGGGACTGACATAATCAGATGGGACATTCTCTTTTAGCCCAGAGAGAAGTTTGGCAATTTCTATTGCCTCTGGTTCAGAAATTTTAGGGGTTGGTTCAGTAGTTTGGGCAATAGGTGAAATTGGTTGGTCAGCAGTTTCAAAAGAAGAGTGAGTTTCAATAGTTTTTCTAAGTCTTTTTCTTTTGAATAAGATAGTTATGGGTGCTCTAGGTGGGGTTTGAGATGGATGAGACTGAGAGGGTGTTTCAGTCTCACCTATTTGAAGAGCAGACTGCTCATGAGCATGTTCAGGCATCTCAACCTCCTGAACAGCTTTTCTTTTGGGTTGGTGGGTTTTTGTCTTTGTTGGCTTGGGCTTTTTGGCTTTTGGTGGTGTGAGTTTGGAAGATGTGGGCTTCAGGGGGACTTGTTGTTGTTCTCCCTGATCATCTTCTGGCCAGGCAGCCGGTTTGTTATGCCTAGAGTATGCTTGTGAGGTTAATGGATTTAAAGTTGAAACTTTTCCCACAAGCACCTCATTACCCAGTTCCCCTATTATGCATTGCATAATGAACCTTGGGTATAACAAAAACTTTTTCTTGGTATTATTGTGATGTAACACCAACTCATTGAAAAATAATTTAGATGCCTTGAATTTGGTTTCATTCACAATGGAATGAAATATTGGTTGAAAAGTAGAGGGCATCTGGTCATAAGACCCTGTTTTAGGACTCAAACACATAATAATATAATGAAACAAAAGTTTGTATTTTGGTTCAAAATATTTTTTGAAGATTGTAGCATGGGAGAGAGTACCTTGATAACCACACTCTGTCATGGTTAGGTGAATATCAGAATTAGCAACATGATCAGGGGCAGTTACATCATCCAGGCCCAGTCTTGTTGCCAGTGTGGCCGGTGTGATGGTCAGTGGTTTCCCTTTTATTCTTGAGTTGAGGGAAATGACTTCATCATTCGCCGTCACCGTCTCAGCATTTGCCCAGAACTCATTTAGAGTTTCAGTGTGAATTGGTGGGTTTATTGTGAGAGCAGTAAAATATTGGGATTTTACGACAAGATCAATGATCTCATCGTATTGGGACCAGCCTTCTTGTTTTTCAAGAAAGGCTCTTTGATTGTGTCCCTGTTTTAGAACGAGAGCCATGTGGTTTGGGTTTTTGATCGAACAGTTGATTTGCAGGTTTAGGTTATTGAGAGAGTTTTTGAGAGAGAGAGAGAGGGGTATTTTGAATTTGAAAGGATAAGTGTTGAGAAAAGGTATTTATCAGAAGTTTTAACCGCTTGAATCTTCTTTATTAGAAGTTTTTAAACCGCCTTAGGTTAAAAATCTTTTTATCAGAAGTTTTAAACCGACTAGGTCAAACCTCTGATGATGGGAAAAGTCAGATTTGCCCTTTTGACTAAACTGCTGATGAAGGATTACTTCATCAGTAGTTCCCATTTCCTCTTCAGTAGTTTTAACAGCTGATGAGAAATGTTTTTATAAATACTTTTATTCATAACTTCTAAAGGTTATTTTATTAGAAGTTACACACTTTTCAGAAATTATCCCCATACTGATGTTTTGTTCATCAGTAGTTTCTCTCTTTTCAGAAGTTTTGTTTCAGACTTTTGTCTGTTTTTGTAAGTGAAAAATGAAAAATTGCAGAATAATAAAATAAACACTTACAAATTTAGCATCCCAAGCATGGATACTAACTTCTGAAATGTTGATGTGTCAAGGGGTTTTGTGAAGATGTCAGCTATTTGATTAGCTGTTGCTACATGCTTCACCTCAATCTTGCCTTTTTCATAGCAATCTCTTATAAAATGGTACCTGATCTCAATATGTTTTGTTTTTGAGAACTGTACTGGATTTTGAATGATGCTAATGGCAGATTTGCTGTCTACAAACAAAGGTGTCTTGGTTTCTTTGATTCCATAATCAAGAAGTTGATATTGGAGCCATTGTATCTGTGATGTACAACTTGCAGCTGCAATGTATTCAGCTTCAGCAGTTGAAGTTGCAACAGATGTTTGCTTCTTTGATTGCCATGACACTAGACAGTTACCCAGGAATTGACAACCACCAGATGTTGACTTTCTTGTCATCTTACACCCTGCATAGTCACTATCTGAAAAAGCTGATAACTTGGTATTGCTTGAAGCAGGATACCAAATTCCAAGTGTTGGAGTTCCTTTCAGATATCTGAAAATTCTTTTGACTGCTATAAGGTGTGATTCCCTTGGTGCTGATTGATATCTAGCACAGACACATGTTGAAAACATAATATCTGGTCTAGAAGCAGTTAAATATAAAAGGGAACCTATCATGCATCTGTACATGGTTTGATCAACCTGTTTTCCTTGATTATCAGGTTCAACTTGTGTGATTGGTGTCATGGGAGTGGAACATGATTTACAGTCTTTTAAAGAAAATTTGTCTAATAATTCTTTAACATATTTTGATTGATGTATAAAAGTTCCATTTGTTTGTTGCTTGATCTGCAGTCCCAGAAAGTACTGCAGTTCTCCCATGGTACTCATCTCAAATTTTGATTGCATGAGTTTCTTAAAATCATCACACAGTTTTGTGTTTGTTGAACCAAAAATGATATCATCAACATAAATTTGAACAAGTAAGACATGATTTCCAACATGTTTAATGAAAAGAGTTTTATCAATGGCACCTCTTGTAAAGTTATTTTTGAGTAAAAAGGTGGAGAGTGTATCATACCAGGCTCTTGGAGCCTGTTTGAGCCCATAAAGAACTTTGTCCAGTCTGTACACCCACTCAGGATGAGAAGGATCCTCAAACCCAGGTGGCTGACAGACATACACCTCCTCTTTTATTTTTCCATACAAAAATGCACTTTTCACATCCATTTGATAAACTTTAATTTTTTTGGAAATGGCATAGGCCAGAAATAACCTGATGGCCTCAAGCCTTGCAACTGGAGCAAAGGTTTCATCATAGTCAATTCCCTCTTCTTGAGAGTACCCTTGAACTACCAGTCTTGCCTTGTTCTTGATTATCATACCAGCTTCATCTTGTTTGTTCCTGAAAACCCATCTTGTGCCAATTGGTTGCTTGTTTGGAGGTAAGGGACAGATTTCCCAGACCTGTTGCTTGTTGAACTGAAGCAGTTCATCTTGCATAGCTTGCACCCAATTATTGTCTTTGAGGGCTTCCTGGTACTTCTTTGGTTCCAACTGTGAGATAAAGGCTGAAAATAGGCAAAAGTTGGAGAGCTGGTTTCTGGTAAGAACACCTGAAGCTATATCACCCATGATTTGATCAAGTGGATGATCTCTGTGTTCAATCAGTTGTTGTAAACAACTGACAGGTGTAGGTGGCTCATGTTCTTCAAACAAACTACTGAGGTCTATAATATCTGGTTCAGCAGTTTTAGTGTCTTCAGTAGTTGCAGGTGCTGAAGCAGATGTTTGAGTTTGGCCTTCAGTATTTGTTGAATCAGAAGTTTGTGAAACTTCTGATGGTCTTGAAGTTGACTTAATGACTGTTTGAGGAGTCCATGATGTAGGATCCTTATCTTCAAACCTTTGATCACCATAATAAGTAGGTTTGGAAGAAGTGACAGTCTTTTCAGGTCCAAAGTGGAAGTTGTCAAGGTCAAAAAGTTCAGCAGGATGTGCTGGAATAAGAGTGTGTTTTGACTCATTGAACTTGACATTCAGTGTTTCTTCTACTATCCTGGTGTGAGAATTAAAAACCTTGTAGGCTTTTCTAGTTGAAGAGTAACCAAGAAAGTAACCTGAGTCAACTTTGGCAGCAAACTTTGAAATAGATTCCTTGATGTTCAAGATGAAACATTGACACCCAAAAGCCTTGAAAAAGGAGATAAGGGGCTTCATACCATGAAGAACTTCATAGGCAGTCTTGGAATGTCTCTTGACCACAAGAACTCTATTCTGAACATAACATGATGTGTTAACTGCTTCTGCCCAAAAGTACAAGGGCAGTCCAGAATCAGCTAACATTGTTCTTGCTCCTTCTATTAATGTTCTGTTCTTCCTTTCTACTACACCATTTTGTTCAGGAGTTCTGGGAACACTGTATTGTCTAATAATCCCTTTAGACAAACAGAATTCATCCAGAGTTTTGTTCCTAAACTCTGTCCCATTATCACTTCTAATGGTTTTGACAGATAGAGAATATTGTTTCTCTACTTGTAGAATGAAGAACTTGATGATTTCAGCAGCCTCATCCTTGGAGAATAAGAAGAATACCCATGTGAATCTTGAGTAGTCATCAATGATGACTAAGCAGTACTTCTTCTTACCAAGGCTCATGATCTTGACAGGACCAAATAAGTCCATATGGAGTAGTTGAAGACATGCAGTTGTTTTTGATTCTTCAATAGACTTATAGGAGGACTTATGCTGTTTTCCCTTTAAACAGGATACACAGTGTTCTTGACACTGGTATACTTTCAAAGGTAGACCTCTGACCAAGCCCATTTTTGTGACTTTATTTATGGTTTTAAAGTTCACATGGCCAAGTCTCCTGTGCCAGAGATCTGTTTCTGAAGTTGATGCCCTTGAGAAGAAACAAGCAGTGTTGTTTAATACTTTGTCTTTCTCAATGTCCACTGCATAGACATTGCCACATCTTTTGGAAATCAGCAAAGTATGATCTTCAATGATCTTCTCTATCAACTTCTGGCCTTCTGGTGAGATGATCTTGCATGCTGTCTTTGTGAAAAAGGAAGAATATCCTTTATCACACATTTGTGACACACTCAGCAAGTTGTATTCAAGGTTTTCCACCAGATTGACCTTGTCAAACTGTATTTTGCCAGAGGAGACATTGCCATGTCCTAGCACATATCCCTTAGCATTGTTCCCAAAGGATACAGATCCTTCTCTTTGGCTGATAAAGTTGTTTATCAGGTATCTGCATCCAGTCATGTGCATAGAGCCTCCACTATCAACATACCATATGCTGTTTAAGCCCCTGGAAACTCTCTGCACATAAAAGCAAATTAGTTAGGTTTAGGAACCCAAGCCTGTTTGGCTTTGGGTTTGCTCTTGAGAATAGTTACAGTTTGTTCTTGACCAGGTTGAGAAATCCATGTCTTTTTGGCAATGGATTTTTCATTAAGAACCATGGTGGTATCTTTTTCAGGACCACCATCAACCTTGGTAATCAGTAGTTGTACCATGTTCATTAGATTTTTTTGTATCTCAGCAGTTTGTGAAACTGCTGATGATTCAGGTCTAACTACTGACAAAGAATTTTGAGAAAAAGATTTTAGTTGAGATTTTATCTTTTTCTGAGAAAAGGTGTTTTCAGGTTGTTGTTTCTTGGGTTTAAAGATTCTTTCATAATCATTTCTGATTTGATTTCCCATAACCTGTTGTTTAAATTTTTGATTGAACTGAATTCCTTTTCTGTATCTACAAAATTCAGTTTTGTAGTTGAACTGACCACAAATTTCACACTCTTTTGCCTTTTGTTTTTGATCTAAAGGCAAATTTCTGACATTAGTGTAAAGATTTTGCTCATCAGTAGTTTTCAGGATCTCAACTCCTGATGTAGATGAAACTACTGATGGCTTGTTGTCAGATTTTGTTAATACTTCTGAAGAACTTTCTTTGAAAATGCCAGGATTTCTGTTTAGAAAGTTTTCATGGAAAGATGTGCAGTCTTTCCCTTCAGAAGTTTCATTTGAAACAATTTTTCTCCCATCTTCAGTAGTTTTGGGAGAGAAATCTGTTGGTGTTTCAACATGATGGTACCCTATGCCAAACTTAACATTTGAAGCACTTTGTTTGTTTAGCAATAATTGATACCCCTTACAAGATTCCACCCATTTTTCACATGTGATCCTGGTGTCAGCAAGCTCTTGTCTGACATCTCCCAGGTCATTTAGCATGATTTTAATTTGTGCTTGGGTTTCAATAGCCGAGTCAGTTAATTTAGAAACTTCTTTTGTTTTAGCACACAGTTTTCTTTCTAAATCACATTTCATCTGTGTGTATTTTCTTTCTAAATCATTGGCTTTACCTTGTAAGTGCACATTTGTCTCTCTTATGAGAGCAAAAGTTTCTTTGCAAGAATTTGAGCAAAGTTTTGTCAAAGATTCTTTTGATACCTGTGACAATGCAGATTTTGAAGTACAGCCTTCAAATGCCATCAAGGCAAAGTTCTTTCTGCCATTGTCTGGTTCTCCCCAGTTGATGTCAAACACCTTGTTGTCTGCATCAGGATTGCACTCTGTGGTCTCAAAAGGGAGACTGCTCCAGTCAACATACCCTGAGGTGAAAAGACTTTGTTGAGAGGGTTGTTGAGGCTGTGGAGGATGTTGAGCAGCTGGAAAGGGAGGGATTGATTGTTGGCTCTGCATCTGTTGAGCAGGCATTTGAACATATTGTACTTGTGGCATGTATTGCTGTTGAGGAGCTTGTGCCTGTACAAAATGAGCACTCCCTTGAGTTCCATTATTCCTATTATAATTGGGGTTATAGTTATTTCCAGATTGTGATTGGTTAAAGCTACAGTTTCTACACTCTCTAGCAAAGTGTCCCAACTTCTGACACTTGTGACATCTCAGTTTAGATTTGTCAAAACCAATTTTTGTATTACTGGTCAATCCTGGAAATTTCCTTCCTGACCTTTTATAAAACTTGTTAGTTTTAATGCTTAGCATGGCCAGTTGGTGTAAAATGTCCATTTCTTCTAAGTCATCACTGCTAAAGTTTTTCAAATCATCCATGATAAAACATAGATTATCAGCAGTTTGACTTTGGTCATCATTGTCATAACCTGGGAATGATCTTTCTGATGAGATCCCAGTTGTTATGTCAATGTTGTCATAAGATCCATAGGAACAAGTTGGTGAGTCTTGTCCCAAAAGTGCTGTACTACCTGGAAGGTAGTCATCAGCAGTTTTACCAGATGATTGCAATTTCTTCTTTTGATCAATTTCTCTCTCAAAAGTAAGTAATCTCCCATGGAGTTTTGTAAGAGTGAGGGAGCTAAAATCTGGTGAGGATCTTAAAACAATGGAGTATGTTTCCCATTTGTCTGGTAAAGACCTTAAAAATCTATGTAGCATAGACACTGTTGTATAGGTCTGACCATTTAACTTTAGCTCAGATATTAATGAGGAGAATCTTTCAAATTGTTGAGTTAAAGTTTCCCCATTAATATGAGCAAATGTCTCATATTGTTGAGCTAAAATCTCTCTGGTGTTGGCAATCACCTCTTCAGTTCCTCCAAACTGTTCTTTAAGACAATCCCAGAGTTCTTTGGCACTTTCACAATGTAAAAGGCCAGAGTATATCTCATTTGGGAGAGCCATTGCCAACATAGAGAATGCTTTTGCATCTAGCTCAAGTTTTAGGAAATCATCATCTGTATATTCTTTTGGGTCCTTAGGGACCTGAACATTAGTTTTAAGATTGACATTTACTGGTTTGTGAGGACCATATATCACAGATCTCCAACAACCTGTGTTGGTTTGTGACAAGGTATGTGCCATTCTCTTTTGCCATATGTTGTATTTGTTTCTTACAAGCATGGCAGGTTTAGTAGCAGAACCAGTATTATGTGGATCCATTTTAAAGAGTATTGATTTGTCAGATGACTCTTTTAAGTGATGGATGTTGATAAAAAGTGAACTTTTGATCTTTTTATTGAGTATCAATAAGAGCTTTGTGTCTGATTCTCAATTTGTTAGATTGATATGTGATCAGATAAACCAATGCTCTGATACCAATTGTTGGATCAGTTTGCTCTTTTTGTTCAAGTAAGAACTTGCTATCTTGACACTTAAGTGTTTAGCAAGCTCTTGTATATCAGATTATAAGCACAGCGGAATGTATAAGTTAAAGCAACACTTTTTATACTTAGGAAGAGTTATTACTCCCCCTAGATGATTGAAACTAATAATGACAAGTATTTATTATGAATCCAAGCAGTAAATGAGAATTAGATACTTAGACAGATTCACAATAAATACTGAAATGGAATAGAACAGTGAAAGTGTTTGAAGGATTTTTCTATTAAAATCAATGTCTAAAATAGAAGGTTGAAGCCTCCTATTTATAGACGTTTACATACATGTATCTTGCCCAAAAAGCAAGTACAGAAACATCAGAAACAAGTTGCACAAGTTGCAACATTGAAACTAACAAATACAGCTAAAAGTAATAATAAACAATAAAACTACTGATGCAAAAGGCGGTGGAAAATATCTGATGCTAAGTGCTGATGAATGACAAACTACTGATGAGTAGTTTGTCTTCAGTACTTCTGAAGTGAACTTGTCTGGTTTGGACTTCAGAACTTCTGATGAAGTTTCTTCTTCAGCACTTCTCATATCTTCTCTTCAGCAGTTTCTTGTCTTCTCTTCAGTACTTCTATACTTAGCCAAAATGACAGAAGTGAATTAGACTAAGGTTTCCAAAAGTGGTTTCACCAATCCTCTTTGTCCTAACAATCTCCCCCTGGATTGATGAAGCCAAAACCTTACTAATTCCTTATGTTTTTCTTCTGTCTTGAACAATCTTCCATATCTCTTTGTACATGGTGTTCTTGAGCTGGTTTAACTGTCCATCAGATAGAGATCCTCTCTGTGGTTCCAGATGTTGAATTGTGAGCAGGTCTTGTGTTGACAGTTTCTTTAGATCACTGATCTTCTTGTAAGCCCTGCTTGAGAGGTCTCTTCTTGTCAACAATACTGAGTTGTTATCAGTAAGTGACCATCTGATGATAGGTACCTTTGACTTGTTAAAGTCAGAGGAATAGGGAACCAGACTTGTCCCTTGGGTTGATGGTCCTGAGTGTTGGATGCTTTCTGTTTCAGTTAACCTCAGGTGGGAGTCTCTTCCTTGTTGTTGTTGCATATCAGGCATCTGAACAGTTGATTTCTTTCCACAACCAGTACAACGAACTGTGTATGGGTTGCTTGTTAGCACTGATTCGACTGTTGATTTCTTTCCACAACCAGTACAACGAACTCTGTATGGGTTGCTTGTTAGAGTCGCTTTCCCTTCATCGTTGACAGATATCTCTCCGATAACAGAAGAATTATCTTCAATGATTCTAAGAAACTTGAAGGAAGAGGTACCTTGAAGACTAGATTCGGTGCAATCAGAATCTGAAGAGAAGTTATCATAATCATCATGCACTGGTACAGATTGGTGAATGAGCAGCTGAATATTATATTACAATAATATTACCTTGAGCAAAAAGTTGTGTTTGAAGCCTAGTTCTTTTGGCAACAGGTACAGAAAAGTTGTAAATGTTCACTGTAATTGTAACACCCCGGCCCGGAACGGGCTGACGTGTCACAATATCATATCAGAGACAAAAGACAAAGTTTCATTTATTTAATTATAAAACATATAGCGTTACGGAAGACAGGTGGTTCTTAGTCTTAAGGTCAAAATACATTAATATTAAACATAAGTGACAGGCTTCTTTAGGTAGCATCCTATGATTTATTGCTCTCTCTTTATCCCGCCCAAAGTAACCTGTTAACCTGTAGATACAAAAAGTTTACGGAATGAGCTGAAGGCCCAATACGGAATAATAGGCTCAAATAGTAACGCAATAATTAACTGAACGTACAACACAAATACTGATCTGAAACGTAACAAGCACATAACTGAACTGAATCATGTAATACAGATGTACCCATAAGCCAAACTGAATTCTATTAGGCGTGTTGATACACGGGTAGCTACTCTCGTTTATCAACACATGAAATGGCGCAGGTTGGCATACCCGCAACCATTTTCGGAACTGAAACTGAAACTGAACTAGGATCGATCCATACGCCTCCTAATTGCATTGTACCACACCTGTACTTAAGAGACGCCGTGAACTAATCTCTCCGTCACGGGTGGAGCACATGATGCCGATGCCACAACAACATGCCCGCGGGACACTCCACGGGAAGCGGTAGCTTAGGGTAACAGAGCACTGAAAATCTGAGTCATAATAATCTGATGCAAATAATAACTAATACTAATAATATCACATACTTTGGAACATACGATAATGAGTGAATTAAAAGTATCGTATGATATATATAATCTACTTCCAATATTAATTATCTTTAGAACGAGAAGTGAACGGACGGTCAAATGAATTGATGCTCAAAGACGGAGGAGTTTTAATATTTATATATATTATTAATAGGGTTTATATCAATTGAACCATATAACAAAGGAGAGGGGTAAGGATCCGTACCTTAATGCTCCAAATGATGCTAACTTGTTCACAAGCTTTTACAATTATCTACAACGAGTTATATATATATATATATATATATATATATATATTTATGTTAGAATAATATTTAAATTATGGATATGTTTAGTTGAAATTGTCTTTACAAAAGTTAATAATATGCTTATCAATTATCTATAAATCTTTTAAGTTTGTTAAATTTATGCAGATTATATGTAAACGTTTTAATAAATAATGTTCTTTTTAATTCTTTGTTAATATCATAATTTATGAGACACATAACTAGTGATATTTTTAAACTCTAAAAGTAATTAGTTTACATTTCCCGACTCTACAAATTGTCAAACATCCATATGATTTTAAGTTTTCAAGGTAAGTTTTATTAATACTTGACAATATATTTAACGTCAAAAGCATATTTTAATATATTAAATTAAAAAATCAAGTAATAACTTTCTAGTATACTTATGGATAACCCATCATCCATTTACGTAAATATTTATTAGCTTTATTGAATTATTAAATATAATATTATATTATGGAAAAATGACTGAACCACAGAAAGGTTTAAAGTAATAAACTAATCAAGTATAGACTTTTATAAACCCAGATGTACTCCTCCCTTAACCAGTAGGTTAACCATGTATACTAATTCAAAAGTTCAGAATACTAACAAAATCATGAGGAACATGGTTTGAAACCGTAAGTTTAGCGTGTTTACTAGTTACCAGTTTAACTAGATTTAAATTTGTATAATTATTAAAAATGATGATAGAAATATACCCCTCTTGTCTTCTTCAAAGTTCACCGGAAATAGAGTAGGTCTGTCGGAAATTGTTTATGACTTCAGCGAGGGTTTTGTTTGTACGCAGCGACGTGACCGAAGGTTTTTAATAAGGCAGATACAGGTAACGTAGTTATTATCTTTAAGAAAAGGAAACCTGGTTGATGCTACAAAGGGTCGTCGGAGAACGAGTAAGTTGACCGGAAACTGTATCCAGCCCTACAGGAGGTTTCGAAACTTAAATATATGGTCGAAGGTTACTAATAAGGTGAAGGTAGGTAGCAACAATATTATTTTGGCGTTTTGGGTTTGTTTTCGGTTCACCGGAAAAATGTTATAGAACAGAGCATAAGATTGAAAGTGAAGGAGATGGGTTGGAGGTGACGATCAGTCGGAGATCCGATCGCAAACAGAGGGTGGTGGTGTTGTCGGGTTGGTCGGAACAGGGCTGTGGCGTTCGATTGCCGGTCACCGGAACTGGGGAAGGTGACCGGAGGTAGTTGTGTGTGTGTTTCTTTCTCTATCTCTCATGACTCTAATTTTTTCTGTTTTGATTGGTGTAGAATTCTTGTGACTTATTCATCCATATTTATAATTGAAGGCATGCATGCATGTATGTTTAGTAATGATGTTGAAGATGATAGGTGGAAGACATGTGGTGTGTGAGCGTGAGTTTTAAGCTCACATTTGCGCTGGCCTAAATGTGCTGTCCAATTGAGCTATCCACTTCTAGAATGCATAGTGTACTTGGTCAAACTTTCATTGGAGGTTTTGACTAATCATATTTTATTATTGTTATTTTGTTCAGTTATTACAATTATCACCCCCTTAAAAGAAATTTCGTCTCGAAATTTGTAGGTGGTATTTAAACGGAAATTATATAACATATGTCATAACGAGATCCCTACTTGCTTGGATCGAACTTCTTAATGTTCGACTATACTAAGGTATGTATAACGAATTAATTTATCTATTTCTTACCACATATATAATCTACTATTTAATATAAACCTAATCTATAAAATAAGAATCCCAATAGCGCACATTTGTACCTGTAATTCACAATTATGTTCATGACCATAATTGTCAATTACCTTACAACTGTACTCTACTGGTCCTCCTACCAATCAAGTTAATTACATATCTAATCATGCAGGAACTTAACAGACAGTCATATATAACAAGATGACAATTTGGACTAACATGTCCCACATATATATTTCACCATATCTATCAGACATTTTGTTAAAACAAAATTCATGGTTACCTGGACTAAAGGCTCTAAGACTCGAACAAACTAGGATATACTGAACGAATCGACTCTTCAGTTTCCCATGTAGCTTCACGTTTAGAGTGATTCTTCCAAAGGACTTTAACGAAAGGAATTACTTCCCTACGCATAACTCGTTCTTGCCTATCTAAAATAGCCTCTGGTTCCTCTTCATATGACAAATCTTCGTGAATCGAAAGTGACGGATAACTAATGACATGGAGCGGATGATAATTATATCCTCTTAACAAGGATACATGAAAAACGTTATGAACATGCGAGAGCTGAGGTGGTAAGGCTAATCGATAAGACACTTCTCCAATTCTTTCAAGAATTTCAAATGGACCGATAAAACGAGGATTAAGCTTTCCCTTGATTCCAAATCTGCGAACTCCACGCCAAGGTGATACTTTTAAGAATACGTGGTCACCAACTTTGAATTCAAGTGTTCGTCTATGTTGATCAGCATAACTCTTTTGCCTACTCTGAGCTTCTTTTAATCGTTCTCGAGCTATAGTGACTTTCTCATTTGTGATTTGAACTATCTCTGGTCCTTCAATAATTTTCTTTCCAGCTTCTTCCCAATAGATAGGTGCTCGACATTTGCGACCGTATAATAACTCGAATGGAGCCATACCAATACTTGCTTGCCAACTATTGTTGTAAGCGAATTCAACAAGGCACAAGTATTCATCCCAATTACCACTCCAATCTAATGCACATGCTCGGAGCATATCTTCTAGCGTTTGGATGGTTCGTTCGGATTGTCCATCTGTCTGGGGATGAAAAGCAGTACTGAACTTTAGACGTGTACCCCATGCTTTTTGGAAGCCTTTCCAAAATCTTGATGTGAAACGTGGATCTCTGTCTGAAACAATAGAAGATGGCGTGCCATGGAGTCGAATAATCTCTTGCAGGAATATTTCAGATAATTTACTAACTGAAAATCCTTGCTGAATTGGTAGAAAATGAGCCGATTTGGACAATCTATCAACTACAACCCAGATAACATCATTCTTCTTGAAAGTCTTAGGCAAACCAGTAACAAAATCCATTGTGATCTCATCCCATTTCCAAACAGGAATATCCAATGGTTGCAATAGTCCACTTGCCTTTTATGCTCAATCTTCACTTGCTGGCAAATAAGACATTTGCTTACGTATCGAGCAACATCTTCCTTCATGCCATTCCACCAAAAGTTCTGTCGTAAGTCTCGATACATCTTTGTAGATCCAGGGTGAATAGCAAATGGTGAGTTATGAGCTTCGGATAATAATGACTCACGAAAGGCAGAGTTATTGGGTACACAAAGCCTTTTGCCACACCAAATCACTCCATGCTCGTCTATGCGGAATTCTGATTGCTTGCCAACCTCAAGGTTTTGCACAATCGCCCATAGTTCTCCATCTTGCTTTTGTGCATCCTTGATTCGTGAAATGAGGTCGGGTTCTATCTGCATTCTAGCCAGATATCCATCAGATTTTCCAATATAAATACCAATGTCCATCCTTTCAAGATCTTGAATAATTCGAGGGTGAATTTGAAGACCAGATACAGTTCCAACATTCTTTCTACTCAATGCATCAGCTACTACATTGGCTTTGCCTGGATGGTATTGTATGTTTGCGTCATAGTCTTTTAGAAGTTCTAACCATCTTCTTTGCCTCATATTTAACTCCTTCTGAGTGAATATGTACTTGAGGCTCTTGTGGTCTGTAAAGATGTCGCAAGTCTCACCATACAAATAGTGTCGCCAGATCTTCAATGCAAAGACAACTGCAGCTAACTCTAAGTCATGTGTTGGGTAGTTGACTTCATAAGGCTTCAACTGGCGTGAGGCATAAGCAATAACCTTTCCATGTTGCATCAACACACAACCTAGCCCTTTCTTTGAGGCATCGCTGTAGACTTGATAACCTCCTGAACCAGAAGGAAGTGTGAGTATTGGAGCTGTTACGAGTCGTTTCTTTAATTCTTCAAAGCTCTTATCTTGTTCTTCGTTCCATGAGTACTTCACTCCTTTCCTCAGGAGTTTCGTGAGAGGTAAAGCAATGATAGAAAATCCTTCAACAAATCTTCGATAGTACCCAGCAAGACCCAAGAAACTTCGTACTTCAGTAACAGAAGTGGGTCTAGGCCATTTAGTAACAGCTTCAACCTTTGATGGGTCTACCATGATTCCATCTGCTGATATCACGTGACCCAGAAATGCCACTTGGCTAAGCCAAAAGTCACATTTGGAAAATTTTGCATACAACTTCTTTTGTCGCAACGTTCCGAATACATCATGCAGATGTGTTTCATGATCTTTGCGGCTTTTAGAATACACAAGGATGTCATCAATAAAGACAATGACGAATTTATCTAGGAATTTGTCAAATATGCGATTCATCAAATCCATGAAGACTGCAGGCGCATTGGTTAGTCCAAAGGGCATAACCAAGAACTCGTAATGACCATAGCGAGTGCGAAAAGCGGACTTAGGGACATCATCTTTCTTGATCTTTAACTGGTGATAACCCGATCTCAGGTCGATTTATAAAAGAATTTAGCACCCTGAAGTTGATCAAAGAGATCATCGATACGAGGCAGAGGATACCGATTTCGAATTGTGATCTTATTTAATTCTTGGTAGTCAATACATAAGCGCATACTACCGTCATTCTTCTTTACAAATAGGACTGGTGCTCCCCAGGGTGAAACACTTGGTCTAATAAATCCAAGATTTAATAATTCTTGTAGTTGTTCCTTCAACTCTTTCAGTTCCAAAGGGGCCATACGATATGGTGCTTTAGAGACAGGCTCAGCTCCAGGAATTAAATCGATAGTAAACTCTATCTCACGATCAGGTGGTAATCCCGGTAATTCATCTGGAAATACATCGGGATATTCACGCACAACAGGATGGCTATCAATATTATTAATACTAGCAGAAGTACCCTTAACTGATGCTAAGAATCCCTCACTACCGTTTGAAATTAACTTTTGGGCTTTCAACACGGAAATAATCTTTAAAGATTTATGGGGCAAAACCCCTTGATATACGAAATTGGGCGTTTGAAGATTACCGAAAATAACACGTCGAAAATGGCAGTCTATGGTTACATGATGCCTAGATAACCAATCCATCCCTAGGATAATATCAAAATCACACATATGTATCGGAAAAAGATCTGCCATAAACACAATGGATGCAATACGTATAGGACAATCTCTATAGACGTGAGTGATCAGGATAGAGTTTTCTAAAGGAGTGGAAATGGTCAAAGCATGATCTAACAGAATAGGTTGGACCGGAAGGTACTTAGTAAACAAGTGAGATACTACCGAATGTGTCGCTCCTGTATCAAATAATGCATAGACATTACGTTCACCGAGCTGAAGGGTTCCAGATACAGTACCTTGTGCATTAGCAGCATCAGTGGCAGTAAGTGTAAGCACTCTTCCCCTAGTGTTTGGTGGTGCAACATTCCCTCCAGTAATCCTCCTGGTTTCTGGCACAGTACACTCCTTGATCATGTGTCCAGTCTGGCCACATCGAAAGCATGCTCTTGAGGCTTTGCGGCAAATGCCCTGATGTTTCTTACCACAACTTTGGCATGGAGGGCTCACATTCTGATTCGTCTGTTGAGCTCTATTAGGTCCTCCATTAGGCCGAGTCTGATTCTGGACAGGGGCTTGATTAAGGGGTCTCGGATTCCAAGGACGTATCTGATTTCCCTGGTTTCGATTTGCTTGGACCCTACGGTCTTGATGGTTTGCAGCAGTAGAAGACTGGCCTGAAGCTTGCTTGGGAAATCCGTCTCTGTCTCTCTTTTTTCTTTCACCAGTTCGTGATAAAAATCCCTTCCTCTCAAACTCAAAGGTCTTAATTGCATCAGCTACTTCAGTAAGGTCCTGGAATTTCATAAACATGATTGACTTCCGGATCCTATCATTGACAGCCCACTTGCACTTTTCAGCTTGGACTGCGTCAGAACCTGCCACTTCTCCCACAATACTGGCCAACCTTGTAAATCGAGTGATAAATTCAGAAGCAGGCTCATCGATCCTTTGTCGAATAACAGCGTATTCCCTAATGTGAGCTTCTCTGTCAGCAGTTGAGAAATACTTATCATAGAAAATAGTACGAAAGTCAGCCCATGGAAGAGTAGTAGCATAAGCATCGCCCCCTTTGACTTGCTTGTATCCTTCCCACCAAGTCTGTGCATCATCTTCTAGTTTGTAAGTAGCCAACCTAACTTTGAAGTGATCTGCAACTCCAAGAACTCCAAAGATCTTTTCAATATGGGCTATCCAATTTCTTGCTTCGATTGGATTAGTTGCATGACTAAACGATCGTGGCTTTTGCTTTTGGAATCTCTCGATCCATACGTGTATACCATTAGCATTATTGTTTGTAGCGTTTTCACCGGTTTGAGTACCAGAATTTGGATTGGGTTCTGGGGTACGAGTTTGCTGAATAACGGCCTCGACCGTTTGAGCAATAAGGTTTGGAAGCAAACTAGCAACAGCTTGATTGATAGCAGAAACAACATTTGGATCCACTGCGTTTTCGTTTGCAGTGTTGTTGGGTATAGGATTAGCGCGAGTGGTCCTACGGGTTTGACGACGAGGAGGCATCTATAAAATAAACAAGATAATCGGAATCAGATTAGATAACATAACTAAAATCCTATCTTAAATCTACCCAAAACCTCACAGGCCTAATTACTATGTTTAAGTTTTCTACAGGAAAGAGCCTCTGCTCTGATACCATAGCTGTAACACCCCGGCCCGGAACGGGCTGACGTGTCACAATATCATATCAGAGACAAAAGACAAAGTTTCATTTATTTAATTATAAAACATATAGCGTTACGGAAGACAGGTGGTTCTTAGTCTTAAGGTCAAAATACATTAATATTAAACATAAGTGACAAGCTTCTTTAGGTAGCATCCTATGATTTATTGCTCTCTCTTTATCCCGCCCAAAGTAACCTGTTAACCTGTAGATACAAAAAGTTTACGGAATGAGCTGAAGGCCCAGTACGGAATAATAGGCTCAAATAGTAACGCAATAATTAACTGAAACGTACAACACAAATACTGATCTGAAACGTAACAAGCACATAACTGAACTGAATCATGTAATACAGATGTACCCATAAGCCAAACTGAATTCTATTAGGCGTGTTGATACACGGGTAGCTACTCTCGTTTATCAACACATGAAATGGCGCAGGTTGGCATACCCGCAACCATTTCCGGAACTGAAACTGAAACTGAACTAGGATCGATCCATACGCCTCCTAATTGCATTGTACCACACCTGTACTTAAGAGACGCTGTGAACTAATCTCTCCGTCACGGGTGGAGCACATGATGCCGATGCCACAACAACATGCCCGCGGGACACTCCACGGGAAGCGGTAGCTTAGGGTAACAGAGCACTGAAAATCTGAGTCATAATAATCTGATGCAAATAATAACTAATACTAATAATATCACATACTTTGGAACATACGATAATGAGTGAATTAAAAGGATCGTATGATATATATAATCTACTTCCAATATTAATTATCTTTAGAACGAGAAGTGAACGGAAGGTCAAATGAATTGATGCTCAAAGACGGAGGAGTTTTAATATTTATATATATTATTAATAGGGTTTATATCAATTGAACCAGATAACAAAGGAGAGGGGTAAGGATCCGTACCTTAATGCTCCAAATGATGCTAACTTGTTCACAAGCTTTTACAATTATCTACAACGAGTTATATATATATATATATAATATATATATATATATATATATATTTATGTTAGAATAATATTTAAATCATGGATATGTTTAGTTGAAATTGTCTTTACAAAAGTTAATAATATGCTTATCAATTATCTATAAATCTTTTAAGTTTGTTAAATTTATGCAGATTATATGTAAACGTTTTAATAAATAATGTTCTTTTTAATTCTTTGTTAATATCATAATTTATGAGACACATAACTAGTGATATTTTTAAACTCTAAAAGTATTAGTTTACATTTCCCGACTCTACAAATTGTCAAACATCCATATGATTTTAAGTTTTCAAGGTAAGTTTTATTAATACTTGACAATATATTTAACGTCAAAAGCATATTTTAATATATTAAATTAAAAAATCAAGTAATAACTTTCTAGTATACTTATGGATAACCCACCATCCATTTACGTAAATATTTATTAGCTTTATTGAATTATTAAATATAATATTATATTATGGAAAAATGACTGAACCACAGAAAGGTTTAAAGTAATAAACTAATCAAGTATAGACTTTTATAAACCCAGATGTATTCCTCCCTTAACCAGTAGGTTAACCATGTATACTAATTCAAAAGTTCAGAATACTAACAAAATCATGAGGAACGTGGTTTGAAACCGTAAGTTTAGCGTGTTTACTAGTTACCCAGTTTAACTAGATTTAAATTTGTATAATTATTAAAAATGATGATAGAAATATACCCCTCTTGTCTTCTTCAAAGTTCACCGGAAATAGAGTAGGTCTGTCGGAAATTGTTTATGACTTCAGCGAGGGTTTTGTTTGTACGCAGCGACGTGACCGAAGGTTTTTAATAAGGCAGATACAGGTAACGTAGTTATTATCTTTAAGAAAAGGAAACCTGGTTGATGCTACAAAGGGTCGTCGGAGAACGAGTAAGTTGACCGGAAACTGTATCCAGCCCTACAGGAGGTTTCGAAACTTAAATATATGGTCGAAGGTTACTAATAAGGTGAAGGTAGGTAGCAACAATATTATTTTGGCGTTTTGGGTTTGTTTTCGGTTCACCGGAAAAATGTTATAGAACAGAGCATAAGATTGAAAGTGAAGGAGATGGGTTGGAGGTGACGATCAGTCGGAGATCCGATCGCAAACAGAGGGTGGTGGTGTTGTCGGGTTGGTCGGAACAGGGCTGTGGCGTTCGATTGCCGGTCACCGGAACTGGGGAAGGTGACCGGAGGTAGTTGTGTGTGTGTTTCTTTCTCTATCTCTCATGACTCTAATTTTTCTGTTTTGATTGGTGTAGAATTCTTGTGACTTATTCATCCATATTTATAATTGAAGGCATGCATGCATGTATGTTTAGTAATGATGTTGAAGATGATAGGTGGAAGACATGTGGTGTGTGAGCGTGAGTTTTAAGCTCACATTTGCGCTGGCCTAAATGTGCTGTCCAATTGAGCTATCCACTTCTAGAATGCATAGTGTACTTGGTCAAACTTTCATTGGAGGTTTTGACTAATCATATTTTATTATTGTTATTTTGTTCAGTTATTACAGTAATTAGTAGCATCAAAATAAAACAAGGGTTACTTTTAGTTTTAGATTTTATTAGGACTTTAAACAGAGAAGATGAAGGGTTAGTGGACAAACCTAGGCCTAAGGTGAATCCGTCTATTAATAGAGGTTAGTAGGTTACTCATTACGGTCCATAACTAAACAGTTATTTGGAATGTTCCTGATCATTACAGAAGAGAAATGGTTTGAAGGTGTGTGTTGTATGTATAGAATGGTGAATTATTGTAGTGTGTTAGGTATATGATAGAAGGGTTTGAAAAGAAATAGCACAACTCCTTCTTTAATGTTTTTTATAATTAAAAGGAACTTCAGGTTAGCGCCGATCCGATTGTAGATTTAAAGGCTGAACACGAGTATAATGAAACAATCAAGAATCGGAAATTATTAAAACGACTGTTCATGCAAGCAAGTAAAATTCAGTTGTTGGACATTGTTGGACAATTGTCAGAGAGATATCTGTCAACGATGAAGGCAACCTGAACAATTAAAATCAATAACTTCAGGCCAGCCAGACGTTTGTCAAAAGAATTTTGTACTATGCATTCTCACACAATGTCCAACAACTGAATTTTACGTGCTTGTATGAACAGTTGTTTGGAATTGTTTGGTGATGTAAAAAAAGGTCACACATGTACAGTTGTTTGAAATCAATTGGGGGGGGGGGGGGGTAAAATTCAGTTGTTGGACATTGTGATTGGGTACGGGGAAGTTGTTGTCGGAGAGATATCTATCAACAATGAAGGCAACATACTTGAAATCAATGGGAAGGTAAACAAAAAGGGTTGCTTGTTAGCGCTGATCCGACTGTTTGATTTAAAGGCTGAACATGAGTATAATCAAACTATCAAGAATCGGAAATTAGTAAAACAACTGTTCAGGCAAGCAAGTAAAATTCAGTTGTTGGACATTGTGATCGGTACGGGAAGTTGTTGTCGGAGAGAAATCTGTCAACGATGAAGGCAACATACTTGAAATCAATGGGAAGGTAAACAATTCCTGCTCATCATGAGGAATATCTAGCTCATCTTGGATCTTGGATTTTACATTGCCAAAGGTCTTGATGAATATCTTCATCAATCTCATTGATCTACGCATAAGTGTGAGAGTCGATTTCCCTTTGGGGGTGACTAACAAAGAGATAATCTTTTTGATGAATGTATTATTCACAAATATTTCCATCTTTCCCGCTGCTTTATCAATTCTTGTGAGGGTGGATCCGTTGACGATGTGTAAGTCAGCAAGGGTATCGCTATCTTCAAGGATAACACCATTAAATATCAAGTCGATACAAGTTGGTGGTTATTATTTTGTTTTTTAAATTTTCAATTTTTTTACAATAATTATATTAAAAAATATTTAAAAAAAATAAATAACCAATTCAAAACACTAAAAAAATACCCAAAATAAACTTTGATTCGAAACGCCTTGCTTTGGCCATAGCGAGGCGCTTCGGATCAAAAATCACATTTTTCTGACCTCGAACCGAGGTTGTTAAAAAGTAACCAAAGCGACTCGCTTTAACCAAAGCGAGGCGCTTTAAAGGGGGTGTAAATAGAAGTGGGGGGTTTTTAATATAACCACCCTTCTTTAAATAACTCAACAAAGTATGATCCAAATCTAAGGAAGACTTGAAGGTCAAGATAGGGAGGATTTAAAAGAAAATAATTAATAGTAAAGACAAGAGGCACTGCAATATCCGAAGCCAGAGCCAATATTAAGTTTAGTTATAAAGGCAACCAATCTAAAGCCATGTTTGGCTCTCCTTCTCCATCTCTCATTATAACTTTTCCCCTTCAAAAACTACTTAATCTCATAAGTCAATTTCTCCCTTTCAAAGCCAAAAATCCCTCGTAAGTTACTTTTCAAAACAACCATCTAAACACTTTTGTTTTAACTTATGACTTATTGGATAAGTCATAAGTTAAAAGGAGGTGCGGAAATGAAAAGCCAAACATGCTCTAAGTCCAATGGATTTTTTTCTAGAGAAATGAGATTGGTCACTAGAAGACAAAAGTTATTATTGTGTCACTAACACTTTAGGTATCTATACGATTTTTTATTTTACTATTCGTCCAGAAGCGTTAGCGATGGAAACAGGTTTCGGCAATCATGGGGGACCCACGACTTGCGTTTGGAAAACTGAAACCCTTGAACCTTTATACCTCCGAGATCTCGTTACTATCATTGGTCTCTTATTTGTTGGTCCCAAAACACTTATGGAAATGTGTATAAAGAGGGGATTGTATATACTAACTTCTTTTTAATGTTTTAACTCATTTACTGAGTATATTATGAAAAATAGAATGAGATTAATCTATTTTTAAACATATATAAGAAAATAATAAAAAGGGTGTCTGTAATTCAATCTAGAGAAAATTGCAGTTTTCGTCCCTGTGGTTTGCCCAAACTAACAGGTTCAGCCCAGGCTTAACACCCTGAGTACCTGTGGTTTTATTTCTAACAGTTTACATCTCTCGAGCTAACGGACGTCTATCTGCCATTACATCACCCCCACGTGCAGCTCACGTGAGGGGTACCCTGGTCATTTAACTCATTAATGAAAGGCAGTTTGGTCATTTCATCCTTTGAGGGGGTATTTGGGTCATTTCAACTAGTAACGAATGGTAGTTTGGTCATTTCAATCCTTGATTAAAAAAAAAAAATCTTAACGAAAATATCTCTGATCAATTAACTTTCCCTTCCTATATAATCCTCTAATCTTCAACCCTATTCTTTAACCCTAAGCTTCACCTTCAATCCTTCATCATCAATAATCTCAATCAACCATCCAACCAAACTACAATGGTGATGTGCAGGTGTGGAGCAACAACAGACCTCAGAATTTCATGGACGAATGAGAATCCAGGACGTAGGTACCATCGTTGCACAAATGGATGTGGTTTCGTTGATTGGATGGACCCCCTACTTGTACAAACCCTATTGTGTTGATACTTGCTCTGTTGGCCACCATACGAAACCATGAAGACAATGTCAGAAGACTGTGTGCCAGGAAATCAGAAGCTGATCAAGTGTTGAAGAAAACAGAGAATGAAAGCAAGATGTTGAAACTAGGTCTAGTGTTTGTTTTGATGTTTTTTGTGATGTATTATGTTATGAAGTAGGTCTAGGGTATGTGCAGGTGTAGGGTATGTGCAGGTGTAGGGTATGTGCATGTCTAGGGTATGTGCAGGTCTTGGATGTTTTTTGGTGGTTGTGCAGTCATGGTTTCTAGGTTTGGTGGATGTTTTTTTTGTAATGAAAGTCATGTTTTGACGAAGATGAAGAATGAATATTATGTAATGAATGTTTGGTAATGAAATGAATATTATGGATGAATGAATGTTATTGTGTATGAGTCATATGCTAATGTTAATGGTTATGTAGGGTCATAATGTTAGTGAATTAGTCATGTTAATGGTTGTGTAGGGTCATAATGTTAATGAAACATGTCAAATGGGTCAAGGTTAATGAACATGTCAAATGCAGTTTGTTACTCAATGCAGTTTGTAATGGTTGTCAAATGGGTCAGTTTGTTATGATGTTGGATCAGTCACCTTTAAATGGGTCAGTTTGTTATGATGTACATAGGCTTGCCGTTTGTTAATGGTCAGGGTGTGCAGTTGAATGGGGTTGATTTATGCAGGTTGTTAATGGGTCAGGGTATTTTGGTTTGAGCAGGTTATGTTAATGGTTTGTGTAGTTTGGTTGATAATGGGTCAGGGTAATAATGGCTTAATTTTGGGCACTTCATTTTGGTCATTTTGGTCACTTCATTTTGGGCATTTTTTTGCAGCCTATGTTAATGGTTTGTGTAGTTTGGGTCAGTATGATCATAGGTTTGTTTCATGAATGGTTTGACTTATTTAAGTCAAATGGGTCAAGTATGCAAATGGGTCAATATGATCATGAATTGAATGTCATTTCTAACGGCCATATTTCCTGTATAACGACCATATTCACTATAAATAGGCACAAAACGGCACCAAATGACCATACAATCCAATTAGTAAGATGGATCAAAAAAACACAAAAAAAGAAAAGACTAAAAACCAAAACACACTCAACATGAACATGCTGCTAGTGATCAAGATCCAAAGGAACAAGATGTTGTTGATGATCAAGATCAACAACCACAACATGCCCCCTGATGATGAACAACAAAAACATGATGCTGATCATGAATATGTGCAGTTGAATCAGCTTGCAGATCCACTGATTCATAATAAACAGCATGCTGCTGATGATGAACATGATCATCAAGGAAAGACAGATCATCAAGGAACACAAAATCATTTTCATTTTGTTGATTGCATACACCTACATAACCAAATCAAATTTATTACAATGTTGATTGCATACACCTACATTAACCAAATAAGAACAAAGTACAACACAAAGAACACAAAATCAAATATATTACAATGTTGAATGACAACAGTTTCAGTTCATGACCATGATGTTCGACCCTGTGTTTCCTATGTTAGACCAAATCTGCAAAATTGGAGGAACATCAGTCCATCTTTCATTTCGTAGATGATTATTTGAGCTCCAATTGGACATTGTTGATCTCGAATTGGAGGAAAACATTGGATTTCAGATTAGGGTTTCAAGTTGAATTGAGGAAGAAGAAGTCTGCTTCTTCAAATTATAACGTTCATATTTCAGGGATTGAAACGACTAAAATACCCTTCATTTTCGAGTTGAAATGACCAAGATACCCCTCACGTGAGCTGCACGTGGGGGTGATGTAACAGCAGATAGACGACCGTTAGCTCGAGGGATGTAAACTGTTAGAAAATGAAACCACAGGTACTCAGGGTGTTAAGCCTGGGCTGAACCTGTTAGTTTAGGCAAACCGCAGGGACGAAAACTGCAATTTTCTCTTCAATCTATTCATGTTAAACTTGAGCCATTAACACTCACGTCGCCCTTAGGTGTCCTAACATGACCAAAAGAGTGCACCTATGACTCAATCAACAATTAGAATGTGCTGGTCATGAAGTTGGTTAATACTTAATAGTAAAATGTTGTGTGATTGTCCTAAACAACATATTAATTGGGTTTGGGGTAACATTTTTGTAGTCATATGAGTTGAGACAAGGATTTGCATATTAGGAACCAGACTTGTTTGGGTGTGTACTTAAGGCTTTATAAAACAAAGTTTACTCTAATTTGTCCAATTATGAATAAACATACTTAGAATTAACTAATTGATTGAATCCTATATAATTAGCCAAGAGTTTTGACTTTTGTGTGGCATGTTGTGTGACCATGTATATGACCATATGTAATGACACGTTACGTTCTACACGATAGTAAATGTTACTGGCAAGTGAACAGACTTGCCTGCAGGCTTCACACATTCAAAATTGATGTCAATGAATATAACATGTATATTTTAACGCTATCAACCATACCATGAAGATTAATGGAGCTCCACCGGCTGCACCACTTGCCATTAAAAAAAATTGCAGGGTTGTGTGTGTTTTGAAGTTAATGAACTTGGTGAATGGTAATTCTGAATTTAAGACTAGGATCTTCACATAAAATAGTTGGAAATATATAATCAATTTTAATTTTTAAAAACCATTTTTTTTTTGAACGGCCAACAAAACTTTTATTGATAAAATGCTAACAAGATGCTAGCACCAAGAGTCCGAATACAATACCGAAAATAAAGTAACCCCCCCCCCCCAAAAAAAAATGTACACCTCTAGTTGAACTGTTGAAGTGGTGAAAATCATATATTGGTTGCGACTTGGGCCCAATGCTTTTGGATTCCATTTAATGTTTTAAGAGTAAATTACTATTTGCGTCCTTGTGTTTTGGTGGTTTTAACTACTTGAATCCAAAATGAAAATGTTTAACTACTTGAACACTTCAGTTTTCCAAACATAACCATCTTAGTCCAAAAACATATTTGCACGTGGGGGGGGGGGGGACTTAACTGAGATTCTAACCAACGTTACGTTTTTGGACTCAGATGATTATGTTTGGAAAACTGAAGTGTTCAAGTAATTAAACATTTTCATTTTGGATTCAAGTAGTTAAAACCACAAAAACACAGGGACACAAATAGTCATTTACTCAAGTTTTAATAATTCTAACTAATAACTTTATTTATTTATTTATATTTTTGAAAAGTGAACTTCATTAACGAAAAAAAGCGAGTCATCAAAGTGAGGACCGCCAAAAACCAATTACAACTTGTACAACGGATTATCAATCCAATCCTTCCAAACAAGACTCGAAAAACTAGACCTGTGCTTAATCCAAAGGAAAGACCAAGACCTAATCAAACTGACGACTTCCATTACCTTCGGGTTATTCCCTTGAAACACCTTCATATTACGAGTCTTCCAAATTGCCCAACAAGAAATCATAATAATACATTTCACAATCCTTTTAAACCACTTACCACCCATAATGTGTTTATGGAACGTTAATAGATCTTTGAAATCAAACGCAGTGATAGGCCCAACCTTGCACCAATCACCAACCGCCAACCAAACTCCATAGGAAAAACCGCATCCGATAAATAAATGCGCTACATCTTCATCATCGAAATCACAAAGACTGCAGGTAACATGTGGAATATCAACATGTCTTGAACGAAGCGCCATACGAGTAGGAATTCGATTCATCTCCATTCTCTATATGAAAATATTAACTTTTATAGGCACCATCGACTCCCAAGACATAACTCTAGTTTGCTGCACCTCTGACCCGTTGCGGATTAGTTTTTTGACTGAAGCAACCGAAAAACCATTGCCAACGTCCTTAGTCCAAACCCAGCGGTCCTCTGAATCTACCAGCTTGACGGATTTAAGCAAAAAAACATAAATCTTGCATCTCTGAAATCTCGCCAACCGAAGAAATACCCTTCTTCCAATCCGGGAAAAAATGTAGCCCACTATCATACCTCTTTAAACGTTCAGCAACCAGAGCTTGTTTTCGAGATTCAAGCTTAAACAAGTTAGGCCATCTGCTGGACAGCCGCGTATCACCAATCCAAATGTCATACTAGAACCGGATTTGCAGGCCATTTCGAACTCTCGGACATATTAAAGAAGCGACCCTTTTACCATTAAACTCCATCCTTAGAAGCGTGTTTACAATACACACTCAACAATCTTTGACCCGCTTATTAACCGGAAGGAACTCCCACCAACTCCTACCTCTATGAATAGTCTCCACTACATTTCGCCACACATTATTCGGTTTCGTTTTAAACCTCCAAGCCCATTTCGCCAAAAGAGCGATATTCACATTTCTTAATCTCGTGATACCCACACCACCGTTTGTGACACCCCACATTTTCATGTTAACTCTTTTACTGAACTCTAGTAAATTTTCCTTGATCATACGTGGTTAAACACTTAGCTAGGGTCAGTTGAACAGGTCTTTCAGAATGTTATGTAATAATAACACATGTTATGTGACATTAGCGTACGTTATGACACACACACGAATCCTGTATCTCGAACGTTGGTGATTGGTTAGGCATGCATGATTATATGAACTATTGAGTGTTGATGAATGTGAATAACACGTGTATGTGAATTACATGCTTATGTGAACTACTGCGTATTAGTTACGTAAACTTTATGAGATATGTGCACCTATGATAAACTTGCTATGAATTGATAAAACGGTAGTTTTATACGAGTTAGTATGATTATTATTGTCGGGATTAGTCTCGGGAGTTAGATATTACTAACGGGCTCAATTAACAGATAAAAACCCTTAGAACCCGAAACCTTGGCCCATGATCTTAACCCTAGTATATTATTTAAAAAAAAAAAAAATAAACACAAACCCTACCTACCCTACTTGTGCCGTGGACAAGGAGGCACCCCACACCCACCTTTCAATCTCAATCTTCATCAATTTCCCACTAGTTCAAGTTGATTCGGGTGTTATCTTGAGGTTTTAAGGATTCTAGCATTGCAAGGTATATGTTTTATGTGTTATACGAGTAATTATAATGCTTGAAAAGTTGTAAAACTCTAAGAAATATGCATGTTAAAAATCGCAAATCATGTATGTAGGATATCTTGGATGTTTGTTGTGATTGTTGATGAGTATTGTTGATAAAAATCATATCTAGGGTATGTGGTACGTAAATACATAGATTTAAATGTTATAATATGTATTGAATTCTATTAATATGAGTTATTTTATGATTATGGGTTAATAAGAATGATTAAAGGTTCATGAGAAGAATTACATCACCCATGACTTGGAACTGGGAGCAATGGTTTTTGCTCTAAAAATCTGGAGGCATTATCTCTATGGGGCGAAGTGTACGATATTCACTGACCACAAGAGCCTCCAACTCATATTCGATCAAAAGGAGCTGAACATGCGACAGCGTCGATGGGCCAAGCTTCTGAATGATTATGACTTTGCCATCAAGTATTATACCGGGAAAGCTAACGTAGTAGCTGATGCCCTCAGTCGTAAGGAAACGAAACCCAAACGAGTGCGAGCTTTACAACTTACCGTACATTCTAATCTTCCTGATAAGATACGTGAAGCCCAGGGTGAGGCTTTGAAAGCAGGAAACATTGGGCTTGAAACTTTACATGGTGCGGATAAGCACTTGGAACTGAAGACGGATGGTCTTCAATACTTTATGAATCGAGTCTCGATACCACATTTTGGGGATCTCAGACAACTGGTGCTCGATGAAGCTCACACCTCTCGATATTCGGTACATCCTGTTTCGGACAAGAGGTACCAAGATCTTAAAAACTCTTTACTGGTGGCCAAACATGAGAGCTGAGATAGCCACTTATGTTACTAAGTGCTTGACTTATGCGAAGATTGAGATTGAATATCAGAAACCTTCAGGCCTACTCCAGCAACCAGAAATCCCTATGTGGAAATGGGACGGAATTTCTATGGATTTCATCACAAAGCTTCCTAGAACGCCAACTGTCCATAACATGATTTGGGTTATTGTGGATCGTTTAACCAATCAGCACATTTTTTTTTGGCAATAAAGGAAACCGACTTGCTAGAGAAACTAGCCAATCTCTACATCAAGGAGGTAGTCTCTAGGCATGGGGTGCCTATTTCTATTATATCTGATCGCGATGTGCGATTCACTTCTCATTTTTGGACTACTCTCCAAAACGCTTTAGGGACTCGCTTAGATATGAGCACAGCCTATCACCAACAGACGGATGGATAGAGTGAACGTACCATCCAAACATTGGAAGATCTGCTACGAGCGTGCGTGGCAGATTTTGGCAACATTTGGGATAAGCACTTGCCTTTGATTGAATTCTCGTATAACAACAGTTACCCCACTTCAATACAGTGTGCGCCTTTAGAGGCACTTTATGGACACAAGTGTAGGTCTCCCATCTGCTGGACTGAAGTTGGGGATAGCCAGCTAACAGGTCCCGGACTTGTGCACGAAACTTCTGAGAAGATAGTGCAAATCAGAAATCGGATGGCTGCTGCTTGTGATCGACAGAAAAGTTACGCTGATAAGCGTATGAAACCTTTGGAGTTCCAGGTTGGGGACAAGGTTCTATTGAAGGTGTCACCTTGGAAGGGGGTGATACGCTTTGGAAAACGGGGAAAATTAAACCCACGATACGTTGGACCATTCGAGATTGTCGAAAGGATTGGTCCGGTAGCTTACAAGTTAAACTTGCCTGATGAACTCAGTGGAGTGCACAACGTATTCCACGTATCAAACTTAAAGAAATGCTTATCGGATACAACACTGGTGGTGCCACTGGAGGAGATCCAGGTGGACGATCAGCTACGGTTCATGGAAGAACCGGTGGAGATTCTTGAGCGGGGCGTCAAGAAACCCAGACAAAACACTATACCTATTATTGAGGTACTATCGAATTCCCGTCTAGGACCGGAATACACGTGGGAATGCATGGATCAAATGCGGCTTAAATACCCACATCTCTTTACTAAACCTGAAACTATGCATAAACCAAACACTAAACGTAAAGCAACTATCTCAAAATGAATTTCGGGGCGAAATTCCTTTCAACTTGGGGATGATGTGACATCCGGGAACCAAGCACACATTTTTCTAGCTGACTTTACTGTTTACTTGCTGAATTTCGGGACGAAATTCTTTTCAACTTGGGGATGATGTGATACCCCGCATTTTCATGTTAACTCTTTTACTGAACTCTAGTAAATTTTCCTTGATCATACGTGGTTAAACACTTAGCTAGGGTCAGTTGAACAGGTCTTTCAGAATGTTATGTAATAATAACACATGTTAGGTGACATTAGCGTACGTTATGACACACACACGAATCCTGTATCTCGAACGTTGGTGATTGGTTAGGCATGCATGATTATATGAACTATTGAGTGTTGATGAATGTGAATAACACGTGTATGTGAATTACATGCTTATGTGAACTACTGCGTATTAGTTACGTAAACTTTATGAGATATGTGCACCTATGATAAACATGCTATGAATTGATAAAACGGTAGTTTTATACGAGTTAGTATGATTATTATTGTCGGGATTAGTCTCGGGAGTTAGATATTACTAACGGGCTCAATTAACAGATAAAAACCCTTAGAACCCGAAACCTTGGCCCATGATCTTAACCCTAGTATATTATTTATAAAAAAAAATAAACACAAACCCTACCTACCCTACTTGCGCCGTGGACAAGGAGGCACCCCACACCCACCTTTCAATCTCAATCTTCATCAATTTCCCACTAGTTCAAGTTGATTCAGGTGCTATCTTGAGGTTTTAAGGATTCTAGCATTGCAAGGTATATGTTTTATGTGTTATACGAGTAATTATAATGCTTGAAAAGTTGTAAAACTCTAAGAAATATGCATGTTAAAAATCGCAAATCATGTATGCATGTTAAAAATCGCAATAATGCTTGAAAAGTTGATGATTATTGTTGATAAAAATCATTTCTAGGGTATGTGGTACGTAAATACATAGATTTAAATGTGATAATATGGATTGAATTCTGTTAATATGAGTTATTTTATGATTATGGGTTAATAAGAATGATTAGGGTTCATGAGAAGCATGTTATTAGAATTCTGATTTTCTGGCAGATTCATTGTGACGAATTGTAGGGCTGTTATAGGGTGATTAACATGTGTAATCTGATTGTTTTCTAATGTTAAAACATAACTTATGATGTTAGCTTTTCAAAAAGTCCAAAATCATGCGTTTTGGACTTGCTTTGATATGTGTTCATGATTTTATAAGTTTAAAGGTCATATCAGATTTTCGGAATTATAAATTGGGTCAACTTTAAACGGTCATAACTCGAGATTTACAAAAGGTTAAGTTATGAAATTTGGACAGTAGGTCAAAATTGGAAACACTTGGCTTTTCCAGTTGGATTCACCTCGTTTGGGTCAATACACAATTTTTGGGAATTTTTCTACTAAACTGACCTGCTGTGGAAATGTTCTGGACATAGCTGTGTTGTACGAATTTTAATAATTTTTGTGTTTGGTTGTGAGACAAAAACAAAATATGGGTTATCAAATGAATCCCAATGAATAATCAGTAAAAATTTGAGAGTTTAAATCGTTCGTTAAGTATTTTAAATAATTCGTTTTTCACAGCGTACAATCTGTCCTGAAAACACAGATTGTGTAAGGGATGTTTACGTGATTATTTGGTGTCTTATATGGTATGTATTTGACATGAACTTGCATGAATACTTATATGAGATGTGTATGAGGTATAAAACTGATAATAATCAATATGAGCACCAACGGGATACGTAGGACTTACTTGTGCATGTAGAGTCATTAGGTGTCACTACACGGTTTGAACTTTAAAAGTCTTGGACAAACGAGTTGTATGGTGTGTTGGTTATGCACATATACTCACCTAGTGACATTTGTAATAGGGAGTCGGTAGCTCATTTCTGTTTGAGGAATTTGGATTATTTTTGTGCAACCTAAGGTGAGTTTCACTACTCTTTTCTCAAAAGCATGCGTCTCAGGTTGAGACAACGTACTTAACTTTTTCTAGTCCGGGTTGGGACTACTTACACATCCCGGGTTGGGATGCTATGGATCCTTGTGTGGGTTGGTTTTTGCTAGTTCGCAAACTGTGTCCTTGATGAACTAAACCAACTCTATCATCTGTAAGTCCTTCACATACCGAATGAGTTGCCGGGTTTATGGCAAGCGGGTTATTAGTTGATAGCGCTATTAGGTCTTACAAACCTCACACCGGCTCGGGAGTACGGGAGTGAACTATAACTTAACAGATTTTATCATTGTTGATAGGCAATGATGTAAGGCATGCAGCTCACGTGTGTGACTACACGTACATCAGCAGTTCGGTATATCGGTGTTAGTTATCATGAATGGGTTAGCTACCCTTGACATGCGATAAACTAGTGTTTACACGGTTCTTGGAACCAACTCAATTACTTGTTTACGTGGTTTTGGAAACCAGCGCATTTACATACTCATTTACTTTACTTAGTGAACTCACCAACATTGTTTGTTGACCCACGATATACATGCTTTTGCAGGTAGTTAGCTTCCGTGCTAGGATTAGAAAGCACTGCACACTTCACTGCATTTGGGGTCTTGGGCATACACCTAAATTACATATTATGCTTTTATGTTTTCTTTCATATGGTTTTAATTTGGGCGCGTTGTTTTGTGCATGGTTTTAAAAGGTTTAAATTTGGTTTATGCTTCCGCAGCTTAACTAAACTTGATTTTTGAAAACGAACTAAATGGTTTGGGCATTTAGAGTTCGTTCATATGACTTATGGCTATGGGATCCTGTTATGTCATGCGCCTCGCGGTATAAACCCCGCAGTGGAAATTTGAGGGCGTGACACCGTTTTTCTTAGACATAGTAACAATATCCAACCAACCCAACTCATCTTTCTATTCTCTTCCGAGCCACCCCACAGGAAATTACGCATTAAATGTTCTATTTGGTCTGTAATTTTAACTGGAGCTTTGTATAGAGACAAATAATAGACCGGTAAGCTAGCGAGGACCGACTTTACCAATGTTAAACGACCACCTATAGAAAGCGAATTAGCCTTCCACGAGGCTAACCGGTTCTGAATCGTGTTAATAACCGAGCTCCAGTGATGACATTTATTCATATTAGCCCCGACCTTGATCCCCAAATAGTCAAAAGGAATCGTACCAACTTTACAATCCAAAAAAGAGGCCATATTAACAATCTCATCATCTTGAACTCCAACACCATACAAAGTGGACTTGCGAATATTAATTTTTAGTCCAGAACAAATATAGAAAACTCGAAGCAAGGTAGCTGTGTTCCTTATGTTCTCCTCGGACCATTCCCCCACTAATAAGGCATCATCGACATATAGCAAGTGAGAAATGTGAGGACCACCCTCGAAAGTCCGAAGATCTTTGATAACCACCAAGTCACAAGCTTTAGAAACCATGAAAGAAAACGCTTCCTTCACACTAATAAAAAGAAACGGAGACAATAGGTATCCTTGGCGAATACCTTTATGACATTGAAATTCAAAAGTTGGAGCCCCATTTACCAATACCGATGACCTTGCGGATTCCAGAATACCTTTCACCCACGAACACCAACGATCAGGAAATCCCATTTGCGCCATAATAGACAATAGAAAGCCCCAATTAACGTTGTCGTAAGCCTTCACGAAATCAATTTTAAGCATAAAGGCTTTTTTTTTTCATTTTTCTTAAGCGAACCGTAAACCTCGTTAATAATAATAAAAGATGTGCTACATCCCCAAGCAGTGCTACCTGTATCAAAAAACTCATCAAACAAGTTAACGAAATCACCTTCCAAACAACCCGAGAACGTCTTTATGAACTTGAAATTAAAACCGTCTGGGCCAGGAGCTCTATCCGACCGCAATAAAAAACAGCATCTTTAATCTCATTGTTAGAAAAAGGATGGATCAAACTCATCGCATCCTTTAATGATAGTCGGCCTATCCCCTCGCATAAAAACGTAGGCCGTGAAGGGTATTTATCCAAAAAATGATTCCTGAAAAACAAGAAAACATGCTTCTTTACAAACATTCGGGGTAGTAAACTAATAACTTTCTTAGTGTATGTGTAGTGGTGGGGGGTTATAGGGGGTTATGGGTATTAAAATATTAAAAAGTAATAGAAGGGTGTTTATGGAAAAAGAGGGTGTAGTGGGAATGGGGGTTATGGGGGGTTATAAATGATTGGGTAATCATAGGTTAATTATTTATTTTCTTATTTAAATAATAATATTGATAAAAGAAAAAATAATAATAATAATAAATAAATAAAATAATAAAACGTTTGAATTTCAAATTCCCCCCCCCAAACGTTTGAATTTCAAATTTTCCCCCACACACGTTTGAATTTCAAATTCTCCCCCCCAAACGTTTGAATTTCAAATTCTCCACCCAAAACGTTTAAATTTCAAATTTTCCCCCCAACCGGTCATATTTGTAACCCTATAAATACAACACCAAAACTGATTTTTCAGTCACACCTCCAATTCCTCATCCTCAAAACAATGAATAACATGGGTGCCGGTTTTCAACCAGGAGCTGCCGGACCGTCTAATATCTGACAGTACTCTCGCCGGGTCCGAGGACAGGTCCGCCCCCGTAGACTACCATTCACCTCCTCTACTCCTCCTACTGCTGCACAACCTCCTCTTTCTCCTCCTCCTCCACAACATTGGTTATATCCCCATCCTCCTGCTGCTGCTGCACAACCAACCTTTCCTCTTCCTGAAGCCGATGATGACTGGACGGATGAGGAAATGGTCTGGGCCATGGATTATGCGTTGGCCCAGAAAGAAATGGAGCGTCTAATGTTGTCGGCCCCTGCCCCCCGGACTGCTGCTATCCCCACCCCCACCCCCACCCCTACCATCAGACTACCCCCACCCCTACCACCAGACTACCCCCACCCCTACCATCAGACTACCCCCACCCTTACCACCAGACTACCCCCACCCCTACCACGAGACTTCCCCAACTGAGGGGGACTTGGAAGCCCTCAGGGAAATTGAGGAGGAGGAACGCCTCTGGAGCCTTCCTTCCCCTCCTCGTGAGTACTGCTATTTCCCCTCAGATGCGAGATCCGATAGACGGGATAGCTCACGTTCCGTGTCCCCCGAGTACCCCACACTCGAGGACTGGGACAACTACTCTCCATAGTGGAGAAAATTAGGATTAAATAAGTAATTTAGGAATATGTAATGTTTAAATAAGTAATTTAGGAATTATGTAGTGTTTTATTAAGTAATTTATGTAATGTGTTTTTATATGTTTTATATATTAATGTGTTTATGTTTCATTGTTTACAAAATAAAACACTAAACATTAAACATAACATTAAACATAACTTTAAACATTACAACCTGCCAGGATAAGAAAATAAAGCCTAAACATTAAAAATTAAACATAGTGAAAACGCATCAGAGACCACGACAAAAGATTGGTGATGGAGAAGTCGCTGTCGTATTGTTGACGATAGGCGTCGTGTGTCAACTGAATTGCCATCTGTTCGCTAACCCCAGGGTGCGCCTGCATCGTCGCTTCATAGACTCTATGCCATCTGTTAACGTTATTTCATATGGCAGACCACTTAATGGTGATCTGATCAACGGTACGGTAGTTCGTTCTGGTGATTTGGTTGAACTCGACCAACACATTATTGGCTGGCGGGATCTCCTTAGTGTTCATCCACGCCCGCACCAACTCGAGTTGCTCTTGATTCGTCCACGCTGCCATAGGTTTGCTTTGTATTTGGGTTGTGTTTAGTGTTGGTGTGGTGGGGTGTTTGATGTTTAAATGGATGGATGGATGTATGTATATATATATATATATATATATATATATATATATAAAGAGAGTTGGAAGAAAAAAAATAAAAATAAAAGAAACAACCGTTGGAAAACGGTCGAATGGCACAAAAATCAAGACCCCCACATTTGAAAATGCTCGTTATGCTCACAACCCTCCACCCCTAAAACGCCCTAAAACGCCGTGGGGGCGGTGTTGGGGGGCGTTTTGAAGCATAAAACGCCGTATAACGGCACCACTACACATACACTTAGCTCGTGAAATATTCCATAACATATTTAATGTTTTAGAAAATAAATTAAGACTATTATGAGAAATTCTAAAAAAGCAAAATGACAATATTATAAAATTAGTTTAAAAAAATTGTTATGATGCAGATTGATTAGGAAAATTAGAGCTCTCCATTTGAGATCTCGATATCTTTAATTAGATGGCTTTGTCCTTTCTACTTTGCTATAACAAACCTACCCTAAGCGTCCCTCATAAACATGACCATTTTGCTAGGGTGTTCAAATTCGGATAATCCAAATTTCGGATATCCGAATTTCGGATAATCCGAAATTTTGGATAGTCAATAAAGATAGTCAATATTGGGATCCGAATCCGAAATTTCAGATAATCCGAATTTCATATTCGGATTCGGATTCGGATCATCCAACGGATAATCCGAAACTTAAAAAAAATAAAAATAAATAAATAATAAAAAGCGTTCTCCTTTGTGTCTAAAGTCTGAACATGTTAAAAAACTAAAAATCAAAGTTAGATAAACGAAACTTGAACAAAAAAAATGTAAAAGAAACTTACCGTTTGGTGGACGGGGGTTGTGGAGGTCGGAGACGAGGTGGACGGGGGCTGTTATAGAGAATAGAAGAGGGAGCGGCTGCTATCGATTGGAGTAGTATTGACTTAGGGTTAGGAGGATTAGGGATTTAGGATTGTGTATTGTGTTATGTAGTGTGTGTGTGTGTATATATATATATATATATATATATATATATATATATATATATATATATATATATATATGGATCCGGATATTTTGAAAACTCCCCTGAGTTGCGATAACTTGAGAACTCCCTAACCCAATAATAATGTGACACATAAGCCACTTAACATTATTATAATGGAGGGCATTTTAGTCAAATAACACATCTCCTACACTACCCCACCCCACCATATATGTTTAAATAGATTTCTCTCTCTAAATAATCAGTCTTTCATCTCTCTCTCTCTCATTTCGTTTCTCTCTCTAAAATACACACACACACATACAGTATTACAGGGGCTGAACAAAAGAAGACGACGACAGGGGCTGAACAAAGAAGACGACGACAAGGGGAGATGGTGCCGGTGGTGCCAGATCTGGTGTTCGAGGAACAGGAAACCGGTGGTGGGACGAACTGGTCGGCCAAGAACAGAACTGGTTCGAGGTTTGATGAGCAAAGTACGGGGGTGGTTTGAGGTTCGATGAGCAAAGAACAGAACGGTGGTGGGACGATGATGACAGAACGGTGGTGTCCGATGATGACAGATCTGGTGTTCGAGGTGTGGTTCCGGTGGGCTGTGGTGTTTGATGGTGGTCGGCGAAGGTCCAATGATGACGAAGGTACGACGAAGGTGGGCTGTGGTGTTTGATGGTTCCGGTATGACGAAGGTGTTTGATGGTGTCCGATGATGATATGTATTAGGATTTATTATTATTATTATTATTATTATTATTATTATTATTATTATTATTATTATTATTATTTTCTGTTATTATTAATACTATTATTTATGTTATTATTATTAATAGTTTTTATTATTTTTTATTATTTTCTGTTATTATTTATTTTTATTTTTTATGTTATTATTATTATTATTTCTGATTTTATTTTTGTACATCAGTGTAAAATTATTAATATTAATTTTTTGGTTTTTGTCAGGAGATGCTATGAAGATGATGATGTAATAACACCAGTGTAAATATGAAACATGTAGATGTTTGAGGTATAGATCTGTTGTAGTTTTGGTTTTTTTACACTCATGTTTTTTTTTTCCTGTTTGAGGTGTAGGTTGTGTATATTTTTTGGTGAACAAGATTTTTTTGTAGAGGTAGTTTTTAGATGTAGGTTGTATATTTTATGGTGTAACTATGTTTTTACGTTGGTGTTTTTGAATGTATAGATTCTTTTGGTTGTTTTACAGTGGTGTAATTCGAATGTAATATGTTTTTGTTGATGTTGTGGGGCACTTTTGCAATGGTGTAATTCCAATTGTATAGATGTTTTTGGTGGTAGATGTTTTTCGTTGGTTTTACACTGGTGTAAAATAATTATGGCTTTCAAAATTATAAGTATATTTTCGATTTTGCACTGGGGTAAATAATTCAAAATATTATTTTTGGGTTTTACACTAGTGTAAATAATTTTCATATAGGGATATGGATGCACAAATTTTGAATTTTGAATATTTGTTATTTTTGTTTTAATAAAATTAATGAACTAAAAAATAAATTAAAGTTAAACAAATTATGATATTTTAATATTCTTAATAAAATATTAATATGATATTATATTGTTTTATTCTCTCTCATTGTGTATTTTACTTAAATACCCTTTACCCCTATTATTTTAATTAAAAAATCTAAATAGATCTTATAACTCATAAAAAGAAAAAACAAAGACAAGATGAAATCTCATCCGTTGGATGCACAAGATCAATGGTGTAGAAGAGTTCCTATGGTTCTCACAACTCATAGGAGTTTTCAAAGTATCCTAACCCATATATATATATATATATATATATATATATATATATATATATATATATATTCGGATAATCCGAGTATCCAAAAATTTTCAAAATCAGGATCCGAATCCGAAATTTCGGATTATCCGATTTTCGGGTATCCATCCAAAATTTCGGATAATTCGGATTCAAATTATCGGATTTTTCGGATTCGAATTCGGATTCAGATCTTTTTGAACACCCCTACTTTTCACGCTTGAACAATTACCATTTTTGTTGTGATAAGGCCCTGTTGGCACGGTATTAGGCAAGAGACGCGCTTGAAATGACGCTAACCAAATAGGCGGGATCCTGCATTGGTTGAACGTTTTACAGAACACTATTGGCATACACGGTGTTTTCTCATGTGAATAATCTAAATCTTCAATTTCATGAATTTAAGCAAAAACATCTTTCGTAAGAGATAACTGTCGAGTATCATTACAGAGTTAGCTATCAGCTTGCAACTGCTCATAGTTTAATTGTCTTGCAGCTTCATACAAACCAATGCCAACACTAACAGATTTACATAAGTTTCAACCATTGTAATTTAAGCGTCCCACCACCAAGTGGCTCGTTTTTTCAGTCATCCAAAGCCTCGGGTGGTAGCCCAGTGCTCTCTGACCCAAACACGAGCCATCTCGTCTCTTGTATGAAAAAATCCTGCATGCATCAAAAACAAATATTAGTTTTTTATTTTTTAATAATTAGCTAAGTAGTTAACTCGGCCGATATATCAGTGATATATCATCGATATCTCGGTTATCAGTCATCAACCGATATATCGGCACAAAATATTATCGGCGATATTGGCCGATATATCACCGATATTCCCGATATTGGTGTTTTTCTTCTTAGTTCTTCCATTTGTCTTACTTCTTATAGAAGTTATTACTGTTTTAAGTCTTAATTCTTACTTGTTAGTGTTTCAAGTCTTAACAAGTTCCCACTTGCTACAATTGTTAGTGTTTTGCGAGTTGTAAAAGGTTAATTTGTTAAAGGTAGGAGAGTATATTGAATTGTTAGTGTTAACTTACTATATGTATGGATCTTCCGCATGATATAAAAATTGCCGATATACCACCGATATCTCACCGCGATAACCTATATCTCAAATAGCGGTCCTTTACCGATATCCGATATTTTACCGCATTAACTGCTTAGATAATTAGTGTCAAAATCCGGAGACGTACAAAATGTATGTTAGTCCCTCTTTTGGTAAATGCCAGCAGCCTCTCCTCACTACTCTGTACATCACATATAGCTTAATTCATTAAATAACTAGTTATTGAAGAAATTTAACATGGTAGCTTGAAGATTTAAATAACCTATTGCATGAAATCATTGGCGGATTTAGAAAAAAATTTTAGGAGTAACGTTTAATTTTTTTTTCGCTGTAGTTTCATACAATGTAAACGAAATAAAAATAAAAACATGGTAATTTGAGTTTGGGTTTTGTTAATTTTGTGGGTGCAAATGAGCTGAGCAACTAGCGAGCTACTCAAGCTCGGCTCGGTAAAAAGATCGAAATGAACCAATCCTTATCGAGCCCAAGCCTAGCTTGAATTTTAAAAAAGCTCGTTTATTAATCGAGCCCGATCTCGAGCATGGAATGTGAAGCTCGTAAGGAGCGTCGAGCCTAATCGAGCCTTGATGTAATATTAGTTTATTAATATTTAATAATATTTACCCCCCCCCCCCCTCATTTAAGCCTGTTTACTAAACGAGCCCGAGCCAAGCTTCATTTATCGAGCTTCGAGCCTATTATTTATATTATTTTTATTTGAAATATTAACTAATAAATAGTAAACGAGCCGAGCCCGAGCTCAAGATTGATAAATATTAACCATTTGATATATTTACCCCCTAGGTGTTTTGTTAGTTTAGTTGGGTTTAGTATTAGTTAATTTAAGTTTGATAAATATTTTCCGAGTGACGTAACGTTGTAACACAAAATTTATTTTTAAAGGTAACGTAAAATTTATTTTGGGGTAATGTAAAATTTAATTTAGTAGTAATGTAAAATTTAATTTACGTTAGTCTCGAGAGATTAATACTGATTTTAGTTCTAAACCCAAACTGTAGCAGAGAAATATAGTCTTAAGTCTATATTCGACTTAGGACCCCATTAATCATAATACAATCCAAATTTAAAACTTAACATTAGGATCAATTTACGTTATGCCCTTAGTTGTTGATTTGTTACATTATTGTCTTTATGTCATTATGCTAGCTTAATGCCACACCCCGCCTAAGACGGAAACACGGGGTGCAACTGAAATGATTTCCAAGCACAAAAGTAACACGAGCATTATTTAAATAAAACAGGCTTTACCATTTAAACATTCAAGGTTTACAAAAACATAACATTAATTGTTTGAATTAAAAACCATTGCGTAAAGTGTTTAGGTCAAATAATCACAACAATAGTTCCAAAGATGGTATCCCTTGAATGCTCGCACGCGACCTTCAAGTTCCATGCTTCATGCTAATTTCCTGAAAAACATGCATAAAAAATATATAGGTCAACATAAAGTTGGTGAGCACACGGGTTTGTATGATTGGACCTGTTATCCAAAACCGACTAAATTACTGCCTAGCTAGGGCAATAATTGATATGTGATCTGACATGAGCCCATAACCAAACCTTGACATGTTGTGCCTCGCCCATTGTACACTAAAGACAATGAAATGATGTGAAATACTAGCACTCTTTTGATATCTGTCATCCGGTCAGAGCGACTGACCAAGAGTGGGGGCGTCAACCCAATAGATCTATTCTAGTGTTTCATGGCTAAGTCCATAGCTAATGGTTACGGTGAAATGTATGACACGAGGGCTTAAGGGATCCTGAACCTTACTGTCACATGTTCACATAATAGTCATGTATGTAACTGAAAACCGAAAACAGTTAGCATGTTTTTCCCCTGGAAAAATGTAAAAACAGTGGAAAAGGGGCCCGTGAAACTCACCTTGTGGTATGTCTGGGAATGAACAAATGAGTCTAAGCTAGAGAGACCGACCTACCGGTCCTATGTAAAAGATACATTTTAGGTCTATGGTACTTGTACTGTTTACAAGTTGTTCTCTTATTATGCTTGTCCTTGTAACTTAACTCTTTAAGTTAAATGTGTCTTTTATGTAAGGATTTGCATATATGATGACTTAATTGTTAAAAGATACAATGTTCATCTTTTAAATGTTCCACATTAGGGTTCCTAATGTAATATTTTTCAAAATATGAACCTCATGGTTTTGTGTTGCAAGATTCATAATCTTTATGTAAACTAGTGATTTTGACAAGGAGATAGCATCATTTCTTGAGAAAACACCACTTTTTTACTTGTGAAAACATATGTTCTATACACTTTGGGTGGTGTAGGTATCCATGTGTTGTTGGTTTTACAACCTTGAACACGTCATGTCTATAGATCCATAATATTTAGGTATTATTTCATAAGTCTAATAACCTTTGTGAAAATAATAATACTTTATGTTAAACATCACTTTTCTTGAAAACATATATACCTTGTATGCTTTGTTATGGATCTAACATGTCACAAGTTATCTTTAACTATCCACATTATGTTTTATGTTAATGAGCTTTGGAAAATATATAGTTTTTCTTACAAAACATTAGGCCTAGAGACCATATATACATTGGTATATCTTGGCCCTATGCATACATACATTCTTGTATGTTTCGGCCATGGTATGTGTAAAAGCATACATTTTTCCATCCAACATAATGTTTTTTAGATCATGAGTTTACTTATTTACTTGGTTTAGTTACAAGAGTAAACATATAAATGACTTGGTGTATAAATACAAATGTAGTTAAATAAACATAAGTTTTAACAAAACAAGATTAAACCTCCTAGGGTCTAAGAAATGAGGGAGTTAGGGGCCTTATACAACCTTGATTATGCTCCTTGTACCCCTAATGATCCCTTGAAAGTTAATGGTTATTGTTAGTGGTTAGGGTGTGGTGATGGTTTTCGGTGGTTATGGGGGGCCGAAGGTGGTGGTGGTGCGGCGGTGGGGTGGTGCCGAGAGGGAGAGGGGGAGAGATAGAGGGGTGTGTTAGTTGTTTTTGTGGTGCACCCAAGTTTCAAACCTTGACCTCTATATATACTAGATATTTTGGCAAAGCATCTTGACTTAGGAAAGGTGAAAGGAAGTATCTTTCCTTTTTAGTGTAAGATCAAGTATAAGTGGATTTTGGCTAGATTGTGGGCATGTTATGGAGTTGATGGATGCATGTTTCCCTGGGAATGGGGGGCCGAAATTACAAGGGTGTTGGGAGGTTTAGGCTTGGTCATATCACTTAGAGTTGGCATATGATGATCATGGTTCTAGCTAGATTTGGGACATTATAAGATTGATGAGGTAAGATCAAGAATCTTTGGTGCATGGAAAGTGTAACTAACAAAGATGGTAAGTCAATGTTTCTTGATCCATGTAATGATAAAGCTAATTACCATTTTGATGTAAAGTCTTAGGAATGTGGGGATAAGACTTATGCATGAGTTTTGAGTGCAAGATTGGAATTCTACACACCCACATGTATGCATGTCGTGTGTGTGTGTGTGTATATATATATATATATATATATGTATATATATATAGGTTAGGGATCCTAAGAGAACCAACTCCTATTTAAGAACTAAGAGAACCATTCTGGGCCACACATTTCATATAAAGGCAAAAAAAAAAAATTTTTTTTTTTTTTTTTTTTTGCATTAATCGCACATTTTTATGCAAGGAATTTTTTTTTATTTTTTTGAATTTTTTTTTATTTATACATATGTGTATATAGCATTTTTCAGCTATACATATGTGTATTTTTCAGCTATACATATGTGTATATTTCAGTTATACATATGTGTATATTGCATTATACATATGTGTATAATGCAATTATACACATGTGTATATTGAAAAAAAAAATACAAAAAAAATATTTCATGTATATAAAGCAGCGATTAAAACAATTTTTTTTTGCCTTAGAGAAATTTGTGGTCCAGAATGGTTCTCTCAGTTCTCAATTTGGGAAAATGTTCTCATTTGAACCAAATCCTATATATATATATATATATATATATATATATATATAGGGAAAAGTTAATTTGAGAACATTTATATTTCGTGCGAACTGTGAGAACGGCATCTAAAACCATTCAAATTCAAAATTTCTTTTTACACTTGTCTTTATTACTAAAATACAATCTCAAAAACACAATTTACGCGTAAAAATTCAAATGTATACGAAAATAATTTGTTTTTACACATGTGTAAACTTACTGTTTATACATGTGTAAACTGTTTCATTTACACATGTGTAAAAAGTTAATTTGAAAGTGTTTTCGCAAGAAAAGATGAATTATTTGGAAAGAAAATTCATTTATTAAAGTTTTATTTTGATTATAATGAGGTTTGTATCAAAAAAATTTGATTTTGATTAATTTTTTTACTTGTTCTCACGGTTCTCACAATATTTAGCGTTCTCAAGATAACCATCCCCTATATATATATATATATACACACACACACACACACACACTAGAGTTATTTTTGGTAAGTCAAAGGTTATGGAAGGAATAAGTAGTAAAGATTTTGACTAATTGGGGTGGAATCTAGGTGACTTGAAGTGATGGTTCATTAACATGCAAGAGTATAATCTTTGAAAACTACAATCACACATATGTATATATATATATATATGTGTGTGTGTGTGTTGTCACACATATGTATGTATGTATGTATGTATGTATGTATGTATGTATGTATGTATATATATATATATTTAAACATTTTAAATCCATGTCTTGTACAAATGTATATTCACATGTTATAATTAGATATTAAGTGTGACCTTTGTACAAGTTTATGTGACACTAAACAATATATAATTGTGTGCTCATTATATATTTTTAACTAGTTGTATTACTATTCACATATGGACATTGTGTTTGGATAATTCCTTGTATATGGACATTGTTTGTTTTTGTTCTTGGTTGGATCACAATTGAAATGTTATGTTCAATTGTATGAGTTCCTAAACTATGGTTTTTGGTATGATCTCTCTATAACTCATGATAACTATTCAACTAGTTATGAAATTGTATCCCCTAGCGTGCCAAATGCTAGACTGTAAGCATCAAAATTGACTTGTTGAGACCCTGTATGGCTCAATTGTAATGAAACATGTAAAATGAAATGTCATGCACAGTGTGTATGTGTAGCTAGTGTATGGATATGACCTGGGATTTTGACGGGCGTCACATTCTCCCCCTGTTAGAGGAATTTCGTCCGCGAAATTTTCGGTGTTGGTCATCTGAACTGTGGGTCTCTTGGAAGGGATGTGGGTACTTGCGTTTCATCTGATCTTCATGCTCCCACGTGAACTCGGGTCCACGTTTGGAATCCCAATGTACCTTGACTAGCTTGACCTGACTGCGGTGACGTTTCTGAATCTTCCAGTCTGTTATCTCGAGTGGTTTCTCTATGAAATGAAGTTGTTTGTCGATGTGGATTTCCTCTGGAGGGATAATCAATGATTCATCAGCAAAACACTTCTTGAGATCCGAGACGTGAAACGTGTCGTGAACGCCACTGAGTTCTTGCGGTAACTTGAGTTTGTATGCAAGTGGTCCAATTCGTGCAAGGATCTCAAATGGACCTATGTATCTGGGATTGAGTTTCCCGCGTTTTCCAAACCTGGGTACTCCTTTCCACGGAGATACTTTGAGCAAAACTCTGTCACCAACTTAAAACTCTAAGGGTTTATGCCTCTGGTCTGCATAGCTCTCCTGCCTGTCCCTGGAAGCTTTTAGTCTGTCTCTGATCTGAAAAATCTTGTTAGTCGTCTCCTGAATGAGTTCGGGACCTGTCATCTTCTTATCCCCTACTTTTGCCCAACACAATGGGGATCGACACTTGCGCCCATACAACGCTTCGAAAGGTGTTGCTTTAATACTAGTGTGATAACTATTATTGTAAGAAAATTCGATCAACGGCAAATGCGTATCCCAATTTCCTCCAAAATCAATTACACACGCACGAAACATATCTTCTAGTGTCTGAATGGTCCTTTCGCTTTGTCCATCGGTCTGAGGATGGTAAGCAGTGCACAAATCCAGACGGGAACCAAGGGCTTCTTGCAACGATTGCCAAAACCTTGAAGTAAAATGACTATCCCGATCAGAGATTATGGAGATAGGCACACCGGCCTGGACACGATTTCATTGATGTATATCCTGGATAATTTTTCCGTCTTGTATGTTTCCTTGATGGGCAAGAAATGCGCAGACTTTGTCAGACGATCGACAATTACCCAGATTTAGGCCTGTAAACGAACCGAACGTTCATGAACTGTTCGTGAACTGTTCGGCGGGAAGTTCGTTTATGTTCGTTTATTTAAATAAATGAATGAACACGAACACAATTTTTTGTTCGTTTAATTAAACGAACGAACATGAACACACGTTGTGTTCGTTCATTTATGTTCGTTTATGTTCGTTTAATTAAACTTAGCTTTATTTTTATTATTTATTTCCTTTTGTTAAGTAACCTTAATTCATATGTTCTAAAAACTTAACCCTACCCTAACATTCTAAACATATAACTTATTATTCACTCTTCACACTTCACAGCCCCACACTTCACAGCCGCTCTCCACCCTAACCCTAACGTTCATTTATGTTCATGAATCATTATTAACTTGTTTTTTTTTCTGTTCGTTTATGTTCATTTGTGTTCGTTTATATTGATCATTTGTGTTCGTTTATGTTCATGAACTGTTCGTTTAGGTTTAAATAAACGAACATAAACGAACACGAACATGACAAATTTCTTAATGAACGAACACAAACACAAAAATGTGTTCGATTATGTGTTCGTGTTCATGTTCATGTTCGGTTAAAGTTAAATGAACAAACACGAACATGCCTGTGTTCGTGTTTGTTCGGTTCGTTTACAGGCCTACCCAGATTGCATCATGACCACGAGGTGTCTTTGGCAATTTAGTGACGAAGTCCATGGTGATTTGCTCCCATTTCCAAACAGGAATCTCTGGTTGGTGAAGCATACATGAAGGCTTCTGGTATTCGGCCTTGACCTTTGAACACGTTAAACAATGTTTGACGTAGGTCGCAATGCAACCCTTGAGGTTAGGCCACCAATAGAATTCTTTGAGGTCCTTGTACATCTTATCACGTTAAACAATGTTTGACGTAGGTCGCAATGCAACCCGGGGTGTGTCGAGTACTTGGACTTGTGTACTTCATCCATAACTATATCGCACAATCCTCCATACAATGGAACCCATATTCTGTTTAGGAAATATTTTGTCCTATCAGGTTTTGTCTCCAACTGATCAACCTGACTGTATAGAGCTTCATGCCCGATATTACTATCCTTGAGAGCTTCTTGCTGAGCCTGACGAATACGGGCTGTGAGATCGGTATGAATGGTCATGCCCAACGCGCGGACGCGCAACGTTTTGGCACGCTCCTTTCATCTTAATGCGCCTGCTACGACATTTGCCTTTCCTGGATGATATTTAATCTCACAGTCATAGTCATTGAGTAGCTCAACCCATCGTCTCTGATGCATGTTTAGGTCTTTTTGATCAAAGATATGTTGTAAGCTCTTATGGTCAGTAAAGATAGTACACTTAGTCCCATAGAGGTAGTGTCTCCAAATCTTGAGCGCGAACACTACTACACCCAATTCCAAATCATGGGTTGTGTAGTTCCGTTCGTTCACCTTGAGTTGGCGTGAGGCATAGGCAATAACTTTATTCCTCTGCATTAGTGACACAACCGAGACCTTGGTGAGATACATCGCAATAAACTACAAAATCTTCTGTTCCCTCTGGCAACGAGAGAATTGGTATGCTGCATAACTTGAGCTTTAAAAGCTAGAAAGCCGATTCTTGCAGATCTCCCCATTCGAATTTCTTGTCTTTTTGGATTAAGACTGTTAGGGACTGGGCTATTTTTGAAAAGTTCTCGATGAATCAACGATAATAGCCAGCTAACCTTAGAAATTGTCGAACTTCGGTTGGGGCATCGGGTCTAGCCCAATTTTTGATCGCTTTAATCTTGGCTGGATCGACATGTATGCCTTTTTCATTCACAACGTGACCAAGGAAGTGAACCTCACGAATCCAGAATTCGCATTTGGAAAATTTGGCATACAGTTTCTCGCTCTTAAGCAGATTGAGAATTTCCCTCAAATGTTGTTCGTGTTCCTCTTGGGTTCGTGAATAGATCAGAATCTCGTCAATGAATACAATCACGAACTTGTCGAGGTAAGGCTTACACACTCGGTTCATCAGACCCATGAACACTGCTGGTGCGTTTGTCAAACCGAACGGCATTACTAGAAACTCATAATGACCATACCGTGTTTCTGAAAGCGGTCTTGGGGATATCCTCCTCTTGGATGCGCAACTGATGATAGCCTGATCTCAAGTCAATCTTCGAGTAGAAACTCGAACCTTGCAATTGGTCAAACAGATCATCGATCATGGGAAGACGATAACGGTTCTTCACCGTGAGCTTGTTTAACTCTCTGTAATCGATGCACATGCGAAATGATCCATCCTTCTTCTTGACAAATAAGACTGGAGCTCCCCAGGGTGACGAGCTCGGTCGGATGAATCCTTTGTCAAGTAGTTCCTACAACTGGTTGGATAGTTCCTGCATCTCAGAGGGAGCTAAACGGTACGACGAACGGGCTACGAGAGCGGCTCCGGGAATAAGGTCGACACGAAACTCCACTTTCCTCGGGGGTGGCAATCTTGGTAGATCTTCGGGAATCACTTCTGGAAATTCCCTCACGACAGGGATGTCTTCGATTCTCCTTTCCTCTGGCTTCTTCTCAATCACGTGCGCCAAGAATGCAAAATGGCCTTTCCGTAGACACTTCTGGGCTTTGATGCAAGATATGAGTCGCAACGGAGTCTTCCGGCACTTTCCTTGAACAGACAAAACCTCTCCGTTCGGCAACGGCACTCGAACTACTCTGGCAAAACAGATGATTTCGGCTCGATTCTTCGACAACCAATCCATCCCAACTATGACATCGAAACTTCCTAGCTTGACAGGTAGAAGGTCGATACTGAACTCATGACCTCCTAGTTTCAACGCACAGTTCTTTAACACTTCATCGGACTCGATTGTCTTACCGTTGGCCAATTCTATTGAATATCGGGTGTGTAACCTAGTTGACTCTAATCCAAGGGCTTGTTTAAAGTCGGTTGACACAAAACTTAAATCGGCACCGGTATCGAAAAGTACAGAAGCAGCACGATTGTTTACGAAGAACGTACCCGTGACAACATTAGGATCCTCGCGTGCATCATCTGCTCCCATGACAAAAACCCTGCCATTAGCTTGGCCTTTCAGCTTGGGGTAGTCTTTCTTGAAATGGTCAGTAGCTCCACATTCGAAACATCCGGGTTTCCCATCATTGTTCCCAACTGCCTTGGACCGGCACTGCACTGTGGGATGTCCCATCCGCTTGCACTTCTTGCACTTGATGTTGTCACACGTCCCCACGTGATGGGACTTGCATTTGTTTTAAAGTGGGTGGGCCCCGTTGTATGGCTTGCGAGTTTCTGTCGCTGTGGCAACAAAAGCTTTGATGGTTTCGGGTTTCTTGCTGGGATTACCTTCTGCACCTCTTCCTTTCTTGAAGTGAGACCACTTACGCTTGTTTCCAGAGCTTTCACCCTTGTTGGATTCCTTTTAGGCCAGGGAACCCATACGTACCGTATCGTAGGTCAGGCTGTGAGCAAGGGTGACAACATGCTAGATGGAAGCTGGAGCAGCAGTGTTAACCATGCTACGAATCTTAGGAGAAAGTTCCCAGATGTATCTCTCTACCCGCTTGTACTCGGGGGTAACCATGTGTGGAACTAGACGAGAAAGCTCATGAAATCGGGTGGTATAGGCTGCAATATCCGCCCCGCTCATGGATAAGTTCCAGAACTCAGTCTCCAACTTCTGCAGTTCACTCTGCGGGCAATACTTATCCATTAGCATCGACTTCAACTTGGTCCACGAGAGATTGTAGGCAGCTTCGCGACCCAAGTTCTGCACTTACAGGTTCCACCATGCCAGCGCCTCATCCTGGAAGGTGCAAGTGAGACACATATCACTGTATAATATTGTCAACATATGCACCAATCAAAACAACTATACAATCAACACTATTGACAAACACGATCACTAATGCACGACAAAACACGACAACAATATAGGAAACCCAAATATTGAACTTTCATCGAAAGTTTAACATACTTGATGGAATTTTGTTTCTGCATACAAAATAAATGGCATACTGCCTTACAAGTTTTAAACTACTACTACTAGCACAGTACATGATATCCTACGTGGATGGGGTAGGAAAGCAGCAGACAAAGCTCCAACAGCTGCAGTCCTCCTCGCCTCGAGATCATCGACTCTAGCCTCAATCTCGGCGACACGCTCCTCTGCTGTGGCACGTCCTTGATCCTCCTCGTACACACGCGTACCTAACTCAGCTAAGCGATAGATAATGGGATCCCTGATACTATCGGTCAGATATAGGTCATCCTCGATCCCCTGGACTCTCTCACGCAACTCCCCTACCTCTGTGTCGTGATGCCCAATCATGTCCCGAACAGAGTAGTGGATGTGGCGCACAGGAGCTGGCTCGAAACCAGTGGGTAGTGGAGTGTCAGAGGGTGGCTGGGATGACTCACCGACCTCGAAAGTAGAAGGGACCTCGCCGTCAGTGTCCACATTAGAGTAGGCTAAGAAGCCATCAACAGTCGAGTAAGTCCTCTTACGAGCCTGAGATCTCCGACGTAGCTTCTTCTTAGGTAGCTCTGGTGCCTCTAGTGCTGGGGGTTGGGGTCTGCTGGTGCTGGAGGCTTAGGGACGTCCTGGACAGGGGCTTCAACTAGAGCGATAGGAGCCGGTGGAGGGAGTACTCATTTCCGAGGGGTGTACATCATGCGTACTCCACCCGGACACGGGCGATAGGAACGGAAAGATGGCACCCTAGGCTCTGGCTGCGATGGTGGTGCATCCTTCTGCCGTGCCTCTCCAGCGGGCACAACATCCTCGTCGTCCGAGACAACCTGATCTACCTGCATATGGTCCTCCTCAACATCCGAGTCGCTGGAATCGGGCTCATAACCTTGCTGAATGTCGGCGGTTGGAGGGTTTGTCTGGTACAATCTCCTCCTCAGAATCAAAGATCATGATAGGGTCGTCGTGGTGTGCCATGATCCTGGAAATCAATGAACACACGTGTGTGTCAGAAAGCATGTAGTGTACTTAATGTATCTACTAATGTGTGATGTATGTGATTGGCATGGAACTTGCGTAGCGTGTAGGGATAATTGTTGTGTTTCTTTCCTTTGGAAAACATTTCAAAAATCAATTTTATTTAGATTATAGTTTTGACTCAAAAGAATCTTAGTTCGCTATAACCTCGTGCTCTAATACCACTCTGGCACACCCCACCTAAGGCGGAAACACGGGGTGCAACTGAAATGATTTCCAAGCACAAAAGTCACACGAGCATTATTTAAATAAAACAAGAATTACCATTTAAACATTCAAGTTTTATAAAAATATAACATTAATTGTTTGAATTAAAACCATTGCGTAAAGTGTTTAGACCAAAACATCAAAACAATAGTTCCATGCGTCATGCTAATTTCCTGAAAAACATGCATGAAAAATATATAGGTCAACATAAAGTTTGTGAGTACACGGGTTTGTATGATTGGACCTGTTATCCAAAACCAACTAAATTACTACCTAGCTAGGGCAATAATTGATATGTGATCTGACATGAGCCCATAGCCAAACCTTCACATGTTGTGCCTCGCCTATTGTACACTAAAGACAATATAATGATGTGAAATACTAGCACTCTTTTGATATCTGTCATCCGGTTAGAGCGATTGACCAAGAGTGGGGGCTTCAACCCAATAGATCTATTCTGGTGTTTCATGGCTAAGTCTATAGCTAATAGTTATGGTGAAATATATGACACGAGGGCTTAATGGATCCTGAACCTTAGTGTCTCATGTTCACATAATAGTCATGTATGTAACTGAAAACTGAAAACTGTACGCATGTTTTTTCCCCCAGAAAAATGTAAAAACAGTGGAAAAGGGGGCCGTGAAACTCACCTTGTGGTGTGTCTGGGAATGAACAAGCGAGTCTGAGCTAGAGAGACCGACCTACGGGTCCTATGTAAAAGGGGAAATTTTAGGTCTATGTTACTTGTACTATTTACAAGTTGTTCTCTTATTATGCTTGTCCTTGTAACTTAACTCTTTAAGTTAAATGTGTCTTTGATGTAAAGATTTGCGTATATGATGACTTAATTGTTAAAAGCTACAATGTTCATCTTTTAAATGTTCCACATTTGGGTTCCTAATGTAATATTTTCCAAAATATGAACCTCATGGTTTTGTGTTGCAAGATTCATAATCTTTATGTAAACTAGTGATTTTGACAAGGAGATAGCATCATTTCTTGAGAAAACACCACTCTTTACTTATGAAAACATATCTTCTATACACTTTGGGTGGTGTAGGTATCCATGTGTTGTAGGTTTTACAACCTTGAACACGACATGTCCATAGATCCATAATATTTAGGTATTATTTCATAAGTCTAATAACCTTTGTGAAAATAATAATACTTTATGTTAAACATCACGCTTCTTGAAAACATATATACCTTGTATGCTTTGTTATGGATCTACCATGTCACACATGATCTTTAACTATCCACATTATGTCTTATGTTAATGAGCTTTGGAAAATATATAGTTTTTCTTACAAAACTTTCGGCCTAGAGACCATATATACATTGGTATATCTCAGCCCATATGCATACATACATTCTTGTATGTTTCGGCCATGGTATGTGTAAAAGCATACATTTTTCCATCCAACATAATGTATTTTAGATCATGAGTTTACTTATTTACTTGGTTAAGTTACAAGAGTAAACATATAAATGAACAACTTGGTGTATAAATGCAAATGTAGTTAAATAAACATAAGTTTTAACAAAACAAGATTATACCTCCTAGGGTCTAAGAAATGAGGGAGTCAGGGGCCTTATACAACCTTGATTATGCTCCATGTACCCCTAATGATCCCTTGAAAGTTAATGGTTATTGTTAGTGGTTAGGGTGTGGTGATGGTTTTTGGTGGTGATGGGGGGCCGAAGGTGGTGGTGGTGCGACGGTGGGGTGGTGCCGAGAGGGAGAGATAGAGGGGTGTGTTAGTTGTTTTTGTGGTGCACCCAAGTATCAAACCTTGACCTCTATATATACTAGATGTTTTGGCAAAGCATCTTGACTTAGGAAAGGCGAAAGGAAGTATCTTTCCTTTTTAGTGTAAGATCAAGTAAAAGCGGATTTTGGCTAGATTGTGGGCATGTTATGGAGTTGATGGATGCATGTTTGTAACGCCCTAAAACCGTAATACAGAAAATGCACAACGGAAATACCAACCAAAAAATTCATTTCCTTAAAAACAACATTGAATGTTTAGAAACCAAATCTACTAAATATTTTAGGTATTACATCTTCTATTGTTTCTTATTGCATCCAACTAAACTCATCTTTATTAGGTTATGTAACCGTGACCACGTACAATCCACTCCCTCACTCGATCGCCATCCTTCCCTTGCTTTAAGAGGTAGACAATACAACCTACAATCACCACATAACCAGATCATTAGTTCGGTAAGTGACTATAGTCAGTATTTTTACAACATAGTAATAGCATCCCAAGGAAGCTAGATTATCTCTTTGACTTGTCTCCGCAAGTCGGACCAATACAAGATACGAGCTTGAATCCGATGTTTGGATTCTAGTCTTGAAATTCTATGCATTCATCCTCATCTATCCTATGCCTTTGTTGTAATTCACACAACAATACGGTTAATAACATTAACAATATATACATAAACACGAACTCCATGATTTCATCTCAATGTCCCACCATCCTTTAATCTTAAAAGTTCTTACTAAGATCTATCATGGAGCTTAGAGTAACCTTAAGAATCCTTACATTCCCACATAATGACACATGATAAACCATGTTAGAAAGAAGAAATAAAACAAAAGATTCAGGGGTCCACCGTAACTTACTCTGGCCACCGTAAGTTACGGTAGCCCCTGTTTCAGTTTCCACCGTAAGGTTTCTGATGTCCACTGTATCTTACTCTGGCCACCGTAAGGTACGGTAGCTTCTGCAAATTTGGCTTATTTTCTTCATTTCCTTGCCCGCTTTCCCCCAATCTTTGAGCGCCTTTAAACTCATGTTCAAGGCCATTCCTAAAGGGCACTTGGGGACTTGTTTAACACCATTTAATCATGCTTTAAAGATGTCTATTTATTGTGGTTTATAACTTCTTTCGGTTTAACTACAATCCATCCGATTCTCACCCAAATCGACCCGTTAAGGTCTTAGTTATACCAAAACCTTATTTGATCATCCAAAGGGCATAACCATCATTTTGTTAACCTATCTAACTCTTGTTAAACTAAAAATCATCGTCTAATTATTTAATTATGACCCAGTTTATAGGTTTATCCTTTGGTAATTCTTTGGAATTCCCAAAACACCCTCCTCGGCTTATTTTACAAACTAGTCACCCGTGGGTGACACTACTTGGTTTAATTCCATTGTTTTTAACCGCTTAACTTATTTGGAAATCTCTAAGCCCTCATGGACTTAGTTTTTCTATCATTTTCAATATTACATTACTATTGGTCATTCTTAGGCGCATTAGCGCGCACTGGACATAGTTTTTGCAAATAACTACCAATTTAACGCCCACACTTCACGAGGGTGGTTTTCATACGCATATACTACTACATAATTCCCATTCTATATGAACATAATTAAATATCATAGATGCGAGTTAAGTTCGGGAATCACTTACCTCAAGTCCTCCAAGTTCATGCCTATTTACTTGCCTCATCTTGACCCACTAGCCTCCCATGCTTGAGTCCATCTTTCTTATCCTTCCATGTCATCACATTCACATCTCATTAACATACAAGATCGTTCATCTTACAATTTAATCCAACACATAGCGTGCATCATATTATTTAAGTATAGTGTACACACTACTAATGCATTCTTCTTAGCAAATCATACAATCAACTAAGTTCCCACATGAATACTCTTTAATGCAATCCTCATGTTAACCCACTATCTATTGTATCTATTATCACATTACTTTCATATTTGTCAAGTCTTGCATACAAATTCACATATTATGCTCATCTAGACATTTCATCAAACACTTGGTGTGCGTACCATATTCTAAGCTCAATGTACAAGCTCCTAATACACGAATTCCATCAAAACGCATAATCACCTTCAATCATGACCAATTTTCCACATGCATATCATCAACTACACATTATTCCTACCATTACATGTATTTACAACTAATTTAACAACATCAAGGCTCAAATGAAAACCCAATATCATCATCCTTTGCAAACAAGTAACCTATAGTGAATATCTCCTCTCTAAACTATTAGAGATGATCAATATCACATAAAATCAAGCAATAATATGAATTTAACATGTTTTTCTCAAAACCCACATGTGGTGTTCGAATCCTACACGAATTTGGGGGTTAGGTTCTTACCAAAGCTTAATCGTTGAAGATTAGCCCTTTAGATCACACCCTTCGTCTAATACTTCAACCTCAAGCATCAATTCTTCCTTTTTGGTAGGATTAGGGCTTGATTTTGGCTCTAAAATCCCCCTTTTGGGCTGCTCACGTTTTTGCACCCAAATGGGTGGTTTACTCATATTAATCTTGACCCAAACTTATTCTTTTAGTCCCTCTACTTTACCCCAATGTTATATTTTTATAAAAACTAACTAATCAAGTTAGTTTCTAACATAATTTGCTCATTTATATAAACAATAACACCAACTAGGTTATTTCCACAATAGAACATAACCCGTATTCTTATCATCTAAGCCCAATTTTATTATTTTATTAATCACACCTAATGGCGTTATTAAGCGAAACTGAGTTTTGGGGTGTTACAATGTTTCCTTGGGAATGGGGGGCCGAAATTACAAGGGTGTTGGGAGGTTTAGGCTTGGTCATATCACTTAGAGTTGACATATGATGATCATGGTTCTAGCTAGATTTGGGACATTATAAGATTGATGGGGTAAGATCAAGAATCTTTGTGCATGGAAAGTGTAACTAACAAAGATGGTAAGTCAATGTTTCGTGATCCATGTAGTGATAAAGCTAATTACCATTTTGATGTAAAGTCTTAGGAATGTGGGGATAAGACTTATGCATGAGTGTTGAGTGCAAGATTGGAATTCTAAACACCCACATGTATGCATGTCGTGTATATATATGTATATATATATATATATATATATATATATATATATATATATATATATAGACTAGGTGACTTGAAGTGATGGTTCATTAACATGCAAGAGTATAATCTTTGAACATTACAATCACACATATGTATGTATGTATATATATATATATATATATATATATATTTTGAACATTTTAATTCCATGTCTTGTACAAATGTATATTCACATGTTATAATTAGATGTTAAGTGTGACCTTTGTACAAGTTTATGTGACACTAAAGAATATATAATTGTGTGCTCATTATATATTTTAACTAGTTGTATTACTAGTCACATATGGACATTGTGTTTTGATAATTCCTTGTATATGGACATTGTTTTTTTTTTGTTCTTGATTGGATCACAATTGAAATGTTATGTTCAGTTGTATGAGTTCCCAAACTAGGGTTTTTGGTATGATCTCTCTATAACTCATGATAACTATTCAACTAGTTATGAAATTGTATCCCCTAGCGTGCCTAATGCTAGACTATAAGCATCGAAATTGACTTGTTGAGACCCTATATGGTTCAATTGTAATGAAACATGTAAAATGAAATGTCATGCACAGTGTGTACGTGTAGCTAGTGTACGGATATGACCTGTGATTTCGACGGGTGTCACACTTAACATACTAATAGACAAACAAATCAAAACGAGGAAAATTAATCATTAGTCATAAGTCATTCACAGTACGATATGCAGTTGTACATGGTCATTAGTATTACCCTTTTCTCTTAGTTGGCCCGTTAGTGAGACTTATGGGTGATAGACCTTTAGTTATTGGATCAATAAGTATATCATGAATCCAGTCGATACAAAATTCTGATTTCCTCTATTTGTTCTTAATCATAAGCGAACAATAATTTCCTATCGAACTCTAATGCAGCTCCTCTTAAACTGTTACTATTCAAGAAATTAGGGCAGCTGACTTTATCACAGTAAGTATTCAACTTAGTATTTACATGGAGTTAATTAGTTATGAGGCAACTGATAAATTGACCAACAACATTTAATGATATTTCTTGTTGTGATCAGCAACACATTATGTCATGATAACTTAGGTTGTTGTCACAGTTCCTTATGACTCCTCCATAAGATAGTTATGTCTGCTGACGTTATGATATACCCCGAAATTGACACTTAATTTCCTTTGAATATAACAAAGTTAGAGTAAGAGTAGTCAATCACTTTAGGTTCTCACTTCTTCTTTAGATTATATTCTCTTGTTTCTTAAAGATATTGCAATGCTCCATTAGATGCTTTTCATTAATCTAGACAAGTCTAGTGTTAAGCAATACGAACAATATCATAAGCAAGCATAGACTTAAATTTACATCAGTCTTCTAATTAATGAAGCATAAGGTAATAATCTCAAATTATCCTATTATCCTCTAAAAGAGAGCAATGTTGTATGTTACATACTTAAGGACCCGCTTAGAGTAAAACTTATGGGATAAAACTAATATCCTGTTGGGTCTATCTCGGTATATTTTGATTCCTAACACGTAAGAGGAATTCCCGATGTTCATCATGTCAAAATTATGCATGAATAATGCTTTGACTTAGGTAACATATACTTGTCAAGAGAAACGTCATGTATGTAAGGACAAGTTTTCATTAGTTGCTCCCACTCATCTTGAGTTAGGTTCTTTAATCCACTTAGTTCTTGATGAAGAGAATTTCATTATGATTCAAACACATTTTATGCTTGCATCAACCCATACATGGATCTTATTGACTTACAGACTAAGTGTTCTTACCCTTTAGTTTAGAACTTTCAGGTTGCTTAATGAACATGTATGTCATCGTTATAGAAAGTTGTCTTAATGTCCACCTAATGTGGCTCTTAGTTATTATGAGCTACTAGGACGGTAATGATCATTAAAGAATCTTTTGAAATGCAGATAAGAAGATTCTTTGATAATCTAATCCTTCTTGAGTAAAATCTTTTACAATCAATCTTATCTTACAACGTTCCCATTCGGATCTGGTTTAATCATGAATACCTTTAGGTTATTCTGTGACACCCGGCATGTTCGGCTTAAACATAATAGTAACATCTAAGTCTACCTTAGCGAGAAACGTTTATAAACAAACTTAACTGGGTCAGTTGAGTCGGGTCAAATTAGGATTGTCCAGGGTCAATGATCTGGAGGATCATTGGGAGTCGTTTTGGGAATACATTAGTACCGGGTTCCGTCGTTGGTGACATTACATGAACTAATTAAGTATATGTGTAGATTATGGGTCGTGTGGTGAATTGTATGCTTATACTTGCTTAAATGATGTACAAATGATTATACGTGCCTAAACATGCTAAGTATAGACTAAGGATGCATGCTTATGTGTTAAGATGTGTTAGAATGCGTTAAACACGACAAACTGGAAAAAGATTAACATGTGTTAAAAGTGCTGTTAACATGTGTTAAAAAGTGCTGATGACCTGAATGTGCAAATAATGGGCGAATGTGGAAACAAAGTGGGCGAATGTGGAAAGATTCCACATTCGACCATTAAAAAGGGGCGAATGTGGAAAAGTTCCACATTCGACCACATAAACTGGGCGAACCTGGACTGGGTATAAATACCATCCTTAGCCATTTTTCACCATTTCACAAACCCTAAACGCCTCCAAACACTCTCTATCAGCTATTATCATTGGGGAAGGAGTTTTTGAGCTTGTTTTTCATAACCTAACTCTCTAAATCATTACAAGTGAAGATCTAAGGTGTGTTCTTCAGTACAAATCCTTTTTAAACAATTTTGACTTGTTTTAATCTAAACCCCAAGGGTCCAGATCTGATATCAACCTATTTTATGAATAAAAAACCTTTCCTAACCAAAACCTATTCATAAACAATGAGTTTTTATGCAAATAAACATGTGTTAGTATGATATTATGCATTGTTTGATGATTACTTGTTGTATAGATGATATGACAACAACCTAGGGCTGTTATTAATGATGGGTTATGATTGAAACATGTTACCTTTGATTGTTGATGGCGTTTTGGCGATTAAAGGGGTTTTTAGTTAGATTTAGGGTTTGTTGTTGGATGATTATGATAAGGTTATGATAGGGGTTTCTTGTTCATGATGGTTCGAGTATGATAAACTGATTATTGATCGATTTCAGAAAGTTTCCTAATTGGGTAATATTTTCATGCTTGATGATGTGACATCTCCATAATTTACTATTTTAGGAAACTTGTCAAACGGATAGATTTTGGGGTAAAATTGGTAGGGTTTCGTAGGAATATATTAATGATGCTTGACTGCTGTAACTCATGATGTTTCGTGATGTTTTCGGATGTTTTTCGACGCGTTTTTGGAAAAATCTGACATCAGGGGCGAACCTGGAATACCTTCGACCAGTCGAACGGTCGAAGGTGGATTCCAGGGGTCGAACCTGGAAGCTGAAGGGGCGAAGGTGCTACAAGTGGGCGAAGGTGGGAGGAAAAGGGGCGAAGGTGGAATTTCAAAGACACATTCGACCAAATAAGGACACCTTCGACCACTTACAGTCACATTCGACCCTACGTTAACAAAAATGGGATTTTTGATACAAACTAAGTGTTTTATGCTTGAACCTTGCGTGTAATCTATGTGTACTTGATTAGTTAGGGTAATGGGTCACCAACGGGATGTCGGGTCGGTCTAGTGTGTCGGTTAAACATTTAAACACGTTTTAAAACATACTTGGTTATGATCTGGACAATCGGGGACTAGATAACCTTATGGTTATTAGTCGGAACACTTATGTGAACATTTTGATAGATCTCCGGTAGAGGGATCATCAAGGGCTAAACATCTTTTACTTACATTTGAAGAACGCAATCTAAGGTGAGTTCACGGCCCCACTTTTACTGCTTCAACTTTTGGGGGAGAAAACATGCGCTAAACAGTTTTGGTAACATATGTCATACTATGGTTTTAACTTTGTATTGCTATACGATCTTTTGGAAAGTCCCGGGGGAAACCATGAATGTGCGGGTTTGCACAACGGGGGAAATGTGGATAGATCTATTGGGCGTGACCTGCCCCACTCGTCGGATTGGAGGGCCGGGCGGGTGCATATTGTCTCGAACAGGAACATTATCGTGCTGAACATTACGGGCTGCTAAACATGCTAAACATTGCAAAACGTGTCCAGTAATGGTTTCCAATCGTAGTTAGTAATAAAACATACGCCTAGCTAGCGTACTTGGTAGCATTGATATAGTATGGACATGGTAACATTTGGATAACATTTTTGAACAAACCTGTGAACTCACCAGCATTATATGTTGACGTCTTTTGGCATGTTTTTCTCAGGTCGCTAAGGTAGCAACAACTGGATCTAGGCGCACGAGTCGGCACGGGCGTCTAGGGTTTAGAGCATGGTCTTCATTAAACTTTTGAACTGTGTCTTTTGGGTTGTAAACATTTAAAGCTTCCGCTACAGTTTATGTTTTTATAACTATATCTTTTGAGTATTGTGTTATGCATATAGTGTTGTTTATTGTGACCGTTGACTTGAATCCTGGTTTGTCATGCGCCTCGCGGTAAAACCCCGCAAGTGGAATTTGAGGGTGTGACATATTCAACCAAATCCCAAACGTTATTCTAATGAAGACTGATTGATACTAATGATTTAATTAGAATAGGTAGGATCGGTACACCTTCCAAACATCCATTTTGTCTTAGTCAGGCATGTTACATAATCATCAAATTTAATGGGCTTTTAGACCCAGATGACCACCTGAGTTGAACATTGGGTTAATTATGATACAAACTCAACTTTAGTTAGGTGTTTTTATTTTTAGGTATATAAGGAGCAATATTAGTTTCTAAGTGTGTAATAGTTGGTGCATTAAGGTGTACAAGAGGAATAATCGAAGTTAAATTCGGAGTTAAACTTAATGAGTCTCGAATTTTAATGAGTCTCTCCCCCGCATCTTGTACTTCCGAAAAGTCATAATAAGGACTTTTACTGCTCCCACTTACCTTAGAGATCTTAATGAATTCGGCATGCTTAAGATCTAACATTTGGAAGATCCATAGATTTTAATACAGAAAACAACCTAATGATGTTTACTGACGTTTCTCTTGATGAGGACTACTTTAGTAAGAAATCTAAGTTCGCCCATATTTAGGCATCCACAAAACTTTGTTAGGAGTACGTTAAATGCTAAGGAGACAAGTTGTGATAGAGCGTTGTCCAGTGAAACAGGCGTAATTTGAGGATAGATCAAAGTGTCGTTCCCCCACCTCTGTAACTTTTGCAAGTCATAAGTAGGGCATCTAATGCTCCCACTAATCTTTTTGGTCTCTTAGTATCTCTACATAATAAGTTTTAACGATGCATGTGAACGAGAATATTTCATATATTTTATACTTTATTTCCCTTATCGTCCATATTTCATAAGAAATATTAAGGACATACTTAGAGGAAATCTTATTAAATATATTTCAATTGATTTCTTTAATACTTTGGTCAGTAGAAAACGAATTAGATACAATTAGATATTTGTCTAAGCTCCACTAATGTCAATTAGTTATGACTTATGATGGAAACCCATTTATTCTTTTCGCCATTTAGTGAGTTGTCGAGTGTATATGTTTTTGCACAAAATCGGTTTCTTGATTTGATTAAAAGCCGTGGGAGGTTTTTCAAGGTATTGATCTCATCATGAGTGTGCATATAGGTTTGTGCTCGCTATACGTGAGTGTGGTGAGTTCATGTACGAAACACATATATAAAGGTGTAAGTGTATATTAGAAATCGATATCCACTTATAAAAACAAGGTAATGCCTTCAAAATAACCATCTTTAAGGTGTTGTGTAGTCGAATACATGGTGTTCAAATATCGGGGGCAGGGTCAATATGAAAGCAGATTGGTATAAAGGGAATGGAAGATGAGTTTGTAGTTTAACAACATACCTAGTCGAGAGGATGGTGAGTACTGAACGATTAGTCCTTCTAACCTCCACTTGAGCTTCCAACCTTGAGTCCTAGTGCTCGGTAACAAGAGGATGGGTTTGATGGTTCAGCCGAGGGCAGTAATCAAGAGAGTGAGAGTGTATTGGTGTGAGAAATGAGATGGTCTGCTCATCCTTATATAGGCCGATTCACATGTGGTGACAAGAACAATTGTGGCAAGGCAAACTATCTTGGGTGAGGTTATGTTTCTTGATCCTAATCACCAAAGAGTGTAAGCTTCCATACCATGCCTTCCATGCTTCCATCCGTAGGTTTCTAGTTTAGGTAGGGGTTGACTTGGAAAGAAATGGCGTCATAGTTTGTTTTGGTATGAAAAGAGGTGTAAGTTGACAACTAGCAATGATCTTGAACCCTTAGGTGGCTTCGGCCGATTGAAATACAAAGGTTTGTCCTCATTCTTTGATAGTGATGGATCATGTTGGATCAATATGCTCTTTAACAGTTGTTTGCTTATGAAAACTTATGTGTTTGTAAGCAAATCAAAGCAGTTTGCACCGCGGAAAATTTGTAAAGTTTCACTTTCAACAGGAGTTATTACTCCCCCTGGATGTTTATGAACTAAAGACAGTTAATGAGAATCTAAGCAATTGAATGTATATGCTAATAAATATGCAAAGAGATTCTCAGATTATGAAATGGAATTTCAAGTAAAAGCTCTGAAGAATTTCAGTTTCAATTAAAATTGATGTCTAAAATAGTGGGATTAACCCATCTATTTATAGACAAACAAATACATGAACCGTGTTACAAAAGCAAGACTGCAACAGGCTGTAGTCTTGGAACTTGTACAAAAGATAAAGCAATAATAAACTAATAAACTACTGAAACATAAGGGCGGTGGAAAGATTCTATTACAAACGCTGATGAGTGACAAACTACTGATGAGTAGTTTGTCTTCAGCAGTTCTTCAGTTGACTTGTCTGGTTTGACTTCAGAACTTCTGATCTTTACTCTTCAGTACTTGTTGAATCCTTCTTCAGTACTTTTGTCTTCTTTCTTCAGTAGTTTCATACTTAGAATGTTTTGATAAAAATAGGAATTAGACTAAGGTTAGCAAAAGAGGTTTCTTCAATCCTTTTTGTCCTTACAATCTCCCCCTGGATTAATGAAGCCAAAACCTTATCTAATTCTTTATTGTCTTCTTCTGTCATCAAGTATCTTCCAGATTTCTCTGAACATGGAAGACTTGAGTTGGTTTAGTTGTTCATTGGTGAGAGATCCTTGTTCAGGTTCAAGATGTTGAATTGTGAGCAAGTCTTGTGTAGATAGATTTTTCAGTTCTTTCATAGATTTGAAGGCCTTGCTTGAACAATCTCTTCTTGTGACCAATACTGAGTTGGAATCAGTAAATGACTATTTCATTATCAAAACTTTATATTGGTCAAAGTCTAAAGTGTAAGGGACCATGCTGGATCCCTGGGATGTTCCTGAGTGAGGGATGTTTTCTACTTCAGTGACACTTAGGTGGGATTCTCTTCCTTCTTCTGTTTTCACCACATTAGGTATATCAAAGGTAAGTAAATGATGTTCAGTGATTACCTTTGTGTGCAGTTTATCAGTTATTGTCTTCTGTATTTGGTAAGCAAATGTTGAAGGATACCTGAATTGTGTCAGCAAAGGCTTTTCTTCAATCACAAAGTCTCCTTGTACTACTGTATTGACTTCAAGCAATACCATCTTGAAATCAGTCTTTGTGATCTCCTCTTGCTTCTTCTTGGTAGCAGGCTTTGATGTTGATTGTTTAGAACCAGAAGTTCTAACAACTGAAGTTGACACTTTAGAAGTTTTGTACTTCTCTAGATTTGCAGCCTTATCAGCCTTTAATCTTTTGTATGTGTTAAATAATTTGTCTTCTCTCCATTTTGACACTGAGGCTTTTGAACCAAATTCATTGGCTACCAATTCATCTATGATTTCAACTCTCTTTGCCCTTCTGTCTTTTTCAGTGGCAATCTTGTTAGCAACAAGTTAAGCTCTTCTTGTAAGCTCATCCATGGAGAGCCCTTTGAGTGAATAAGCTTTAGTTTTGCTGTTCTTAGTAATATAAGACATCAGTTGTTGTCTTTTGTCTTCCTCAGCAACTCTTTCAATTGCAGGTTGTTTATTCAACTCTTCTTCATATGCTTTGAGTTTGACATTGTAGCTCAGATCTTCCCTTGCTTCTAGGCTGTTCCAGATCTCATCTTCCTTGGCTTTCTTCTGTGCTGCAAGTAGACTTTTCTCCAGTAACTCTTTTGACATTGAGATGGGAGAAGGGTTTAATACAGGCATTTGAGTGGTTGCAGGCCTTGGAATAGGAGTTGAAATGTCTTCAGTTGCCATAGAAGGTTGTTCAGTTGAATTGTTGGAAGTGTTAACTGCTTAAGGGTTGATAGAAGTATCAACTACTGAAGGATTGTCTTCAGTACTTTCAGAGTCTTCAGAAGTTTCTTCTTTGAGGCCTTGGGAAGTTTTAGCTTCAACTTCAGTTCCAGAAAGGAGCCTATCTTGATCTTCTAATTCTTTTTGGGCTTCCGTTTTCTCTTGTTGTTTTTGTAGAGCCACTTTTGCTTTTATCCTGGCTTCCAGTGACTCTTTTGGTTCCTTAATCTTCTCCCCCTTTTTGGCTTCATCCACTTCTGGAAGCCTGCCAGGTTGAGAAGTTCTACCATATAACTTTGCAAGCTGTCTTGTATTGTTGTCAATTTTCTTGGACAACTCACTTAGTTTGTTGTTGATCACCTCAAATTGAGTTTTGGTTTTCAACTCCCAAGAAGTTGTGAAGGATTTGGGTGATCTTCCGAGTGTACTGAAGATGCCACTTTAGGGGAATCAGGGTTCAAGTGGTCTTTAACCTGATCTGTCATGACCAGCTCATTGAGCTTAGAGACATCATATTCGGGACCTTCACTAATAGCCGTCAATTCATGTTTTGTGGAGTGTGAATCATCATCCAAATCAATGGAATCATCTGAATCCCTGATGACATCCTCAATGAGGACATTATCAGTTGTATCATGAGCTGGGCCCAACCCAACTGTCTCATGAACCTATGTTTCTTGGTTATGAGGATTTCCTACCTCAGGCATAAAGCCTTCATCAGTAGTTGCCATAAATGAGGTCTTAGCAATGTTACTTCTGTCCTCAGATCCACCACTGGGTGGTAAATGAGTAGTAGCAGCCTCAAATGTACCTAAAGTCTCTAAGTTTGGGCTTAGAAACCTTGGTTCATCCTCATCTCTTGGGATATGGCTAATGACATCCACATCCATGTCAAGTGCTGAGGGTATTTCCCATGTTTGATGTGGTTGCTGGGGAATGACATGTTCTGATGGGATTGTCTTTTTTAGCCCAGAGAGAAGTTTGGCAATTTCAATGGTTGTGTGTGATGTTTCTGGTTCAGTAGTTTGGGGTAAAGGGTCAGCAGTTTCAAAGGATGGATCGGTAGTTATGGTCTTTTTAAATTTCTTCTTTTTGAAAAGAATGGTAATGGGTGCTCTTTTGTGGGTTTGAGATGGATGAGACTGAGAGGATGTTTTAGTCACATCTTTGACAAGTGCAGATTGCACATCAACAGTTTCAGGCATCTCAATTTCCTGAACTGCCTTTCTTTTAGGGTTGGTGGGTTTGGGCTTTTGTTGTTTGGTTTTCTTGGCCTTTTTGGGTGAAGGTTTGGAAGATGCTGGTTCCATAGGGACTGTTTGTTGTTCCCCTTGGTCATCTTCTGGCCAGGCAGCTAGTTTGTTATGCCTTGAGTATGCTTGTGGGGTTAGTGGATTTAAAATAGTTGTTTTTCCCACAAACACCTCATCTCCAAGTTCTTTAATTATGCATTGCATTATGAACCTTGGATACAACAAAAACTTCTTTTTAGAATTTTGGTGATGCAACACTAACTCATTTAAGAAAAGTGCTGATGACCTGAATTTTGTTTCATTCATAATGGAATGAAAAATAGGTTAAAAAGTAGAGGGCATCTGATCATAAGATCCAGTTTTTGGACTCAAGCACATGATTATGTAATGAAACAAAAGTTTATATTTTGGTTCAAAAAATTTCTTAAAAATGGTTGCATGTGAGAAAGTACCTTGGTAACCACACTCTGTCATGGTTAAATGGATTGCAGAGTTGGGAAAATAATCTGGTGCATCCGCATCATCCAGACCCAGTCCTATTCCCAATTGAGCCGGTGTGATTGCCATTACTTTCCCTTGGATGGTTGATTTTAGGGAAATAATCTGGTCATTCACTGTCACCGTCTCGGCGTTTGCCCAGAACTCATTAAGAGTTTCAGTGTGAAGTGGAGGATCAATGGGGAAAGCAGTGAAGTATTGGGATTTGATGACTAAATCAATGATTTCGTCGTATTGGGACCAGGCTCCATTTTTCTCAAAGTAGCCTCTTTGATTGTGTCCCTGTTTTAGTTTGAGAGCCATGTGGTTTGTGTGTGTGTGTGGATCGAACAGTGTTCTTTGTTTGTTTGCAGGGGAGGGTTTGAGAGTGTTTTTGAGAGAGAAGGAGGGAATATTACTTTTTGAAAGGATAAGTAAAGGAAAAGGTGTTTATCAGAAGTTTATAACCGCCATAGGTCAAACTTCTGAAGTGGGAAATGTCTGATTTACCCTTATTAACAAAACTGCTGATCAAGAGCAATTTTCATCAGTAGTTCCCATTTTCTCTTCAGTAGTTTGTTAACAACTGATGAAAATGTTTATAAACACTTTATTCATAACTTCTGAAGTTTATTTTATCAGAAGTTAATCATTTTTAAGAAAATATCCCCATACTGATGTTTTGTACATTAGTAGTTCCTCTCTTTTTGTTTTTCAAAAGTTTTATGATAGACAATGTAAGTGAAAGTAAAAATATGTGCAGGAAAATAAAAGAAACACTTACAAATTTAGCATCCTAAGCATGGATACTAACTTCTGAAATGTTGATGTATCAAGGGGTTTAGTGAATATGTCAGCTATTTGATTAGCTGTTGTCACATGCTTCACTTCAATCTTGCCTTTTTCATAGCAATCCCTTATGAAATGATACCTGATTTCAATATGTTTAGTTTTTGAAAACTGAACAGGATTTTGAATGATGCTAATGGCAGATTTACTGTCTACAAGCAATGGTGTCTTGGTCTCTTTGATTCCATAATCAAGAAGTTGATATTGGAGCCATTATATATGTGATGTACAACTTGTAGCTGCAATGTATTCAGCTTTAGCAGTTGAAGTTGCAACAGATGTTTGCTTCTTTGATTGCCAGGACACTAGACAGTTTCCCAGGAATTGACAACCACCAGATATTGATTTTCTTGACATTTTGCACCCTACATACACTATCTGAAAAAGCTGTTAACTTGGTATTGCTAGAAGCAGGATACCAAATTCCAAGTGTAGGAGTTCCTTTCAAGTATCTGAAAATTCTTTTGACTGCAATGAGGTATGATTCCCTAGGAGCTGATTGATATCTAGCACAAACACATGTTGAAAACATAATATCTGGTCTAGAAGCAGTTAGATACAGAAGGGAACCTATCATACATCTATAGATGGTTTGATAAACCTGTTTTCCTTGATCATCTGGTTCAACTTGTGTGGTTGGTGTCATGGGAGTGGAACATGATTTATAGTCTTGTAAAGAAAATTTGTTTAATAAATCTTTAACATATTTAGATTGATGTATAAGAGTTTCATTTGTTTGTTGTTTAATCTGCAGTCCCAAAAAGTACTGCAGTTCTCCCATTGTACTCATCTCAAATTTTGATTGCATGAGTTTCTTGAATTCATCACACAATTTTGTGTTAGTTGAACCAAATATGATATCATCAACATAAATTTGAACAAGTAAGACATGATTTCCAACATGTTTTATGAAAAGAGTTTTATCAATGGAGCCTCTTGTAAAGTTATTTTTGAGTAAAAAGTTTGAAAGTGTTTCATACCAAGCTCTAGGAGCCTGTTTTAGCCTATAAAGAGCCTTATCAAGTTTGTACACCCACTCAGGATTAGAAGGATCCTCAAACCCAGGTGGCTGACAGACATACACTTCCTCTTTATTTTTTCCATACAAAAATGCACTTTTAACATCCATTTGAAAAACTTTAATTTTGTTGGAAATTGCATAAGCCAAAAATAACCTGATGGCTTCAAGTCTTGCAACTGGAGCAAAGGTTTCATCATAGTCAATTCCCTCTTCCAGAGAATAACCTTGTACCACCAGTCATGCCTTGTTCTTGATAATCATACCAGCTTCATCTTGTTTATTTCTAAAAACCCATCTTGTGCCAATTGGTAGCTTGTTTGGTGGTAAGGGACAGATTTCCCAGACCTGTTGCTTCCTGAATTGGAGAAACTCTTCTTGCATAGCTTGAACCCAATTGTTGTCTTTGAGGGCTTCTTGATACTTCCTAGGTTCCAACTGAGAAATGAATGCTGAGAAGAAGCAAAAGTTGGAAAGTTGGTTTCTTATGAGAACCCCTGATGCAATATCACCCATGATTTGATCCAATGGATGATCCTTGTGTTCAATCAGTTGCTGTAAAGCACTGACATGTGTAGGTGTCTCTTATACTTCTTCAAACAAACCACTGAGGTTTATAATATCTGGTTCAGCTGTTTGAACATCATCAATAGTTGTAGGAGCTGAAACAGATGTTTGAGTTTGTACATCAGCAGTTGTTGAATCAGAAGTTTGTGAAACTTCTGATGGTTTAAAAGTTGACTTAATGACTGTATTAGGAGTCCATGGTGCAGGATCCTCATCATCAAACCCTTGATCACCATAATAAATAGGTTTAGATGAAGTGACACTCTTTTCAGGTCCGAAATGGAAACTATCATGGTCAAAGAGTTCAGCAGGATGTGCTGAAATGAGAGTGTGTTTTGACTGATTGAACTTGACATTCAGTGTTTCTTCTACTATCTTGGTTCTTGAATTAAAAACCTTGTAGGCTTTTCTTGAATTAATAACCTGAATCAACTTTTGCAGCAAACTTTGAAATAGAGTCTTTAATGTTTAGAATGAAACATTGACATCCAAAAGCCCTGAAAAAGGAGATAAGGGGCTTAATGCCATGAAGAACTTCATAGGAAGTTTTGGAGTGTCTCTTGTTGACAAGGACTCTATTCTGAACATAACATGCAGTGTTGAGTGCTTCAGCCCAGAAATACAATGGTAGGCTTGAATCAGCTAACATGGTTCTTGCTGCTTCAATTAGTGTTCTGTTCTTCCTTTCTACCACACCATTTTGTTTAGGAGTTCTGGGAACACTGAATTGTCTAATAATCCCTTTAGACAAGCAGAATTCATCTAGAGTTTTGTTCCTGAGCTCTGTTCCATTGTCACTTCTAATGGTTTTGACAGATAGAGAATATTGTTTCTCTACTTGTAGAATGAAGAACTTGATGATTTCAGCTGCCTCATCCTTGGAAAATAAGAAGAAGACCCATGTGAATCTTGAATAGTCATCAATGATGAGTAAGCAGTACTTCTTCTTACCAAGGCTCATGATTTTAACTGGCCCAAATAAGTCCGTATGGAGTAGTTGAAGACATGCAGTTGTTTTTTATTCTTCAATGGACTTATAGGAGGACTTATGTTGTTTTTCCTTTAGACAGGATACACAGTGTTCTTGACACTGGTATACTTTCAAGGGTAGACCTCTGACCAAGCCCATTTTTGTGACTTTATTTATAGTTTTAAAGTTCACATGGCCAAGTCTCCTGTGCCAGAGATCAGTCTCTGATGTTGATGCCCCTGAGAAGCAACATGCAATGTTGTTCAGTACTTTGTCCTTCTCAATGTCCACTGCATAGACATTGCCACATCTTTTGGCTATCAACAAAGTATGATCTTCAATGATCTTCTCTATCAACTTCTGGCCTTTTGGTGATATGATCTTGCATGCTGTCTTTGTGAAAAAGGAAGAATATCCTTTATAACATATTTGTGACACACTTAGCAAGTTATACTCAAGGTTTTCAACCAGATTGACCTTGTCAAACTGTATTTTGCCAGAAGAGACATTTCCATGTCCTAGCACATATCCCTTGGCATTGTTCACAAAAGATACAGATCCTTCTCTTTGACTGATAAAATTGTTTATCAGGTATCTACATCCTGTCATGTGCATTGAGCCTCCACTGTCAACATACCAAATGCTATTTAAGCCTCTGGAGACCCTCTGCACAAAGTAGCAAATTAGTTAGATTTAGGAACCCAAGCCAATTTGGCTTTGGGTTTGCTCTTGAGAACATTAACAGTTTGTTCTTGACCAGTTTGAGGAATCCATGTCTTTTTGGCATTAGATTTTTCAGTAAGAGCAATGGTGGTATCCTTTTGAGGACCACCATCAACTTTGGTCATCAGTAGTTTTACCATATTCATGAGATCTTTAATCTCAGCAGTTTGTGAAACTGCTGATGATTTAGGTCTAACTACTGAAAGAGAATTTTGAGAAAAAGACTTTTGTTGAGATTTCATCTTTTTCTAAGAAAAGGTGTTGCTTGGTTGTTGTTTGTTGGGAAAGAAAGTTTCTTCAAAATCATCTTTGAGTTGTTTTCCCACAACTAGCTGTGAAATCTTCTTGTTATACTGATTTCCCTTTCTATATCTACAAAATTTTGTTTTGTGGTTAAACAAACCACAAATTTCACATTCGTTTGCCTTCTCCTTTTCATTTTGAGATGTTATAGGCAAATTTCTGACAGCTTTGATATAATTTAGGTAATCAGTAGTTTTCAGGTTCTCAATTCCCGATGTAGATGAAACTACTGATGGCTTAAAGTCAGATTTGTTCAGTACTTTTGAAGAACTTTCTTTTTCAATTTTTAGAAAGTTTTCATAAAAAGATGTGCATTCTTTCTCTTCAAAAGTTTGATTTTGAACTATTCTCCTCCCATCATCAGTAGTTTTGGGAGTAAAATCAGTTGGTGTTTCAGTGTGATTGTACCCTATGCCAAACCTAACATTTGACGCACTTTGTTTGTTAAGCAGCAGTTGGTACCCTTTACATGACTCAACCCATTTCTCACATTCAACCTTGGTGTCAGCAAGCTCTTTTCTAACATTACCTACGTCTTCTATCATAATTTTAAGTTGTGCTTGGGTTTCAATAGCACTATTTGTCAATTTAGAATTTTCTTTTGATTTTGCAGCAAGTTTTCTTTTAAATCACATTTTATTTGAGTATACTTTCTCTCTAAGTCATTGGCTTTGCCTTGTAAATGCACATTGGTCTCTCTTATGAGAGCAAAAGATTCTTTGCATGAGTTTGAACATAGTTTTGTCAAAGATTCTTTTGATACCTGAGATAAGGCAGATTTAGAGGTGCAGCCCTCAAATGCCATTAAAGCAAAGTTCTTTCTGCGATTGTCAGGTTCTCCCCAGTTGATGTCAAACATTTTGTTGTCTGCATCATGATTGCACTCAGTTGTGTCAAAAGGAAGACTGCTCCAGTCAACATACCCTGAAATAAAGAGACTTTGTTGTGAGGGTTGTTGAGTTTGTGGAGGTTGTTGAGCAGCTGGAATGGAAGGCATTGGTTGTTGGCTATGAATTTGTTGAGCAGGCATCTGTACATATTGTATTTGTGGCACACATTGGATTTGTGGAGCTTGTGCCTGTACAAAATGTGCACTTCCCTGTGTTCCATTATTCCTATTATAACTAAGGTTAAACTGAATTCCAGACTGTGGTTGGTTATAGCTAGAGCTTCTACATTCTCTAGCAAAGTGTCCCAACTTCTGACACTTGTGACATGTAAGTTTAGATTTGTCAAAACCAACTTTTGTTGAACTGTTCAGTCCTGGAAATTTCCTTCCTGACCTTTTGTAAAATTTGTTAGTTTTTATACTTAACATGGCCAGTTGGTGTAAAATGTCAATTTCTTCTAAGTCATTACTGCTAAATTTTTTTAAGTCATCCATGATAAAACACATGTTATCAGCAGTTTGACTATTTTCATCATTGTCATAAGCTGGATATGATCTTTCTGATGAGATCCCAGTAGTTATGTCAATGAGGTTAAAAGATCCAAAATTATTTGGAAAAGAAGGTGAGTCTTGTCCTAAAAGTGATGTACTACCTGGTACATAGTCATCAGCTATTTTGCCAGAATTTTGCAATTTTTTCTTTTGATCAATTTCTCTTTCAAAAGTTAGCAATCTCCCATGTAATTTTGTAAGAGTGAGGGAGTTAAAATCTGGTGTAGATATGAGGACTATAGAGTAAGTTTCCCATTTTTCTGGTAATGACCTTTAAAATCTATGAAGCATAGATACATTTGTGTAGGTCTAACCATTTAATTTCAACTCAGAAATTAATAAGGAGAATCTTTCAAATTGTTGTGTCAAAGTTTTCCCATTAATATGAGTAAATGTTTCATATTGTTGAGCTAGGATTTCTCTGGTGTTGGCAATCACCTCTTCAGTTCCTCCAAACTGCTCTTTTAGGCAGTCCCAAAGCTCTTTGGCACTTTCACAATGTAAAAGTCCAGAGTAGATTTCATTTGGGAGTGCCATTTCCAACATAGAGAAAGCCTTGGCATCGAGCTCAAGTTTAAGGAAATCTTCATCTGTGTAGTCTTTTGGGTCTTTTGGTATTTCCACTTTAGTTTCAAGTTTTATATTTACTGGTTTGTGAGGAACATACATCACAGATCTCCAACAACCAGTGTTGGTCTGAGACAGAGTATGTGCCAGCCTTTTTTGCCATATGTTATATTCTGAACGAACAAGCATAGCAGGCTTATTGGCAGAACCAGTATTATGAGGATCCATTTTTGAGAGTATTGATTTGTCAAGTTTCTTTCAAAGTGATGGATGTTGAAAAAGTGAACTTTTATCCTTTATTGAATATCAATAAAAGCTTGTGTCTGATTCTCAATTTGTTAGATTGATATTTGATAAGATAAACCAGTGCTCTGATATCAATTGTTGGATCAGTATGCTCTTTAACAGTTGTTTGCTTATGAACACTTATGTGTTTGTAAGCAAATCAAAGCAGTTTGCATAGCGAAATAAGTTGTAAAGTTTCACTTTCAACAGGAGTTATTACTCCCCCTGGATGTTTATGAACTAAAGACAGTTAATGAGAATCTAAGCAATTGAATGTATATGCTAATAAATATGCAAAGAGATTCTCATATTATGAAATGGAATTTCAAGTAAAAGCTCTGAAGGATTTCAGTTTCAATTAAACTCGATGTCTAAAATAGTGGGATTAACCCATCTATTTATAGACAAACAAATACATGAACCTTGTTACAAAAGCAAGACTGCAACAGGCTGTAGTCTTGGAACTTGTACAAAAGATAAAGTAATAATAAACTAATAAACTACTAAAACATAAGGGCGGTGAAAAGATTCTATTACAAATGATGATGAGTGACAAACTACTAATGAGTAGTTTGTCTTCAGCAGTTTCCTCAATTGACTTGTCTTGTTTGACTTCAGAACTTCTGATCTTTACTCTTCAGTACTTGTTGAATCCTTTTTCACTACCTATGTCTTCTTTCTTCAGTAGTTTCATACTTAGAATGTTTTGACAGAAATAGGAATTAGACTAAGGTTAGCAAAAGAGGTTTCTTCAATCCTTTTTGTCCTTACAGATCACTTGTTCCTCTTTAGTTGATTGGTGCATCAAATCCCAAAATAATGTTCTTGTATGTGAGTCACAATATTGAAAGGGACATGAGGGAGATAGATATATGTTATCGGCCGATGGAAGGGAAAAAAAGGGAGGATCATACTTGATTTCGAATGTGATCTCTCCTAGGTATTATCAATGTTGAATGTCAAGTTCCTAGTTAAGGTAATAAGTTGTCATCATAGGCATTGATGCCTTGTCTTTCGGCCGCGAGCAAGAAAGAGTGTGGTTTGTTTGTTAGATGGTTAATCATAGATATGGAAAGGTTCTAGTTATGGGGAGTGGTGTTGAGTTGTTTAACAAGACCCACTTTGGTGTAAGCAAGGGACAAGACACATGTGTCGATTTCCATGAACTCAAATCGGTTAGACAAAGGCAAAGGCAAAGGCAAAGGCAAAGGCAAAGGCAAGAGAAGTAAGTAGGTTTGGATGGGAAAGTGTAGAGAATTTGTTTCTATACTTGTTTAGTGTAAGTATTGGTGTCAATTCTATACATATATATGTGCATCACACGCGTACATGAGTGGGTATGGATGTGCATTTCTATGTTCAATCTTGATTCATGCCATGTGTTTATAGATTCGATAGTATAGGCATGTGTATGTGTAGGTATAGTGTGGATTGCATTGAACTTGATTCATTATAAGTTATATCCTACCATTACATGAAAGTTCAACTTTGTTCTGGCTAACTTGTGAGGGCACTTGTTGACGATATCAACATGTATTGATTTAATAAGTCATGATCTCGTGTTATTAAATGCCAACATATGGTATTATTTGTGATTAGGCTAAATTGTATACATATGTTAATAAAGAGCTGTCATGTGTTAGAAAGCATTGCCATCAAATGATGACATAAGCTTGCTTTTTGGACGTGTTTTTGATTGATGAGGATAGTAACCTTATTAAAACACTTTGTAGTTGTTCGTGTTTGAGTGGATTGTGTAGTGATATTGTCACATGTGTACCATTATGCTAATCGGGCATCCAGTTGCTCTCTGTTGAGCGTGTGATTGGCTTGACTATTCCACGCCAACTGTTTGTATAGATAGGGTGTTGTATAAATAAGCGGGTGATTCGTTGAGTTTTCTGAGTAACTCATGCTTCACTAGACTGGGGGGGGTTATAGTGTGTGCAAAATGTCTAATTATGTACATGAAATGACAATAATAAATAAAATGCGTACGGATGTTGACCTGGATCGTTGACTGGCATCACAACATGCATTCCCCCCCAGATTTTTAAACGTTCATAACTTTTATATACAACTTTTTTTTTAAATGTTACTCCAAATTAACGAGTGTTTTATTATTTTTTCAACGAGTACCATAGTGCTATACAAAAAAAATGTTCGCATGCTTAAAAAAGGAGACAAGCTTGTTGGGTTAATCTTGATTATTTGGGTTGAGCACGGGTCAGAAATGTAACAGGTCAATAACTAACCGGTGACGGGTGAAGATTAAGTCTTATGTTGACCAGTATTGTGGAAGTGGAGATGTTAGCCGAATAAAAGGACGAATATGAACTTTGGGTTTGTTCCAGCTTAAAAGGAGGAGCACTAACATTTACTTAGCGGATTTTAGTTTGTTTTATTTATTATAAACAGGGAGTAGTAGTAATAGGTTTTTCTTGTACTTCATTCAAACTTCAATAAAGAAAGTTCAAACAGTAAACTTGAGTTGTTGTATGAGAGTTTACTTTGTGTTTGTGTGGGCCTAAACCAACATTTGGTATCAGCGCAAGGTTAAAGGAAAGAGTGTCGGTTTAAGATTAAGTTTTTGAGAGAAGCCCTTGGCTGTGGGGCTGAAGAAAAAGTTAAAGCAACAGTAAGAACAAACAATTGTTGATCACGAAGCAGGCGATCGACAGAAGAAAGCAAGTAGGTAGGATGGAGAGGTGGTCACCAACAATTTAAAGGAACATCAATAAAGAAATAGGATGTTGAGAGTTTGATAAAGCATCCACATAGGTGAAAAAATATGTAGCTGGGGTTAATCTAAAAGAAAGCAAGCAACAAGGAAGGTGAAGCACACAGGTTGTTAATTGAAACAGCTACAACAAAGGCTGGTCGATTTCATAATTGGAACGAAAGGGAACAAAAGGGAGCTGTGATTATTTTTTCATTGAAAGAGAGAGACATAAGTATTTTTTGAACGGGTTTAATGTGAACAAAAGTAGGAGGATGGTTGTCATAAAATTCAAGAAACAAAGGAGGCGATTGCAAAACCGAAAACCGCATTTCCAACATGATACAGAAGAAAAGACCGAGAACCTTGACAAAGATTGTTGCTCACGCCAGAAGACCGAGTCACTGAAAATGACCTTAGCGGTGTAAGAGAAAGATAGACCGAAGTCGTAATAGACCGAACGACTTGAAAGTTCGGAATTAATATCTGAACCAGAGACCGAGACTGAAGCGGTTCACAGCAGACCAAAAGAATGAAACAAGAGGCGCCACAAGAAAGAATGAAAAAGGTCGGTGTCGCTTAGTAAGAAAGAAAGAAGGCCTGGCAAATAATAGAGAAAGAGACCGGTGGTGTTGCAAGAAAGTAAGAAAGTAGCATGCCACAAGAAAGGAAGAACGGGTGTCGTTGAGAAAGAAGAAAGAAACTTCGACAACTAAAAGAAAGAAACAAACACGTGTTTGTTCGTAAAGAAAGAGAAAGATCGCATCGTTGTGATTCGGATAGCAAGAACGAATGAAGAAAGAAGTGAGAACCAAGATCATGATTAAGGGGGGTGATTGTTAGGTTAATCTTGATTATTTGGGTTTGAGCACGGATCAGAAATCTAACAGGTCAACAACTAACGGGTGATGGGTGAAGATTAAGTCTTATGTTGACTGAGTATTGTGGAAGTGGAAATGTTAGCTAAATAAAATAAGGAATATGAATGTTGGGTTTGTTCCTACTTAAAAGGAGGAGCACTAACATTTATTTATGTAACACCCCGCGGTGTTACAGGTCTCGTTAACGGGTCGGGTCGTACCCGACCACCCGATTATTTAAATAATAATTATTCAATTCTTATTGTCGTGGCCAAACGTCTAATGTTTCTTATTAAACCTGCTGCCAAACGCTCAGTATTTCGCTGTTATGCGCGTTACCAAACACTCCTTTTTGTCAGCTCTTAACCAAGCATCCAAACACCCTCCATTTAGCTTGACTATAAAAGCCCCTATCTCTTGTCTCCTTGCTTCATTCCTCTGCAGAAACTCACAAACATATACACACACACAAGAGCTCCATCAAGGTCACCGGTCCGGTGACCATCTCCGGCCGCCGCCGCCTCCCTTTTTCTTCTCCGGCGTTCCTTTTCCTCTCTCGTAAGTTCCCCTTTTTCCAATAACATAACCGGTAACCCATCTACCTTCCTCATCATCATCGCACCATCGAACCACAACCCTTTTCTTCTGATTCTGTTATGAACTCTGGTAACCCATCTCCTTTGTTTCCGTTAATAACCAGCGGCCACCCCTCTGTTATCAACCGGACAGTCACCAAGTTATGGTGACTGTCGTGAATCCCTATAACTTTCAAATCGAACTGAACCATACCATCTTGCTATTCGTGTAATCGGACAGTCACCTAAATATGGTGACTGTCATCGAGCCCATAACCAAACCATAATATCATTGTGTTCCTCCTGATTTGTATTCGACGAACACCCAATAATCATCCCTTCTGTTTTATTGAATCGAGTTGCGTATCGGTAACCTTTCTGTTCCCGGTTCGGGTGCTCGATAAGCCACCGTAACCCAGCTCCTTTATTCTGTTTTGGTGTCATGGTTATGACCGATTGGGTCTATGGCCAAGCTTTGATGAGTATCGGGTGAAGGACTGGTTATAATCTAATTTATATACAAAAGTGTATATTTTGGTATGAATTGTACAATTATCATTTGATTGTTGTTATAAGGTACCAACTACGGAAGACGGGTCCGATACCCGATTCTATTCAAATCCCGGTCATGTCCCGATAATAATCCGGTGAGGTCCGATCACTTATTGGATAATAATTATATCCTATTGATTTATTGGTTATACAATCTAATAATTGGTTATTAATATAGGGTTGGGTTATTCTACAAACGCTACAAAAAATGAGAAGGGTGAGAATCCACTAGAAAATGACATGTGTCCAAAGGATTAAACAAGTGGAAGAGGTAATTTTGTCAAAAAAATATGCACATGCAAGTCACATGTCATTTCCACCTTCATTTTTAAATGTTCGTAACTTTTTTATACGTCATCTTTTAAAAAAAATTATACCATAAAATTGAACGTCTTTTTATCTTTAATATGAGTACTATATTGTTATACTTTTGAAAAAAAATTCAAAACCCACTTGCGTAAGACACAATGGAGTGTAAAACACAATGAGCACCAATTAAATATAGGGTATAAAACATAATCAAGAGTCTAGTAAAACACAATGGATGACATACGAAAAGGCACAATGAAGAGAAGACTAAAACACAATGAATACTTTTTTTAATAAAAAGTTGAAAACCCAGTTGCGTAAGACATAATGGATGACATACTAAAGACACAATGAACAGAAGACTAAAACACAATGAATACTTTTGAAAAAAAAAGTTAAAAACCCAATTGTGTAAAACACAATGGATGATATAATAAGGACACAATGAACAGAAGATTAAAACACAATGAATGCTTTTGGAAAAAAAGTTGAAACCCTAGTTGCGTAAGACACAATGGAGATAACGTAAAACACAATGAGTACCAATTAAATATGCAATGAACAATAGGGTATAAAACACAATGAACAGTATAATAAAACACAATAGACGACATATTAAACACACAATGAACAGAAGACTAAAACACAATGAATAATAGACTTAAACACAATGAACAACATAATAAAACACAATGTGCACCTAAATACAAAACTAATTTGCGTAAAAACGCAATGAAAAGCATACTAAAAACACAATGGACAGAGTTAAATCATGTGTAAACTAAAAAAACATAAATAACATATTTATAAAGCACACATGCATACTATAACACAATGAACGAGCAGAAGACACAACGGAAAAGAAAACTCATTTAGCACGAATTTTTTTTTTTTCAATTTTAATGTAGCAATGTGGTACTCATATTAAAGATAAAAGAACGCTCGTTAATATGGTGAAAGTTTTTTGAAAAAAAATGTCGTATGAAAAAGTTATAGACGTTTTAAAATGATGGGGGTAATTGACATGTGCATTGCATGTGGAGAGAGAAAATCAACAAATGTGGTTTTCCTTTTATGCCCTTCCTCTAATTTATTATTTATTTTTTTCAAACAAACTAATCTCAACCCTTCAAATATATGATCAATGGATCACAATCCTTCTCACCCTTTCTAGAAAAAATGACTTGTGTATTTGATCCTAACCCTATTAATATAATGATTATGATTGTGCGAGGTACCGATAATCGAGTTGGTGAATACTAGTATGATACCGAGTCAACTCAGTGACTCGGTCAACTACCGGAACAGAAACCGGTCCAGTATACCCGGAGTGGATTATTAGAATTATACGATTATATATATATAATACAGATAATGATCGGACTTGATAATAATAATAAGAGAATACTAAACATAGATAAAATATATATGTTTATATATATAATTCGATATATTGACGATATACTAGACTCGGGTTAATAATAATATTTTCTATTCTTTTTTAGTTTAGATCTGCCAAGCTGTAATGGCCAGCTTTATTAGTTTACGAGTGTCAAGCTGTAATGTCCAGCTAGATTTTGGATGTCCGAGTCGAGTCTCAATAATGAACCCCGAGTTTAGGACTATCTAATATATACCGAATTCTATATGTATAAATGTATATATGACATATATCATAAGTATTACAATCTAGCAAGTCCCATGAGTAACACGTATCGATATATATATATATATGACATATAATTATAATAAGAAGATTAAGCAAAAGATATAACGCAAACCCATGAGTATCGTGAACTCCCCACTTTTACCGTTTTATTAATGTTTTTGGGGGGAATACATCTCATTTACTAGAAAATATAGAAATGCTTTACATAGTAGAAAGATTATTAATAAAAGAACTATAATAAGGGGACATAGAAACGACAAGGGCAGTACTGACCGGTATCCGCCATTTCCTTTCTTGCCCCAAGTAGAGGGCAGGAACCATTCTTGCCCCAGTAGAGGGCAGGAACCATTCTTGTCCAAGTAGAGGACAGGAACCATTATTCTACTATGGTGAAGTGGTACCATCGATAGGAATGACACATAATAGAATTTATTTAATAGAATATGATAGAATATATTTTCCCCTCCAGAGTTATATTTGTAAATCATGTTTTATATATAAGAATGTTATAAAAGAATTATTAATAAATGAACTGGCCATTCACTTTATAAATACACAACCTCACCAACTTTATGTTGACAGAAACTATTTTTGGGCATGTGTTCAGGTAACCCAACAGACATGATGACATGGATCCTGGGAAAGTAAAGATGTTATGCTCTGAATCCGCTGCGTAGCTCTGATAACCCGACCCGGCACCGACAGCCCGGGTCGTTACAATTTAGCATGTGTTTAGTTTGTTTTATTTCTTATAAATAATGAGTAGTAGTAATAGTTTTTTCTTGTACATTCTTACAAACTTCAATAAAGAAAGTTCAAATAGTAAACTTGAGTTGTTGTACGAGAGTTTTACTTTGTGTTTGTGTGGGCCTGAACCAACAAAGCCTGACTCCGAATATGGTCGCGCTTTCAAGGCTATTTGTGACCAATTGAGTGCCATTGGTCATCCTGTGGATCCTATGGATCAATTACACTGGTTTTTATGTGATCTCTGTAACACTTATGAAAGTTTTTCAACCACCATTCGCTCTATTCATCACATTTCCACTTTTACTGAACTTTTGGCCCGCACTGAAAGCTAAGAAATGTTTATGAAAACATTGCATGGCCTATCCACCACATCCTTATCCTTCTCGGCTCAAACCCATTATACGAGACCATCCATGACCACAACCTCATACTGCCCAAACTGAAATCCCCACACCACATTAGCTACAAACCAAGAGCAATCCCACTCACTTTCGTGGTACCAACTGACGCACTCTCGTCATAACCGGTCCCCCATATGCCAACTCTACCTTGAACAAGGACATTATGCCAATTAGTGCCATCAACTTTTCCTAGCATAACCCACTCAGGAGCAATTGGCGCAAACTTTTCAGGCTCAATGCCACATCAATACTAACATTCCTGATTACACTACAGACAATGGTGCTCACACTCATATGCTCCCAAACAACAATTGTCTTCAAAATGCTTCTCCATCACTGTAACACCCCAACCGATGGCGAAAACATCGAGGTGTCACGTATGAATGATTGTTCAGTAGCTCATGGTAATACATATGTTTAAATAATCATTTATTCCATTACAATATTGAGTTACATTAAAGTCTTGAATGGAATCTAATACATCAAACAACGAAACTTCAAATAACTCCTCATGCTAGCTCTAGACTTCAAGCATCAATATTTCCTATTGAGTTTGGAAAAATGGGGGGGGGGGGTCAACTAGAAGTTGGTGAGAATACATAAGCCATGTCAAGCAATTAAGTTTAAGAATAAAAGTTTAGAAATTCATATGTCTATCGTAAGTTTAAGTCTACATGAATAAACATGATATGTTGAATCGACATAATCAAACCTCCGACTAGTTTAGGTCCATCCCGTCATCCACGGTTCACCTTAATAATATGTTGGAACGATAACAATCACCCACGCTACCTATGTAGGAGGTACACGTATCCGGGTGGGATTGTCAATCCAATAGATCTATTATTGAGTATCGCCGGCTTGGCCATAGCTAATGATTATGTAATGTTGAAACTCATTGAAACTGTTGTCGTTGTCTAAATCATGAGGCATTAAAGTTTACAACTAGACATGCATGTAGAATTGCTTAAGTATAATGTTGCAAGTACGAAGAATTGCATAAACATGGTTACGTAAACTCACCTTAGCAAAGTATTAAGTCTCGAGAAATAGAATATGTATAGCCCCAAAGTTGCCAATTACAAGAGCTTATAATCAAAGTTTCAATTGTAGAAGTAATAGACTATAGAAGAAAGGTATGAGGGAAAGTTTAATCGGATTGAAACAATCGATTTAGAGGTGCAAAGTATAATGGGTCATAGGTGGGTTTTTATACTAGTTTTGGAGTCAATTAGCCATTAAAATTGGTCAACACCATAAAGTAAGGTTTTATGATGAATTGACTATTTGACTAAGACTTTGACTGTTTGACTAAGACTTTGACTAGGACTTTGACCAGGACTTTGACTGTTGACTCAAGGCTTTAGTTTGAAATGAATTTATATCTTCCTTGTTTTAGATTATAAATGTAATTGGAAAAATGATTAGCTTTAAATAAGAAATATAAAAAATCATTAGTTTGAATTAGAAAATAAAAAAAAACACCGTCTTATAAAATGACGATTTTATAAATAGAATTAGGATAGGACATATGTCATGATTGAAGATTTTTTTTAATTTTTTTTAAGTACAATGATAAAAGGAACTTAGAAAAATAGAGTGCACGGATAAAGATAAGAATACTTAGAAATAAATTAGACTTTATATCATGGATCGGGAAATACTTTAATTCAAAATAAATGGGAAAATTCGTGAGGTTACAGTCTCCCCTACTTTTAGAAACTTCGTCCCGAAGTTATAAGAAAAAAAAACACCGGGTTGACAGTGATTGGGTAGAAATTAGGGCAACTGTGGTTTGGAAAATTTGTGTTAAGACATGACATGAATTTATAGGTAACAGAATAAACTATTTCGAATAATTTGGTAAGAGGTTTGATAGGTGTGGGTTTTAAGGATTGGATTAGGTTCGTCTGAAGTAGCAAGAAGCATAAGAATCTAGCAAAATACTAATCTTATGTTTTAGGAATCTTATAAGAAATGCATGAATTGATTGGCTATATGAAAACCAAATGAACTACTAAAACCTTATTAGAATTTCACACTACCTTAAAGTACCTGTAAATTCATGATTACGTTCCGGACCGCAATCACCAATTTACCTTACATTAGGGTTTTGTGTCCTTCTATGACTCTAAACACACATGTACGTAATGCAAAATAACCTTGTGATTGAATCGTTTACAATGTATCCAAAAATGAGTCCAACTGTTGAGTAGGAAAAAGACTTCTACCAGTCAGTGAGTAAGAACCTCTACCGATTGTTGAGCAGGTGCGATAGCCTCTACCAGTCGTTGAGCAGGTTGTAGGGCCTCTACCGACTGTTGAGCAGGCATGATGACCTCTACCAATCGTTGAGTAGGTTATTTGGTACTCAACTAACTGTTGAGCAAGTCCTTCATCCTCTACCAGTTGCTTGATTAAGTGTACCAATTATTTCACACATAAATTGCAAATTGATAATATGTACAAGCATAGCATGCGAGTTGTAATAGTGTTGTCCTAGACAAGGTTAATAACTCTAGGTGTGTCTATAGCAAATAGTTTATATTCCATGATTTCTAGTATCAAATGTTTAAATATGGTAGATAATCGAATCCTCGTGTATAACTGAGGATTAAGTTTGATGCAACACACAACCAAGTTTCAATAGTTTGGTTATCATGGGTAACTAGTTCATGTTTAAGAAGGTGAAGGATATGAATTTAGTTCTTGAGAGGATGATGAAAAATCTTGAAGCAGAATCAAGGTTGTGAGAGATAGTGAATGTGAAGATAGTTGATAAAGAGTTTATTTTATAATAGGAAGATTATGTAGCAGTGTAAATTTTGGGGTTTGGATCAAAGGTTATAATCAAGTGTATAAGAAAACATGATTGTGATATATGCCAAATATTGTAAAAATTTGAACAAGTTGAAAATGAGTGAGTGTCGATGGAGAATTTAGAGACTAGATATTATTCCTATGGATAAAAAAAATCTTATTTTCAAAATTGGTTTTATACATAAAGCAAAAGTTGTTAAATAGTACAACCTAAGTGGGCTTTTGATTAAAATATTCCCGTTAGTTGGAGATTTCAAACATGACATTAGGTTTTGAAGATCAAGGTTCTATTAAGTGATTTTTAATAGTTTAAAGCATTATATAGAAAATTGTTTGTTACGTCAATAAATAAACAATTGAATTTAAGTTCGAGGACATCTTTTGACAAAAATATGTACTTTGTAAAGTTACTAGGTAATGAAAATACAACAGGATTTAGAAATCTTTAGTTTGTGCTAAGGTATGAGGTTATAGTTTTTTAAAAATAAGTAACATGTGGAGAAATGAAATAATATGATTTGGGTAGGGTGTTGAATATTTAAAAAGTGGCTAAGATGGTAAGGTGAAGTGTGATTGTGAAATCCATAGATGGTTATGAAATGAGATTGATTTAAGCTATAAAATTTTGAGATTTTAGAGCTTAGTTTAAGGAAAGTGAGTGTAATCATTTATTCATTAATTAAAACGAATAAACGAAAACGTTGACTTACAAAACTTCTAGATTCTAATAACATAGTGAAGACATGCTTTAGCCTATAAGTGAACACTCATCCCGAGAATTCCCAGGTAGGCATCCGGGTCCCTCGTCTGATTGGGATTTATGCGCAATGCCAGTCCTAGACAGAAAACTCAGAATACAGGCGTTCACCCTTCCAGATTGCACGTGTTCGTTATTAAAATCTAGAACTTCGACGAGATCTCAAGGTGGTTCAGGTTAAACCTGAGGATTTGTCCTATTAGTCTAAGAGTAGATCCAGTGATGGTGAATAATCATCTTGTAGGGGTTGAAGTAGAGATAAGAAGTAGGATAGAGAAGGCGAAAAGAAACAAGTATAGTTGCAAGTAAAAGAAGCAAGTACTGGTTATAATCCTATGGTTATAGACTAGATTATTTTTCTAATAACCTAATTCCCTATAACCATGGCTCTGATACCAATCTGTAACACCCCAACCGATGGCGGAAACATCGAGGTGTCACGTATGAATGATTGTTCAGTAGCTCATCGTAATACATATGTTTAAATAATCATTTATTACACTACAATATTGAGTTACATTAAAGTCTTGAATGGAATCTAATACGTCAAACAACGAAACTTCAAATAACTCCTCATGCTAGCTCTAGACTTCAAGCATCAATATTTCCTGTTGAGTTTGGAAAAATGGGGGGGGGGGGTCAACTAGAAGTTGGTGAGAATACATAAGCCATGTCAAGCAATTAAGTTTAAGAATAAAAGTTTAGCAATTCATATGTCTATCGTAAGTTTAAGTCTACATGAATAAACATGATATGTTGAATCGACATAATCAAACCTCCGACTAGTTTAGGTCCATCCCGTCATCCACGGTTCACCTTAATAATATGTTGGAACGATAACAATCACCCACGCTACCTATGTAGGAGGTACACGTATCCGGGTGGGATTGTCAATCCAATAGATCTATTATTGAGTATCGCCGGCTTGGCCATAGCTAATGATTATGTAATGTTGAAACTCGTTGAAACTGTTGTCGTTGTCTAAATCATGAGGCATTAAAGTTTACAACTAGACATGCATGTAGAATTGCTTAAGTATAATGTTGCAAGTATGAAGAATTGCATAAACATGGTTACGTAAACTCACCTTAGCCAAGTATTAAGTCTCGAGAAATAGAATATGTATAGCCCCAAAGTTGCCAATTACAAGAGCTTATAATCAAAGCTTCAATTGTAGAAGTAATAGACTATAGAAGAAAGGTATGAGGGAAAGTTTAATCGGATTGAAACAATCGATTTAGAGGTGCAAAGTATAATGGGTCATAGGTGGGTTTTTATACTAGTTTTGGAGTCAATTAGCCATTAAAATTGGTCAACACCATAAAGTAAGGTTTTATGATGAATTGACTATTTGACTAAGACTTTGACTGTTTGACTAAGACTTTGACTAGGACTTTGACCAGGACTTTGACTGTTGACTCAAGCCTTTAGTTTGAAATGAATTTATATCTTCCTTGTTTGAGATTATAAATGTAATTGGAAAAATGATTAGCTTTAAATAAGAAATAAAAAAAATCATTAGTTTGAATTAGAAAATAAAAAAAAACACTGTCTTATAAAATGACGATTTTATAAATAGAATTAGAATTAGGATAGTACAATGATAAAAGGAACTTAGAAAAATAGAGTGCACGGATAAAGATAAGAATACTTAGAAATAAATTAGACTTTATATCATGGATCGGGAAATACTTTAATGCAAAATAAATGGGAAAATTCGTGAGGTTACAATCACAAGGTAATAAACGTGTTTTTTTGGAAATGGGCAATCGTTGCCTATTACTCATGTTGGTCACACAAAAACATCTTGGTTTGCTTGATTAAAAAAATGTTTGGGTGGTTCCCAACCTTATCCAAAATCTCCTTTTGGTGAGTAAACTAACCGAATATAATTATGTTGATATTCTTTTCTCTTATCCGTCTTTTTATATTCAAGATCATCGAAACGAGCAAACTCTAGCCAGGGGTTGCTGTGAAGACGACCTCTATGATCTCCACGATAATCACGAAGCCTTGCTCACCAAAGCTTCATGCCTCAAAGCTTCTTTTGAAGCCTTGGCATGTCAAGTTCGACACTATTCATATGTTAAAAAGTAAAGGTTTTTTTGTCCTTTACTTTTGTGTTTCCTAAACCTAACCGGGTCATTCTATCATTTCCCATTGAATTCGTTTTACATCAACATTAATAAATATTCTAATTTCAAACATTCTTTATATCGATGTTTTTGTAATTGAACCGTTTAAAAGTAAGACATGTGCTTGCAATTGTTACAATTATTGTAATAACTTCTTCCTCCTTTTGTGCTGACGTTTTAACTAATATAGTTAAAAAAACCAGAAGAAAATTTATCTGCTTCACAAAAAGTATACTGGTATGCACAGATCCTACCTTAGTGCACCCATAGTGAGCGTTTTGCGGGGCGTTTTGCACCTCTATAGCGCAGGGAACCCCCGGGGCGCTATGGAAGCTTTTTGGGCTGGGGCTTCATGGCTATAACGAGCGTTTTCCATGGAAATGGACCGTTGCAATATTAAAATTCGAACGTTGGGACCATGTTTGAAAGGGAACGGCCAACAAATGGAACCCCCCCCTCTTTTACCTATATATATATATATATATATATATATATATATATATATGAAAGAATTGTAACCCCTTGACTTTTTTCATTGATTTACAATCTATAAATAATACATCTTTATCTCCTTGTTTTTGGTAAGAGATAATCAACATTGAATTCAAATTACAAATTACAAATTTACTTAAAATATATGATCTATTACACCCCCGCAGTCAAAGCGGGAGGTTGCCGGATGCTGAGACTGGATCTGAAATCTTCAAAAAGAACCCGAGGGAGACCCTTTGTGAATATATCCGCGATTTGATATCTAGAGGGGACGTGAAGAATGCGAACATGACCCTGTTGAACCTGTTCCCTCACAAAGTGGATATCCAATTCGATATGCTTCGTGCGTTGGTGTTGTACTGGATTACCCGAAAGATAAATGGCGCTCACATTGTCACAATATACCATGGTGGCATGCGAAACAGGGACCGAGAGTTCAAGTAACAGGTTGCGAAGCCAGCAGATTTCGGCGACGACATTGGCCACCCCTCGGTATTCCTCAGCACTGGAACGAGAGACCGTTGGTTGTCGTTTGGATGACCAAGAAATAAGATTATAACCAAAATAAACACAGTAGCCACTGGTGGATCGTCTAGTATCTGGACAGCCAGCCCAGTCGGCGTCCGTATAAGCGATCAGTGATGATGCTGCAGATGGACCCAAGAATAAGCCATGTGAGCTCGTTCCTTGAATAAACCAAATTATGCGTTTTAGCGCATTCCAGTGGTTAGTGTGTGGGGCGTGCATGTGCATACACACCTGTTGTACCGCATAGGTGATGTCGGGTCTCGTGAAAGTGAGGTATTGCAATGCTCCAGCTAAACTGCGGTATAATGTTGGGTCATGAAACAATTCACCAGGAGAGGACCCATGTTTAGCATTTGTGTCTACCGGGGTGGCAACGGGGTTAGAAGACTGCATACCGGCTCGAGCAATGATGTCAGCTGCATAAGATTGTTGAGAAGGAAACATGTTGTTACCCTGGCGTGAGACGGAGATGCCTAGAAAGTAACTTAAAGGACTGAGATCCTTCATGGCGAACTCAGTGGCGAGAGTTGTAAGGAGTCGCTGACGAAGGCTGTCAAAAGAGGTGACTAGAAGAATGTCATCCACATAGAGTAGTAAATAGGCCGGGTCAACTCTTTGATGAAGAGTGAACAGAGAAGCATCACACCGACTGTTAATAAACCCCAGTTGAAGCACATAATCAGTGAACCGCTGGTACCATGCACGTGGAGCCTGTTTGAACCCATATAGTGATTTACGAAGAAGACAGACATGGTCAGGGAAATTACGGTCTCTAAATCCCGTGGGTTGATGCATGTAAACAGTTTCATTTAGATTCCCGTGTAAAAAGGCGTTTGTAACGTCCAATTGGTGTACCGCCCAGTCCTTTGATAATGCTAGAGAGAACCACGTGTATTGTCGTTGGTTTGACAACCGGACTAAAAGTTTCACCGCAATCGATTCCCACTTGTTGCGATCGGCCATCACACACAAGTCTTGCCTTGTATCTTTCCAGTGTACCGTCTAACCTGTATTTATGTTTAAACAACCACATAGAGCAAATAATATTCATAGATGGGTCACGAGGAACTAACTCCCATGTACCATTTCTAATAAGTGCGTTATACTCAGTGGTCATAGCCGAGTACCATTCCGGGATGGCCAAGGCATCGGTTGAGTTTTTGGGGATGGGAAGGATTGAGGGTGAGGTTTGAGTGTTAAGGTTGAAAGGTTGTTTGGGCTTGAAAATTCCACTCATGGAGCGAGTGTGAATGGTTGGGTTATCGGTAGGAACGAGTGCGGGTGGTGGGTCAGCGGTGTTTAGTGGGCTCGTATTATGAGGTGGTGAGGTAGCGGGCTGGGAGTGGTTTGTGTTAGGGGTGGAAATGGGTTGGGCAGGCGACGGGTGAGGAGTAGTATTTGGGTCGGGAGAGTGGGCTGTGGGTCCAGGGCAGTATGGAGCGGATGGAGTGGGCTAGGAGGACACAGGTTGGGCCATAGGTTGATGTGAGTCTGTGGACCGTGGCTGGGATATCTGGGGGCACAAATGGTGTGGAAAGGAGTATGTCAAGAATTTATATGAGGGTGTAGGGCCGATTACTTGAGCAAAGGGAAAGGTGGTTTCGTCAAATGCGACGTGTCGGGATATGAAGATTTGTTTAAAGGATAGGTCTAGGCACCGGTATCCTCTATGGTTGGGAGGGTAGCCTAGAAAGGCACAGGATTGAGAGCGGTATTCAAGTTTGTGAATGTTGGTGGACGGGGTAAGGGGATAGCAAAGGCATCCGAAGACGCAAAGATGGTCATAGGTAGGTGTGGACATGTATAATAGTTCAGTGGGTGTTTTGTTTTGGGTGGCTTTTGATGGAAGGATGTTGAGTAGGTAAGTGGCAGTTTCTAGAGCAAAGTGCCATAGGTGTGTGGGTAGGGAGGCATGGGCCATTAACGTGCGTAGCATATTGCTAATTGTTCGAATTTTACGCTCGGCCTTGCCGTTTGGGAAGAGGTGTAGGGACAGGAAAGATGGTATAATATACCGTTTGAGGTGAAGAAGGTTTGGAAGGAAGTTTTAACGTACTCACGTCCGTTATCACATTGGAATGTTTTTTATTGTTTGATTAAATTGTGTTTTTATGGTTGTTGCAAATTGGGTGAAGGCGGTGAAGACTTGGGATTTTTGAGTGAGGGGGTAGGTCCATAAAAAGTTTAAGTAGTCATCAAGAAACAAAACATAATATTTATTGCCTAAGGAACTAATTATAGGGGATGTCACATGTCACTATGAATAATATCAAATGGTTGGAAAGTAGAATTTTGTGAATCAAAAAATGGTAAACGTATACTTTTACCAAAAATACAAGACTGGCATACATTATTGGAAATAAAATCAAAATCTAAAACATGAGATGCTTTTAATTTATTCAAAGATGTGCGTCCTGGGTGGCCAAGACGATGATTCCAGACTTGGGAAGAAATAGCAGCAAGAGCAGTGGGATGGTTTGTGGTTGACCCGAGCACCAGGGGATAGAGATCACCGCTGTTGTTGCACCGCAGGAGAGGTGCCTTGGTCTTGTAATCCTTCATAAGAAAACCAAAAGGGTCAAATTCAACGAAAACGGAATTATCCGTTGTAAAACGGCGAACGGAAATTAAATTTTTGACAAGTCTAGGTAAGTATAAAACATTTTTGAGGACAAAAGGTGGGAATGGTTTGGGTAGGTATTTTGTGCCTTGACAAGCACTGGGATGGTATCTCCATTACCTACAATGATGTTACGAGAAACACAATTATTAGAAAAGTAATGAAAGTCACCTGACTCGTGAGACATAGTAGAGGATGCACCGGTGTCCATGTATTGAGTGGGGTCCGGTTCTTGTAGGCTCATAGTGTAGAGGGCTTTTTCTATATCAGTGGGGCAATAGGCAGTGTGGGCTTGTTGGGTTTTTGGGCCAAGTAAACTGGGCTAGGTGGTTGGGCTGAATGTGGGGCGGTTTTTAGTAGGGTAAGGACATGGGGCTGGGGAGTTGGGCCACTGAAGGGGGGCTTTTGCAGAAGATACTAGGCCGGTGCATAGGGCCACCGTGGAGCCCAAGGTGAGTAATTGTATGAAGGGTTTGGCCAAGAGTATTGTAATGGGTATTGAGGACGTGAACGGCCGAATCCGAAGTGGCCTCTACGACCACGACGACTGGACCGTCCACGACCTCGGGAGTAGGATTGTTGGTCTGACCCGTAAGAAGGGTTGGCTTGGCGGGTGGATTCAGACGAAGGTGCACTATCACACCCCGACTTTCCCCTCGTCGGTTGTGAAGTTTGGTAGCTTCGCAACGCAGCGGAAAGATGCATCTAAGACTCTTATTTCCTGAACGTCATTGCTAACCCTCTAGGATCCCCGATCCCAATACGTCGACCACTCCAACCGTGCCGTTACCAAAGTTTAAACCTGAAAGACATACTTAAAAAGTCAACAAAAAGATAGTGAGTTCATAAGTTTTACAAAAGAGTTTTCCATAAGTTTGAAAAGATCATTCCGTTACTACTAGGTTATAAGAACGTTAGCTAAACGTTAAGTGTTTTTACTACTACGAGTGGGAAACCATTACTGACACGTTTCCCGGTTTTTGCCCAGCCGTGAGCCACCGTCATCATCGGTGACCCTGGAAGTAGAGACAATATGCCCCTCGCCGGCTCTCAGCCGTCGTGTGGGGTACGCCCATCCCAATAGATCTATCCATATTTCCCCGATATGTGTTCCCACATACTCATGGTTTCCCCCTGGAACTCACTGATGAAATGCCCGTATAGTAAATATCCATAACCATAGTATAACATGACCTTTAGAATGTAAGTATGTAGCATGTTTCTCCCCCGAAGGCAAAACAGTAAAAGCGGGGCTGTGACACTCACGCACCCATTTCATTTCTCAAAAACTTGTTCGCTTTAAATTCGTCAGGTTTTCATAAAAGAAGCATGTGTTCCCCCGAAAACATTTATAAAACAGTAAAAAGTGGGGTCATGAACTCACCTTAATTTCCTTGTTAACTAGCAAACAAAGCCCGAAGCTTTGACCAACTTCCTCGTGCCCTATTACAACAAAGGACACCTTAAAAGTTTATCACATATAAACCTAGCCTATTATCCGGCTAATAGGTAGTTTATCCACTATCTAGACTCATGTGTACTAACTCGAGTCTTAATATGCTTTAACTCGACGAACCGATCGTGACTTATCTTACTTATGCGTTAACACACGACATAAAACCCAAGTTGCGCACTTGTCACTATTCGTGTGTACACCATGTTGGACCAATACTATGAAACGCATAACTTATCCTGAGTCGTAGCTCGTCTTATAATTATATTTTAGGAAAATACTCTTTGATAAAAATATAAGTATAGTTATTTAAAACCGATCCAAATAGAAGTGTCGCTTCTTTTCCTAAATCTGCAAGCCTTTAAAGGTTTCAAAATATTAACTTTAGTATAATTGTTTCTCCAATACGTCGAGCGTTTTTGTAATTCAAACCGTTAAAATAGAAATATTTCAGTTACTAAAATCTTTAAAGATTGACACAATTGACGCTCAATAAATAATATGTATTTGTTTTGGGAATAGTGTTCGACGTTTTTCTATAAATGTTGCAAGAAATCATTTGTCGAAAACTTTTTGCGATATTGTAGAAAACTACATTTGTCAAAATACTTGAAGGTTGTTTATAATGAAATATACAAGAAATATCGCCTTCGTTTATGCTTATAAATTTTATAAAATTTCGGCAGAGTCTCCTCTGTTTTCGTACAAACCAGGCAACACAAGTCGCCTACAATTTTCCCAAAAATCAACTTCAAAACACAAGACAAACAAATCTATTTATCCGCAATTCCCAATCATTGAGACTTATACGTTTCGATGCTTTTATATAAACTATACTTATTTATATTAAGACACAACAATACATATATATAGTCTAACTAATTTCGTCTGAGGTCCAATAATACCAAGTCACGCTATATATACTTATCAATAATAATATTGTTGGTTCATTCATGAGTTAATACCATTTATGTTTGTATCTATATTTTTATAAAAATACAATGTTTATAAAAATGAAATAATGAAATAAATACGAGTTTAAGTATACCAAATCGTACGCGCGTAACCCGAATCTGCCTCGAATGTCGTGTTGACCAAAACCAAAGTTTGACCGCGTTTTGACCGAGGCTTGACCATCCAGATCTGACCCGAGCAAACCATAACCGCGACTGAACCTGAACCGAACCAAATCTGGCCTTAACTGAAATCCTGAGCCGAACCTGACCAACCACCATAATTCAGATCTGAGTCGAACCAAGACCCGACAACAAAACGAAACCATGAGCCCGAGACCACGACTGGAACCAGACCCGAAGCTGACCCGGTCTAACCTGCATAACAACAACCGTTCCAGACCCGACCTTGACCTGAGACCCGAACCAGAACCAAGCCCACCTGACCATCGGACCAAAACAACCACGAACCACCTCAGCCGCACGATACACTCCAACCAACACCCATACCCGACCGGACTACAACTCCAACCGGGAACCCAACACCCCTTTGTTGTTAGACCCACAACCGGACCACTCTAAGCCGTCGCAAACAGCACCACGACCAACCCAGAACACAACCACAACCTGCTGACCTTCACCAACAACCACGACCCGGCACCACCACCGCCATCCTCGCGAACCATACCCCCCCCCCTTAAACCACCCTTGATCTGCTGCACCCGATTCCTGAGTACCCTAACTGACCCGAGCCAACAACCTGCTGCACCCAAGCCCCTAACAGGACCAGACCACAGCCCGATTTGGGCTCAGAAACACGCACCGCCACCACCATAAGAAGGGTGGTGGCCGGCCGCCGCGACACAGAGGGAGGAGGGAGAGAGACGCGGGAGGAGGTGGTGGTAGAGAGAGAGCCGAGCGGGAGAGAGAGGTGCGAGGGAGTGGGAAATCTAGAGAGAGAGTGTGTCGGTTTTAGAGAGAGGGTAGAGAGAGAGAGAGAGAGAGAGAGAGAGAGGTCTTATGGCTTCCAAATGAGGAAGAAGAAGATAAGAGAATGAGACCTTTTATAGTTAGGGTTAGGTTAGGTGGGTTATTACCGTGTATCGAACCCGTTCTAAACGTATCGTGCCTCGGTTCATGTTTTGGTTCAATAAGAAATTACAAAAGTTAGTCGGTTGTGTTCGAAATTAAAAATAATAATAAACCGAGAAAAAATTTAAATATTCTCGTCGCTTGGAACGTGCGTTCGGCGTACGCGTTGACATCACGTTAATTAAATCAGGTCGCAGTTTCCATTGTTAAAACGATCAATTAACTTCCGAAACTTATTAATTAACAATAGAGTTAATAGCCATTTTCGTCCCTGAGGTTTGGGCCAGTTTGCCACTCCAGTACAAAAGTTTATTTTTTTGCAATTCCTTCCCTGAGGTTTGGATTTTGTTGCCAAATTCGTCCTTTTCACTAACCCAGTTAAAAAAGGTCGTTAATGTCAGGGGTATCTAAACAGACACCTAATATTATGTCTTAGAAATTTTGGCCCATACTTCAAACAAACTCAGGTTAAAGCCTAGATATCTAAACAGACACCTAATTCGCTAAAACCTATGGCTCTGATACCAAACTGTCACACCCCGACTTTTCCCTCGTCGGTTATGACGTTGGTAGCTTCGCAACGCAGCGGAAAGATGCATCTAAGACTCTTATTTCCTGAACGCCATTGCTAACCCTCTAGGATCCCCGATCCCAATACGTCGACCACTCCAACCGTGCCGTTACCAAAGTTTAAACCTGAAAGACATACTTAAAAAATCAACATAAAGCTGGTGAGTTCATAAGTTTTACAAAAGAGTTTTCCATAAGTTTGAAAAGATCATTCCGTTACTACTAGGTTATAAGAACGTTGGCTAGACGTTAAGTGTTTTTACTACTACGAGTGGGAAACCCATTACTGACACGTTTTGCAGTTTTTGCCCAGCCATGAGCCACCGTCATCATCGGTGACCCTGGAAGTAGAGTCAATATGCACCCCGCCGGCTCTCAGCCGTCGTGTGGGGTATGCCCATCCCAATAGATCTATCCATATTTCCCCGATATGTGTTCCCACATACTCATGGTTTCCCCCTGGGACTCCCTGATGAAATGCCCGTATAGTAAATATCCATAACCATAGTATAACATGACCTTTAGAATGTAAGTATGTAGCATGTTTCTCCCCCGAAGGCAAAACAGTAAAAGCGGGGTTGTGACACTCACGCACCCATTTCATTTCTCAAAAACGTGTTCGCTTTAAATTCGTCAGGTTTTCATAAAAGAAGCATGTCTTCCCCCCGAAAACATTTATAAAACAGTAAAAAGTGGGGTCATGAACTCACCTTAATTTCCTTGCTTAGCTAGCAAACAAAGCCCAAAGCTTTGACCGACTTCCTCGTGCCCTATTACAACAAATGACACCTTAAAAGTCTATCACATATAAACCTAGCCTATTATCCGGCTAAAAGGTAGTTTATCCACTATCTAGACTCGTGTGTACTAACTCGAGTCTTAATATGCTTTAACTCGACGAACCAATCGTGACTTATCTTACTTATGCGTTAACACACGACAAAGTACCCAAGTTGCGCACTTGTCACTATTCGTGTGTACACCATGTTGGACCAATACTATGAAACGCATAACTTATCCTGAGCCGTAGCTCGTCTTATAATTATATTTTAGGAAAATACTCTTTGATAAAAATATAAGTATAGTTATTTAAAACCGATCCATAACTAGTGTCGCTTTTTTTCCTAAATCCGCAAGCCTTTAAAGGTTTCAAAATATTAACTTTTGTATAATTGTTTCTCCAATACGTCGAGCGTTTTTGTAATTCAAACCGTTAAAATATAAATGTTTCAGTTACTAAAATCTTTAAAGATTGGCACAATTGACGCTCAATAAATAATATGTATTTGTTTTGGGAATAGTGTTCGACGTTTTTCTTTAAATGTTGCAAGAAATCATTTGTCGAAAACCTTTTGCGATATTGTAGAAAACTACATTTGTCAAAATACTTGAAGGTTGTTTATAATGAAATATACAAGAAATATCGCCTTCGTTTATGCTTATAAATTTTATAAAATTTTGGCAGAGTCTCCTCTGTTTTCGTACAAACCAGGCAACACAAGTCGCCTACAATTTTCCCAAAAATCAACTTCAAAACACAAGACAAACAAATCTATTTATCCGCAATTCCCAATCAACGAGACTTATACGTTTCGACGCTTTTTATAAACTATACTTATTTATATTAAGACACAACAATACATATATATATAGTCCAACTAATTTTGTCCGAGGTCCAATAATACCAAGTCACGCTTTATATACTTATCAATAATAATATTGTCGGTTCGTTCACGAGTTAATACCATTTACGTTTGTATCTATATTTTTATAAAAATAGAATGTTTATAAAAATGAAATAATGAAATAAATACGAGTTTAAGTATACCAAATCGTACGCGCGTAACCCGAATCTGCCTCGAACGCCGTGTTGACCAAAACCAAAGTTTGACCAGTTTGACCGCGTTTTGACCGAGGCTTGACCATCCAGATCTGACCCGAGCCGACCATAAACGCAACTGAACCTGAATCAAACCAAATCTGGCCCGTAACTGAAATCCTGAGCCGAACCTAACGAACCACCATAATCCAGATTTGAGTCAAACCAAGACCCGACATCAAAACGAAACCATGAGCCCGAGACCATGACTGGAACCAGACCCGAAGCTGACCCGATCTAACCTGCATAACAACAACCGTTCCAGACCCGACCTTGACCTGAGACCCGAACCAGAACCAGAACCAGAACCAAACCCACCTGACCATCGGACCAAAACAACCAGGAACCACCTCAGCCGCACGATACACTCCAACCAACACCCATACCCGACCGGACTACAACTCCAACCAGGAACCCAACACCCCTTTGTTGTTAGACCCACAACCGGACCAGTCTAAGCCGCCGCAAACCATACCCCTCCCCCCACCCTTGATCTGCTGCACCCAATTCCTGAGCACCCTAACTGACCCGAGCCAACAACCTGTTGGACCCAAGCCCCTAACACGACCAGACCACAGCCCGATTTGGGCTCAGAAACACGCGCCGCCACCACCATAAGAAGGGTGGTGGCCGGCCACCGCTGCACAGAGGGAGGAGGGAGATAGATGCGGGAGGAGGAGGTGATAGAGAGAGAGCGAGCGGGAGAGAGAGGTGCGAGGGAGAGGGAAATCTAGAGAGAGAGTGTGTGTCGTTTTTAGAGAGAGGGTAGAGAGAGAGAGAGGTCTTGTGGCTACCAAATGAGGAAGATGAAGATAAGAGAATGAGACCGTTTATAGTTAGGGTTAGGTTAGTTGGGTTATTACCGCGTATCAAACACGTTCTAAACGTATCGTGCCTCAGTTCGTGTTTTGGTTCAATAATAAATTACAAAGTTAGTCGGTTGTGTTCGAAATTAAAAATAATAATAAACCGAGCAAAAATTTAAATATTCTCATCTCCTGGAACGTGTGTTCGACGTACGCGTTGACATCACGTTAATTAAATCGGTCGCAGTTTCCATTGTTAAAACGATCAGTTAACTTCCGAAACTTAATAATTAACAATATTTATAATAAATTTTTATTTTTAATCATAAAAAAAATCACGTCAGTGTAGATCGGAAGTTGCCGGTTGTCACATGTACGGTTGGTGGTTGCTGTGAGGGCGACCGAAGCATGTTTGGAGGCGTGGAGTGGTCGTTCCGCCTTGTCCGTTTCAGCTTGGATCAATTTGGAACGAGCGTTGTAGAAAGTGGGGAGTGGTTCTTGGATGCAGATAATAGTGGAGATGCCCTCGTACTTTTCGGGTAAGCCCGCTAGAAGTTATAGAACAAGCCTGTCATTATCAACCGGTGCCGCCACGTTGGCTAGCTGATCTGCGAGAACCTTTAGAGCCTGGCAGTATGCAGACATGGAGGAAACCCCATCGAACCTGGTGTTCGAAAATTTCTGCATGAGATATAGAGCACGTGCACTTTTATTATCGTGGAATAAATCCTCGATTGCTACCCAGACCTCATGTGCATTGGAGATATTATTAATAATGGTGTGTAGCAAATCATTGGAGATCATACTGTAAATCCATTGTAAAACAATGGCATCAATACGATCCCAATCATCTGCAGGTTTAAAGGAAGATTCTGTCACACCCTCAAATTACCACTTGCGGGGTTTTACCGCGAGGCGCATGACAAACCAGGATTCAAGTCAACGATCACAATAAACGACACTATATGAAGTACGTAAGCCAAAAATAAATTTCATAAGCGGAAGCATTTAAAGAATTTAATCTCTACAAAGAAGTGTTCCCAAATATCCAAGACATTTATTACAAAACGTGCACTAAAATCTAGACGCCAATGCAGACCCGTGCGCCTAGTTCCGTTCATTGCTACCTTAGCGACCTGAGAAAAACATGCCAAAAGATGTCAACATATAATGCTGGTGAGTTCACAGGTTTGTTCAAAAATGTTACCAAGTGTTACCATGTCCATACTATATCAATGTTACCAAGTACGCTAGCTAGGCGTATGTTTCGTTACTACTACGATTGGAAACCATTACTAGACACGTTTAGCAATGTTCAGCATGTTTAAGCAGCCCGTATGTTCAGCATGATACCAATGTACCTGTTCGAGACAATATGCACCCGCCCGGCCCTCCAAGCCGACGAGTGGGGCAGGTCACGCCCAATAGATCTATCCACATTTCCCCCGTTGTGCAAACCCGCACATTCATGGTTTCCCCGGGACTTTCCAAAAGATCGTATAGCAATAATAAGTTAAAACCATAGTATGACATATGTTACCAAAACAGTTTAGCGCATGTTTTCTCCCCCAAAAGTTAAAGCAGTAAAAGTGGGGCCGTGAACTCACCTTAGATAGCGTTCTTCAAATATAAGTAAAGATGTTTAGCCCTTGATAATCCCTCTACCGGAGATCTATCAAAATGTTCACATAAGTGTTCCGACTAATAACCATAAGGTTATCTAGCCCCCGATTGTCCAGATCATAACCAAGTATGTTTTAAAACGTGTTTAAATGTTTAACCGACACACTAGACCGACCCGACATCCCGTTGGTGACCCATTACCCTAACTAATCAAGTACACATAGATTACACGCAAGGGTTAAGCATAAAACACTTAGTTTGTATCAAAAATCTCATTTCTGCATCAGAACGGTCGAACCAGTCAGTTTAAGGTCTCCTTCGCACCTTTTTACTCTCCTTCGCCCGTTTTACCTCTCGTTCGACCGTTTGATGCTTCCTTCGCACGTTTTGCCACGTTCGCCCACGGAAAAGCCTGGTTCGACCCTGAGATTCCTCCTTCGCACCTTCGACTGGTCGAAGGAGGCCAGGTTCGCCCCTGTTGTTCTATTTTGCCTAAAAACGCTTAAAACACATTCAAAACGACTCGAAACATCACCAATCACAGCAGTCAAACATGATTATGTTATCCTAACAAAACCCCACTGATTTTGCCCCAAACCATATCCGTTTCAGCCCTTTCCCAAAATGGCAAAAATTATGGAAACGTCACTTTCATGCATGAAATCTTTACCCAATTTGGAAACTTTTGAAATCGACTCATGTTTGACTTAAAAATACTCAGTTTGTCGATCATCCGATCATCCCTATGGGTTCTATTGATTATAAACACCACATGTTACGTCTAGATTCGTCAAAATCCCCAATTTACACATAATATCATCATCCAATCGATTCTAACCCTAAACAACAATCAATCAGCATTAAAAGCAATCCTACATCATGTCTCTAACATGGATAAAGCAGCAAAGCATTGAATAACACATTACACCACATAATACTCAATTAACACATGTTATTTATTATGAAAACTCATGTCAAATGATAGGGTTTTGTTTTAGAAAGATGTTTGAAAGGTTTTTAATCATAAAAACACCCTTAAAACAGATCCGGACAATTAGGGTTAGATGAAAACGAATCAAAATGCTTTTAAAAAGGTTTAGGATTATGAACACACCTTGGATTCTTGTTTAGATGATGTGGATAGGTTAGATTGTGAAAAAGAAGAGCAAAAACTCCTTCCTTAGCGTTTTAGGTCGTTTGAGAGTGTTTTGGGACGGATAGGGTTTGTGAAATGATGAAAAATGACTAAGGTTGGTATTTATACTGATCCTCCTTCGCACCAATTGATTGGTCGAAGGTGGTCTCTTTCGCCCCTTTCACAGGGTCGAATGAGACTTGTCCAAGTCGAAGGGAATTCTTCAACTCCACTTCCCTGGTTCGCCCATCCAACAATGGATCGAACCAGCTGTAACTTCTCCTTCGACCACTCGATGGTCGAACCAGAAGCCACTTTTACAAGTTTTCCAGTTTGTCGTGTTTAACGCATTCTAACACATCTTAACACATAAGCATGCATCCATAGTCTATATTTAACACATTAAAGCACAGATAATCATTTACACATCATTTAAACACATCTATGTATATAATCCACCACACGACCCATAATCTACACATATACTTAATTAGTTCATGTAATGTCACCAACAACGGAACCCGGTACTAGTGTATTACCAAAACGACTCCCAATGATCCTCCAGATCATTGTACCCTGGACAATCCTAACTTGACCCGACTCAACTAACCCAGTTAAGTTTGTTTATAAACGTTTCTCGCTAAGGTAGACTTAGATGTTACTAATATGTTTAAGCCGAACATGCCGGGTGTCACAGATTCGGCTGGTGGAGGAGGACGTGGTTTAAGATGGTCATTGTTAGGACAAAGAGGATTGGTGAAACCACTTTTGGAAACCTTAGTCTAATTCACTTCTGTCATTTTGGCTAAGTATAGAAGTACTGAAGAGAAGACAAGAAACTGCTGAAGAGAAGATATGAGAAGTGCTGAAGAAGAAACTTCATCAGAAGTTCTGAAGTCCAAACCAGACAAGTTCACTTCAGAAGTACTGAAGACAAACTACTCATCAGTAGTTTTGTCTTTCATCAGCACTTAGCATCAGATATTTTCCACCGCCTTTTGCATCAGTAGTTTTGTTGTTTATTATTACTTTTAGCTGTATTTGTTAGTTTCAATGTTGCAACTTGTGCAACTTGTTTCTGTTGTTTCTGTACTTGCTTTTTGGGAAAGATACATGTATGTAAACGTCTATAAATAGGAGGCTTCAACCTCCTGTTTTAGACATTGATTTTAATAGAAAAATCCTTCAAACACTATCACTGTTCTATTCCATTTCTGTATTTATTGTGAATCTGTCTAAGTATCTAATTCTCATTTACTGCTTAGATTCATAATAAATACTTATCATTTATTAGTTTCAATCATCAAGGGGGAGTAATAACTCTTCCTTAATATAAAAAGTGTTGCTTTAACTTATACATTCCGCTGTGCTTATAATCTGATCTACAAGGACTTGCTAAACACTTAAGTGTCAAGATAGCAAGTTCTTACTTAGCAAAAAGAGCAAACTGATCCAACAATTGGTATCAGAGCATTGGTTTATCTGATCACATATCAATCTAACAAATTGAGAATCAGACACAAAGCTCTTATTGATATTCAATAAAAAGATCAAAAGTTCACCTTTTATCAATATCCATCACTTAAAAGAGTCATCTGACAAATCTATACTCTTTAAAATGGATCCACATAATACTGGTTCTGCCACTAAACCTGCCATGCTTGTGAGAAATGAGTACAACATATGGCAAAAGAGAATGGCACATACCTTGTCACAAACCAACACAGGTTGTTGGAGATCTGTGATATATGGTCCTCACAAACCAGTAAATGTTAATCTTGAAACTAATGTTAAGGTCCCTAAGGACCCTAAAGAATATACAGATGATGATTTCCTAAAACTTGAGCTAGATGCAAAAGCATTCTCTATGTTGGCAATGGCTCTCCCAAATGAGATATACTCTGGCCTTTTACATTGTGAAAGTTCCAAAGAACTCTGGGACTGTCTTAAAGAACAGTTTGGAGGAACTGAAGAGGTGATTGCCAACACCAGAGAGATTTTAGCTCAACAATATGAAACATTTGCTCATATTAATGGGGAAACTTTGACTCAACAATTTGAAAGATTCTCCTCATTAATATCTGAGCTAAAGTTAAATGGTCAGACCTATACAACAGTGTCTATGCTACATAGATTTTTAAGGTCTTTACCTGACAAATGGGAAACATACTCCATTGTTTTAAGATCCTCACCAGATTTTAGCTCCCTCACTCTTACAAAACTCCATGGGAGATTACTTACTTTTGAGAGAGAAATTGATCAAAAGAAGAAATTACAATCATCTGGTAAAACTGCTGATGACTACCTACCAGGTAGTACAGCACTTTTGGGACAAGATTCACCAACTTGTTCCTATGGATCTTATGACAATATTGACATAACCACTGGGATCTCATCAGAAAGATCTTTCCCAGGTTATGACAATAATGACCAAAGTCAAACTGCTGATAATCTATGTTTTATCATGGATGATTTGAAAAACTTTAGCAGTGATGACTTAGAAGAAATGGACATATTACACCAACTGGCCATGCTAAGCATTAAAACTAACAAGTTTTATAAAAGGTCAGGAAGGAAATTTCCAGGATTGACCAGTAATACAAAATTGGTTTTGACAAATCTAAATTAAGATGTCACAAGTGTCAGAAGTTGGGACACTTTTCTAGAGAGTGTAGAAGCTCTAGCTTTAACCAATCACAATCTGGAAATAACTATAACCCCAATTATAATAGGAATAATGGAACTCAAGGGAGTGCTCATTTTGTACAGGCACAAGCTCCTCAACAGCAATACATGCCACAAGTACAATATGTTCAAGTGCCTGCTCAACAGATGCAGAGCCAACAATCAATCCCTCCCTTTCCAGCTGCTCAACATCCTCCACAGCCTCAACAACCCTCTCAACAAAGTCTTTTCACCTCAGGGTATGTTGACTGGAGCAGTCTTCCTTTTGACACCACAGAGTGCAATCCTGATGCAGACAACAAAGTGTTTGACATCAACTGGGGAGAACCAGACAATGGCAGAAAGAACTTTGCCTTAATGGCATTTGAAGGCTGTACTTCAAAATCTGCATTGTCACAGGTATCAAAAGAATCTTTGACAAAACTTTGCTCAAATTCTTGCAAAGAAACTTTTGCTCTCATAAGAGAGACAAATGTGCACTTACAAGGTAAAGCCAATGATTTAGAAAGAAAATACACACAGATAAAATGTGATTTAGAAAGAAAACTGTGTGCTAAACAAAAGAAGTTTCTAAATTAACTGACTCTGCTATTGAAACCCAAGCACAAATTAAAATCATGCTAAATGACCTGGGAGATGTCAGACAAGAGCTTGCTGACACCAGGATCACTTGTGAAAAATGGGTGGAATCTTGTAAGGGGTATCAATTATTGCTAAACAAACAAAGTGCTTCAAATGTTAAGTTTGGCATAGGATACCATCATGTTGAAACACCAACAGATTTTTCTCCCAAAACTACTGAAGATGGGAGAAGAATTGTTTCAAATGAAACTTCTGAAGGGAAAGAATGCACATCTTTCCATGAAAACTTTCTAAACAGAAATCCTGGCATTTTTAAAGAAAGTACTTCATAAGTATTAACAAAATCTGACAACAAGCCATCAGTAGTTTCATCTGCATCAGGAGTTGAGACCCTGAAAACTACTGATGAGCAAAATCTCTTCACAAATGTCAGAAATTTGCCTTTAGATCAAAAACAAAAGGCAAAAGAATATGAAATTTGTGGCCTGTTCAACCACAAAACTGAATTTTGTAGATACAGAAAAGGAATTCAGTTCAATCAAAAATTTAAACAACAGGTTGTGGGAAATCAAATCAGAAATGATTATGAAAGAATCTTTAAACCCAAGAAACAACAACCTGAAAACACCTTTTCTCAGAAAAAGATAAAATCTCAACCAAAATCTTTTTCTCAAAATTCCTTGTCAGTAGTTAGACCTGGATCATCAGCAGTTTCACAAACTGCTGAGATACAAAATCTAATGAACATGGTACAACTACTGATGACCAAGGTTGATGGTGGTCCTGAAAAAGATACCACCATGGTTCTTAATGAAAAATCCATTGCCAAAAAGACATGGATTTCTCAACCTGGTCAAGAACAAACTGTAACTGTTCTCAAGAGCAAACCCAAAGCCAAACAGGCTTGGGTTCCTAAATCTAACTAATTTGCTTTTATGTGCAGAGAGTTTCCAGGGGCTTAAACAGCATATGGTATGTTGATAGTGGAGGCTCTATGCACATGACTGGATGCAGATACCTGATAAACAACTTTATTAGCCAAAGAGAAGGATCTGTATCCTTTGGGAACAATGCTAAGGGATATGTGCTAGGACATGGCAATGTCTCCTCTGGCAAAATACAGTTTGACAAGGTCAATCTGGTGGAAAACCTTGAATACAACTTGCTGAGTGTGTCACAAATGTGTGATAAAGGATATTCTTCCTTTTTCACAAAGACAGCATGCAAGATCATCTCACCAGAAGGCCAGAAGTTGATAGAGAAGATTATTGAAGATCATACTTTGCTGATTGCCAAAAGATGTGGCAATGTCTATGCAGTGGACATTGAGAAAGACAAAGTATTGAACAACATTGCCTGTTTCTTCTCAAGGGCATCAACTTCAGAAACAGATCTCTGGCACAGGAGACTTGGCCATGTGAACTTTAAAACCATAAATAAAGTCACAAAAATGGGCTTGGTCAGAGGTCTACCTTTGAAAGTATACCAGTGTCAAGAACATTGTGTATCCTGTTTAAAGAGAAAACAGCATAAGTCCTCCTATAAGTCTATTGAAGAATCAAAAACAACTGCATGTCTTCAACTACTCCATATGGACTTATTTGGACCTGTCAAGATTATGAGCCTTGGTAAAAAGAAGTACTGCTTAGTCATCATTGATGACTACTCAAGATTCACATGGGTATTCTTCTTATTTTCTAAGGATGAGGCTGCTGAAATCATCAAGTTCTTCATTCTACAAGTAGAGAAACAATATTCTCTATCTGTCAAAACCATTAGAAGTGACAATGGGACAGAGTTCAGGAACAAAACTCTGGATGAATTCTGTTTGTCTAAAGGGATTATTAGACAATACAGTGTTCCCAGAACTCCTGAACAAAATGGTGTAGTAGAAAGGAAGAACAGAACATTGATAGAAGGAGCAAGAACAATGTTAGCTGATTCTGGACTGCCCTTGTACTTTTGGGCAGAAGCAGTTAACACATCATGTTATGTTCATAATAGAGTTCTTGTGGTCAAGAGACATTCCAAGACTGCCTATGAAGTTCTTCATGGCATGAAGCCCCTTATCTCCTTTTTCAGGGCTTTTGGGTGTCAATGTTTCATCTTGAACATAAAGGAATCTATTTCAAAGTTTGCTGCCAAAGTTGACTCAGGTTACTTTCTTGGTTACTCTTCAACTAGAAAAGCCTACAAGGTTTTTAATTCTCACACCAGGATAGTAGAAGAAACATTGAATGTCAAGTTCAATGAGTCAAAACACACTCTTATTCCAGCACATCCTGCTGAACTCTTTGACCTTGACAACTTCCACTTTGGACCTGAAAAGACTGTTACTCCTTCCAAACCTACTTATTATGGTGATCAAAGGTTTGAAGATGAGGATCCTACACCATGGACTCCTCAAACAGTCATTAAGTCAACTACAACACCATCAGAAGTTTCTCAAACTTCTGATCAAACAAATACTGAAGGCCAAACTCAAACATCTGCTTCAGCACCTGCAACTACTGAAGAAGCTAAAACTGCTGAACCAGATATTATAGACCTCAGTAGTTTGTTTGAAGAACAAGAGCCACCTACACCTGTCAGTGGTTTACAACAACTGATTGAACACAGAGATCATCCACTTGATCAAATCATGGGTGATATAGCTTCAGGTGTTCTTACCAGAAACCAGCTCTCCAACTTTTGCCTATTTTCAGCTTTTATTTCACAGTTGGAACCAAAGAAGTACCAGGAAGCCCTCAAAGACAATAATTGGGTGCAAGCTATGCAAGATGAACTGCTTCAGTTCAACAAGCAACAGGTCTGGGAAATCTGTCCCTTACCTCCAAACAAGCAACCAATTGGCACAAGATGGGTTTTCAGGAACAAACAAGATGAAGCTGGTATGATAATCAAGAACAAGGCAAGACTGGTAGTTCAAGGGTACTCTCAAGAAGAGGGAATTGACTATGATGAAACCTTTGCTCCAGTTGCAAGGCTTGAGGCCATCAGGTTATTTCTGGCCTATGCCATTTCCAACAAAATTAAAGTTTATCAAATGGATGTGAAAAGTGCATTTTTGTATGGAAAAATAAAAGAGGAGGTGTATGTCTGTCAGCCACCTGGGTTTGAGGATCCTTCTCATCCTGAGTGGGTGTACAGACTAGACAAAGCTCTTTATGGGCTCAAACAGGCTCCAAGAGCCTGGTATGATACACTCTCCACCTTTTTACTCAAAAATAACTTTACAAGAGGTGCCATTGATAAAACACTTTTCATTAAACATGTTGGAAATCATGTCTTACTTGTTCAAATTTATGTTGATGATATCATTTTTGGTTCAACAAACACAAAACTGTGTGATGATTTTAAGAAACTCATGCAATCAAAATTTGAGATGAGTACCATGGGAGAACTGCAGTACTTTCTAGGACTGCAGATCAAGCAATAAACAAATGGAACTTTTATACATCAAACAAAATATGTTAAAGAATTATTGAACAAATTTTCTTTAAATGACTGTCAATCATGTTCCACTCCCATGACACCAATCACACAAGTTGAACCTGATGATCAAGGAAAACAGGTTGATCAAACCATGTACAGATGCATGATAGGTTCCCTTTTATACTTAACTGCTTCTAGACCAGATATTATGTTTTCAACATGTGTCTGTGCTAGATATCAATCAGCACCAAGGGAATCACACCTTATAGCAGTCAAAAGAATTTTCAGATATCTGAAAGGAACTCCAACACTTGGAATTTGGTATCCTGCCTCAAGCAATACCAAGTTATCAGCTTTTTCAGATAGTGACTATGCAGGGTGTAAGATGACAAGAAAGTCAACATCTGGTGGTTGTCAATTCCTGGGTAACTGTCTAGTGTCATGGCAATCAAAGAAGCAAACATCTGTTGCAACTTCAACTGCTGAAGCTGAATACATTGCAGCTGCAAGTTGTACATCACAGATACAATGGCTCCAATATCAACTTCTTGATTATGGAATCAAAGAAACCAAGACACCTTTGTTTGTAGACAGCAAATCTGCCATTAGCATCATTCAAAATCCGGTACAGTTCTCAAAAACCAAACATATTGAGATCAGGTACCATTTCATAAGAGATTGCTATGAAAAAGGCAAGATTGAGGTGAAGCATGTAGCAACAGCTAATCAAATAGCTGACATCTTCACTAAGCCCCTTGACACATCAACATTTCAGAAGTTAGTATCCATGCTTGGAATGCTAAATTTGTAAGTGTTTACTTTATTTTTTTTTTTAAAACATATATGCATATCAGTTAGAATCCAAGTTAACACTTGATTCTACCCAACTCTACATCAAACTTCTACATCAATCACTTCTATCTACTACTGTTATGCATAAAACATCACAAAAAATTTTTCTTCCATCCCTGATTCCATCCTGTTTACCTTTTCTTTTTCTGGTTTTCACTTACAAAAGACAAAAGTCTGAAACAAAACTTCTGAAAAACAAAAAGAGAAACTACTGATTAACAAAGAAAAAAAAATCAGTATGAGAGAACTACTGATGAACAAAAATCATCAGTATGGAAATAACTTCTGAAAAAGGTAAAACTTCTGATAAAATAAACTTCAGAAGTTAAATTCTCATCAGTTGTTTTAAAACTACTGAAGAGAATATGGGAACTACTGAAGAAGTTGGGTCTTCTTCAGCAGTTTTAGTCAAAAAGGGTAAATCAGACTTTCCCATCAGTACTTTGACCTAAGTCGGTCAAAAACCACTGTTATATACCTTTTTCATCACTTATCCTTTCAAAAAGCAAAAATTTCCCACCGTCTCTCTAAAAAAAAAACTCTCTCAAAAACCTTAACCTGCAACTCAACTGTTCGATCACCACAAACCCAAACCACATGGCTCTCGTTCTAAAACAGGGACACAATCAAAGGGCCTTTCTTGAAAAACAAGAAGGCTGGTCCCAATACGATGAGATCATTGATCTTGTCGTAAAATCCCAATATTTTACTGCTCTCACAATAAACCCACCAATTCACACTGAAACTCTGAATGAGTTCTGGGCAAATGCTGAGACGGTGACAACGGATGATGAGGTCATTTCCCTCAACTCAAAAATAAAAGGGAAACAACTGACCATCACACCGGCCACACTAGCAACAAGACTGGGTCTGGATGATGTAACTGCCCCTGACCATGTTGCTAATACTGATATTCACCTAACCATGACTGAGTGTGGTTATCAAGGTACTCTCTCCCATGCTACAATCTTTAAAAAATATTATGAACCAAAATACAAGCTTTTGTTTCATTATATTATTATGTGTTTGAGTCCAAAAACAGGGTCTTATGACCAGATGCCCTCCACTTTTCAACCAATATTTCATTCCATTGTGAATGAAACTAAATTCAGGGCATCAAAATTATTTTTCAATGAGTTGGTGTTACATCACAATAATACCAAGAAAAAGATTTTGTTATACCCAAGGTTCATTATGCAATGCATAATAGGGGAACTGGGTAATGAGGTGCTTGTGGGAAAAATTTCAACTTTAAATCCTTTAACATCACAAGCATACTCAAGGCATAACAAACCGGCTGCCTGGCCAGAAGATGATCAGGGAGAACAACAACAAGTCCCCCTGAAGCCCACATCTTCCAAACTCACACCACCAAAAGCCAAAAAGCCCAAGCCAACAAAAACAACACCCCACCAACCCAAAAGAAAAGCTGTTCAGGAGGTTGAGATGCCTGAACATGCTCATGAGCATTCTGCTCTTCAAATAGGTGAGACTGAAACACCCTCTCAGTCTCATCCATCTCAAACCCCACCAAGAGCACCCATAACCATTTTATTCAAAAGAAAAAGACTTAGAAAAACTATTGAAACACACTCTTCTTTTGAAACTGCTGAACAACAACTTTCACCTATTGCCCAAACTACTGAACCAACCCCACAAATTTCTGAACAAGAGGCAATAGAAATTGCCAAACTTCTCTCTGGGCTAAAAGAGAAGGTCCCATCTGATCATGTCAGTCCCCTACAACCACAACAAACAGGGGACATAACTACTACATCAGACATGGATGTGGACATCTCTAGCCCTATCCCAAGAGATGAGGGTGGACCAGAGTCTTTAAGCCCAATTTTAGAGACTCTTGGGGCATCTGAGGCTGCTACTACTCAGTTACCACCCAGTGGTGGATCTAAGGATAGAAGTAACATAGCTAAGACCTCAGATGTGGCAACTACTGATGAAGGCTTAATGCCTGAAGTAGGAAATCCTCAGTACCAAGAACAAGAGGTTCATGAGAGAACTGAGTTGGGCTCAGCTCATGATTTAACTGAGACAGTCCTCATTGAGGGCAACATCAGGGATTCAGATGATTCCATTAATTTGGATGATGTTTCACACACTCAAACTACTGAATTGACGGCACTTTCTGAAGATCCTGTTTCAGGGGTATCCAGGCTCAAGAAGCCAGTCACCTCTGCACAGGTTAAAGCCCACTCAATCCCTAAAACCCCTAGAGTGGCATCCTCTGTACAACATGAGGATCTCCCAAAAACACCCCCTTCACAACAAATGCCTACCCAATTCCCTGGGCAAACAAGCATAGACCTGAACCAGCTATGCAGCCCAGAGGGTCCCCTGTACCACATGATGAATACTCTCATCAGAAATCACTTCCAAACATATACAGCTGACTTGGAGCTGTCCATCAAGAATCAATTTGGAGTGATCAAGACCAAGATGAATGATCTGTCCAACAAACTAGACTTCAACAGCAAACAGATTGCTCATCTTCAAGGACAATTCTCCCAACCCTCTGCTTCAAGGGTTAAAATTGATGAATCCAAAAAGGGGGAGAAGATCAGGGAACCTAAGGAGTCATTCCAAGCCAGGATAAGGGCAAGAGTGGCCATCCTTGAAAGAGATCAAAAAGATCAGGCCAGGAAAGAAAAATTGGCCAAACAATTTGGTGTCTCAATAGAAGAAATTGAAGCAGCAGAGAAAGAAGATGAGACCCAAACATCTGAAGAATCCCTAAGGCACAATGAAGAAACTTCTGATGACAAAACTTCTGATGAAGAATCAGAAAGTACTGAAGACAATCCTTCAGTAGTTGACAAACCATCAGCAATTGTCAACACATCAGAGGTTAACACTTCCAATCCTCAAACTGCTGACCCTTCCAGAACCACTGCTCCCATTCAACCAACATCTGATCCCATCAGGCCTACAACTGTTACAACAATGACTGTACTAAACCCTTCTCCTATCTCTCAATCAGCTGAATTATTAGAGAAGAGCTTAATTGCAGCCAACAAGAAGGCCAGAGAAGATCAGATCTGGAAAACTCTGGAAGAAAGGGATGATTTAGATTTAAGCCATGAAGAAAAACTTCAGGCTTATGAAGCTGAACTACAAAGGCAGGCTAGCCTTGATGAGATTGCTGAACAAGATAAAAGACAACAACGGGTGTCTTACATTACCAAGAACAGCAAGACTAAAGCCTTTACACTCAAAGGACTCTCTATGAAAGAGCTGACAAGAAGAGCACAACTTCTTGCAGACAAAATGGCCACAAGCAAAGAAGGAAAGGCCAAGAGAGCCCAGATAATAGAAGAGTTAGTAGCAAAGGGCTATGGTTCAAAAGCCTCAGTATCCAGATGGAAAGAAGAAAGACTAATGGATACTTACAGAAAATACTTAGCTGCCAAGGCTGCAAATCCAGAGAAGTTTCAAACTGCTGATCCTTCAAGATCAGTAGTTAGAACTTCTGGTGTATCAAGAAGAACTGCTACTCAGAGAAAGAAGGCAGAGGACAATGTCAAAACTGACTTCAAAATGGTACTACTTGAAGGAAGTTCAATAGTCCATTCAGATTTTGACATTGAGGAGAAACCTCTGTTAACTCAATTCAGGAATCCTTCCACTTTTGCCTACCAAATACAAAAGACCATCAAAGAAAAGCTGCATACCAGAGTAGTGACTGAACACCATCTCCCAACTGTTCAGATGCCTGATATGCAACAACAACAAGGAAGAGAATCCCACCTGAGGCTATCTGAAACTGAAAACATCCAGCACTCAGGATCATCAACCCAAGGGACAAGTCTGGTTCCCTATTCTTCTGACTTTAACAAGTCAAAGATCCCTATCATCAGATGGTCACTTACTGATAACAACTCAGTATTGTTGACAAGAAGAGACCTCTCAAGCAGGGCTTACAAGAAGATCAGTGATCTGAAGATACTGTCAACACAAGACCTGCTCACAATTCAACATCTAGAACCACAGAGAGGATCTCTATCTGATGGTCAGTTAAACCAGCTCAAGAACACCATGTACAAAGAGATATGGAAGATTGTTCAAGACAGAAGAAAAACATAAGGAATTAGTAAGGTTTTGGCTTCATCAATCCAGGGGGAGATTGTTAGGACAAAGAGGATTGGTGAAACCACTTTTGGAAACCTTAGTCTAATTCACTTCTGTCATTTTGGCTAAGTATAGAAGTACTGAAGAGAAGACAAGAAACTGCTGAAGAGAAGATATGAGAAGTGCTGAAGAAGAAACTTCATCAGAAGTTCTGAAGTCCAAACCAGACAAGTTCACTTCAGAAGTACTGAAGACAAACTACTCATCAGTAGTTTTGTCTTTCATCAGCACTTAGCATCAGATATTTTCCACCGCCTTTTGCATCAGTAGTTTTATTGTTTATTATTACTTTTAGCTGTATTTGTTAGTTTCAATGTTGCAACTTGTGCAACTTGTTTCTGTTGTTTCTGTACTTGCTTTTTGGGCAAGATACATGTATGTAAACGTCTATAAATAGGAGGCTTCAACCTCCTGTTTTAGACATTGATTTTAATAGAAAAATCCTTCAAACACTATCACTGTTCTATTCCATTTCTGTATTTATTGTGAATCTGTCTAAGTATCTAATTCTCATTTACTGCTTAGATTCATAATAAATACTTATCATTTATTAGTTTCAATCATCAAGGGGGAGTAATAACTCTTCCTTAATATAAAAAGTGTTGCTTTAACTTATACATTCCGCTGTGCTTATAATCTGATCTACAAGGACTTGCTAAACACTTAAGTGTCAAGATAGCAAGTTCTTACTTAGCAAAAAGAGCAAACTGATCCAATAGTCATCGACCATAAAGGCTTTGCAATGAATCCAAAACAGGGTTGCCCAAGAGGAGTATTGGGAGGATTCAATTTCTAGGGTTATAGGTATGAAGTTTTTGATATTGGAGACTGTGGTGGCGAGGTGGATTTTTTATTCAAAGGTGATTGTGGGTAGTGGTGTGGAGGATGTGGCTGATTCGGTGGTCATTGTTTGTGTAGTAAAGAAGATGGTGGCGTGTAAAGAAAGAAGGGTGGCAGAGGTTCGGTCGCAGAAGCAGGCGGCCGAAGGTAGAAGAGGCAGCGAAAAAGAGGTTTAGAGAGAGGGCCTGGTCAATGATACCATGAAAGAATTGTAACCCCTTGACTTTTTCCATTGATTTACAATCTATAAATAATACATATTTATCTCCTTATTTTTTGTAAGAGATAATCAATATTGAATTCAAATTACAAATTTACTTAAAATATATGATCTATTATTATATATATAATACAATCACAAATATTTAACACAAACACAAACACATACCATTCAATGGCACCATGGACTAATAACGAGCAGATCACGTTGGTGACAGTCTGGAATAGGTAATCCGCCAAGAAATAGGTCGTATTTTTGGCGTAATGTGTCGGAGGAATTCAATCGAATAAGCCAAACAAACAACTGCAACACTGATGAGATCACTTGTAAGTGGCGGGCTGTACGCTTAAAGTGTACAAGATGGAACACCCCCTTTCAAGCGACGATGGAGGCGCACCATGGCATTAACACACAAATGAGAATCCAACTCACACAAAACATTTATCGGGAGCAATACGGAACCGACTTTGCCATCACCCATTTTCTATCATGGCAATTGATCCGTTATTTTAATGTTTAATGCTTAATTATTAATGTTTAGTGTGTTCTTCGAGTATTTAATGTTTAATGTTTAATCTTTAGTTTTAATGTTTTAGATTAATGTTTAATGTTAGTTTAGACAATGATACTTAAAAAGATTACATAAAATTTAATTAAAACCATTACATAAACTTAAAATAAAACATTACATAATCCTAAATTAAAACATTACATAATCCTAAATGAAAACATTTATTAAACCTAAATTACTTAAACACACCTACAGAGAGTAGTTATCCCAATCCTCCGGTGTATACTCCGGCAACGATACAGAACGATCGCTATCACGACCGTCCGATCTAGCATCCGAGCGGATGCAGCCAAATTCAGGAGTTGGAAGATAGTATGGTTCATCATCCATACTCATTGGGTCCCCACCAATATCTGCTTCGTACCCTTCCTCATTTGGCCCCAGAGCAGGAGGGTTTGGGGTGAGGTTGGGTTGGGTTGGGTCTCCACCAGTCGTAGTTGCCCCAATCCCATGACGACCATTGTGTAGTCAATACACCAGATACACTCCTCATCTGTAAGAGGAACATCTGGATCTATTACTATTCCACCTGGTAAATGAGGAATGGTTGTTACTCGACGAGGAGTGTACACTGGTGGACTAGTAGGAGTGTACACTGGTTGACGAGAAGGAGTGTACGCTATAGGAGGAGGAGATGACATTGATTGAGGAGGAGGATGAGAGGACACTGGTTGACGACGTATGCGGCGAGAGTATCGCCAGAGATTGGAAGGTCCAGCAGGTTCGTTAGGATAACCCCCACTCATATCTTTTAATGTTTGAGTGATAATTGTGACTGATAATTGGTTTTGTGTCTTGTATTTATAGAGTTAGATAACTAGCCGTTTGAAAACTAGCTGTTGGAATAGTAACCGTTTTAAAACTAGCCGTTGGAATAGTAAACGTTTGAAAACTAGCCGTTTGAATATTATTTTTTATTTAATATTTATTTTTTAATTAATATTATATATTATTAAATATTTCATATTATTTTTATTATTATTTTTTAATTTAATAAATTTTCTTTTAATATTATTATTACTATTATTATTAATATTGTTATTTAAATAAAAAAACAAAAATTAAGTAATGATTACCCGATCATTTATAAAACTCTATGGAGCCCTTTTCCCACTACATCCATATTTTTTTTTCATAAAACCCCATGAATACCATTTTAATACTTAGTGCTCGAAAATTGATTCATTGATCGTTAAAAAAATACTTTATAATATTTTATTCCTTACAGAGCACACGCACTTTATTTTGGTATACATGTGTTCACAATACACCGTGATTAAAGATGTTATTAGAAGACTTTATCCTACATTCCTACTATATAATTAATTTATGTGGATGAGTGGAAGACATGTGTTCACAATACACCGTGATTAAAACGGAAATCTAGACTATATACACACAAAGTCAGTCAACCATTTCATTATTTCATCTACAAATTATCATCCATACTTTATCTTGAAATCAACACACAAAACCTTCTGTATCTCCTATGGCTGTTGCTGAAATCTTTATCACTCCATTCATCACTGTTCTTTTGACAAACTTGCCTCAGCTGACTTGATCAGCCTGGCTCGATCTGCTGGAATCTATTCTAAGATCAACAAATGGAAGAAAACTCTGTCCCAGATTCAATCTGTGCTTGCTGATGCAGGCCAGATACAGATAAGAGAGAAGGCTGTTCAATTATGGCTGCATGATCTGCAGGATCTTGCCTACGACATAGATGATGTGCTCGATGATCTTGCCACTGAAGCTATGCGGCGAAAGTTGAATCAAGAATCTAATGCTAGTAAGGTATTAAGGATCATCCCGACATGTTATAATGGTTTTACTCCTCATAATATGATGTATGGTCGAAAAATGAGTATTAAGTTAGACGAGATTACCACAAGATTGCATAATCTTGTTGAGCAGAAAAATATATTGGGTTTGAATGATAATATAATTATTGAGGGGTTAGTTAGAAAAACTAAAAGACTGGAGGAAACTTCACTGGTTGATGAGTCCGAAATTGTGGGGCGTGAAGAGGATAAACAGGCGTTGCTTGGGATGTTGTTAGGCAACGGAACATGTAAGCGAAACTTTAGTGTCATATCCATTGTTGGTCTTGGAGGGATAGGCAAAACAACTCTTGCACAAGTTTTGTACAACGAAAAAAAGTGAAGGATCACTTTGAACTCATGGCATGGGTTTGTGTATCTGATGAGTTCGATGTCTTTAACACTAGCAAAGCTATTTATCAAGCTGTAGTCGGGGACAATCACAGTTTTGCTAATCTAAATCTTTTACAAGAGGCACTTACGCAAAAAAATTCAAAGAAAAGGTTCCTATTTGTCCTAGATGATCTTTGGAACGAAAACTACAAGGAGTGGCAACTTCTACAACGCCCTTTTGTCACAGGGGAAAGTGGAAGTAAAATAATTGTAACGACTAGGAAGACCTCAGTTGCATCCATGATGGACCCCGTTCATGCTCACTTTGTAGATGTTTTGTCAAGTGAAGAAGCCATATCTTTGTTTGCACAACATGCGCTTGGGGAACAAAATTTTGACAATCATCCATCACTTAAATTGCATGGTGAAGGTATCGTGAAGAAATGCGATGGATTACCTTTGGCTTTAATTATGCTCGGAAGGGTGTTGAGGACAACAACAAACGATGAAGACTGGGAGGAGCTGTTGAACAATGATATATGGAATTTAGAGACCGAAAATGAGATTCTTCCGTCTCTAAGGCTAAGCTACTATGATCTCCCCCCGCAATTGAAACAAGTATTCGCGTATTGCTCCTTATTTGGCAAAGATTATGAGTTTGACAAAGATGAACTCGTGTTACTGTGGATGGCAGAAGGGTTATTATATGAAGCTAATGACAATAAAATAATGGAGCATTTGGGTAACGAATATTTCGAAGAGTTGAAGTGCAGGTTTTTTTTCCAGCATTCACCTAATGAGAAATCACGATATAAAATGCACGACTTGATAAATGACTTGGCTACAAGTGTTGCAGAAGAATTTTTCTTTCGCTTCGATGATAAGATGGAAATTGAGGATAGGAATGAAGCATTGGAGAAGTCCCGGTACGTTTCACTTACACATGATAAAGAATATTATGTACTTTACAAAAAGTTCATGGCATTCCAACAAGCAAAACGAATGCGAACTTTCTTATCAATGCCATTTATTGTACGTGGGAGCTCATACCTTTTTTTATCGACCAAGGTTGTTATTGATTTACTTCCTCGATTACAATTCTTGAGGGTGATAAGCTTAAAAAATTGTTCCATAACAGAGATACCACAGTCTATCGGCAGTCTCAAGCATATAAGGTACCTCAATTTTTCTGGAACTTACATCACATGTTTACCTGAACAAGTTAGTGAGCTTTATAATCTCCAAAGCTTGTTGATTTGTGATTGTATTCAGTTATCTAGCTTGCCAAAGAGTTTCATAAAACTAGTTAACCTGCGACATTTAGACATCAACGGTACTCCTTTATTAAACAAGATACCTGATGGGATTGGTAGGTTAACAAGTCTACAAACTCTATCAAAAGTCATTATTGAGGGAGCAAATGGGTTCAAAATAACCGACCTTAAGGGCCTTTTGCATCTTCGAGGTCGCCTTTTGATCACAGGGCTACACAAAGTGTTAAATGCAATGGGTGCAAGGGAAGCCAACTTCTGGCAAAAAAACGGGTCTTGATGATTTGGAGATGGAATGGAGTGATGATTTTGCTCAATCTAGAAATGAATTAATTGAATATGAAGTACTTGAAGCGCTAAGACCACATAATAAATTGAAAAACCTAAAGATATGTTTCTACGGGGTACAAAATTTCCCAATTGGCTTGGGGATCCAGCATTTGTTCGGTTAACACAACTCACCTTACAAGGTTGTAGAAGTTGTAGATATCTACCAACACTTGGACATCTAAGTACCCTTAAAAAGTTATCTGTCAAAAGCATGAACGGGGTGAAGACTTTTGATTTCGAGTTCCTTAGGCTTGATAATTCTTACAGTGGTGTTGTATTTCCGTCACTTGAAGTTTTGGAGTTTGATGATATGCAAGGTTGGGAAATATGGTCAACTAATTGTGGTGAAGGTAATAGGATTGTTAGATCATTTCCTTGTCTTCGCGAAATTTCTATAGAAAATTGTCCAAAACTATCCACAGTTTCGATTGGAGTAATACCTTCACTTCGGGTTCTAAACATACAAGAATGTTGTGAAGAAGTGTTTAGTAGCTTGGTTTGCGTGTCCACATCAATTGTGAGGTTGACAATGGACAATATCACCGGACTAACAAGACTACATGGAGAGGTTTTACAACACCTTTGGGGAATTGAATATCTATCTATTAGATGGTGTGACAAATTGAGATACTTATGGGAGTTAGAAACAAAAGAATGTAACATTCTTATGAGTTTAGAGATTTTACAAATAGAGTCCTGTGAAAGTCTGTTATCATTGGGAAATAAAGATGTTAACTTGGAATCGATTAGAAAAGTCTATCTTCGTAGCTGTCAGAGACTCAAGAGTTACAGTTGTCCAAAAAGTATTGAAAAGTTGGTCATTTTCGATTGTCCTTCTATGGCTTCTTTGACCTTCCCAACAGTGGGTGCAATCCCATCCTCATTGAGGATTCTTAACATTTCTGGTTGTGATAATCTGGAGGATAGTTGGCTTTTCCATAACTTCTTGTCAACACTTGTCATTTGTAGATTGCCAATTTTGAGATCGTTCCCTCAAGGATGCTTAGCTCATCTCACCAATTTGACCATCTCAAATTGTGACATTGTAGAATCCATTTGCGAGGAAGCCTTTGGTTATTTTGCCCTTCTTCGCATCAGATCTCTTCATATAATTGTAAGAATCTAAAGTCATTTCCTTATGATCAATTGCAAAGTGTCACATCTTTGGAAGATTTATCCATAAGAAGTTGTCCAAGTTTGGACTACTCCTTTCCTTGCGGTTTGTGGCCTCCTAACTAAATTTCACTAGTAATAGGAGGATTAAAAAAGCCCATGTTAGAGTGGGGCCTTCAAAATTTCCCAACATCACTTGTTAGACTACACTTACACGGAGAAAATTCAAGAGTCGTTTCATTTGCTTCATGGTCTTTCGTTCTTCCATCGTCCATAAATTTTCTACAAGTACGTGGTTTTATGGATTTAGAATCATTTTCAGATGGCCTACAACACCTCACATGCATTAAACAACTTCATATCGCGTCATGCCCAAAGCTTAATGATCTGCCAGTGACGCTGCTTCCATTGTTGTCAAGTTTGAGTGTCATTTTTTGCGGGAAGTTGCAAAAAAAGTGTAGTAGAAAAGGGAATTACTGGTCCATCATCTCCCAAATTCCTTTCCTTGATGTATGATTTGTTTTGTTTTTAAGTTTATGTTTCTGCTTTTGTTTTGTGAACTAAAGATTTATATGGAAAATGGTAGGATTTTGTAAGGAATATCCCACAGTATTTTCTAGATCTTGGGAGTTGTTCATCAGTAGTTAGAATCTCTTTGCCAGCAATGTTTTACATATTGTTGTAACCCATAAACTATGAAGTCTAAACCTTAGAACTTTATATTAAAATTCCACACTACGTACATGTGGTGTTACCATGTTTAGTTTAATAACAAGATTTTTGTAAACTTTAGTTAATAGATTGGACATAAGAACTTATGGCTTATTTCTAACAATATAATGAGATTAGAATAAAGAGGGATTATTGAATTAAAGAGTAAACAGCAAACTGAGTCCCTATGGTTCTAGGCAGATTGCTTCATGAGTCCGTTCTTCTAAATTTTCGCTCGCGGAGTCCCTTGGACAACATACGTAAAGCAACCGTTACTCCAAGGATAAAATATGGGTGATGTTATTTGCACCGGAGGCTTTTTTAGGGTTTTAGACAACTCTACTGCTCGTAGAGGCCTCTACGAGCAGTAGAGGAAACTCTGCTGCTCGTAGAGGTCTCTACTGCTCGTAGAGAACTATGTCAGATGTGGTCCACACTTGCCAATCATTGACAATCATTTAATGATACCTCTACTGCACGTAGAGGCCTATACGAGCAGTAGAGTTTCCTTGAATTTTTTTCCATCGTGCATGGAACTGAATGATTTTTAAACTTTTTAATGTCCTCTACAGCTAGTATTGGTCTATACGAGCAGTAGAGTTAATATAATTCAGTAAAAAACTAGCTTGTAGAGGAGCTCTATGACTCGTAGAAGTATCCTCTACGACTAGTAGAGGTCTCTACTGGTTGTAGAGAAACAAATATTAAAAAAATAATTATTTTTATTATTATTATAAATTATACTATTAGAAAAAAAATAAAAAATAAAATAAAATAAAAATGTGTGTTATTCTACGACTAGTAGAGGCCTCTACTGGTAGTAGAGAAAACCTCCACGAGCCATAGAGCTCATCTACGAGCTCCCAACATTGTTTCTCTACGAGTGGTAGAGGCCTCTACGCTCGTATCTGTTCCACCCTCTACCACTAGTAGAGACCCATACCACTCGTATATAAATACTCTACTGCCTGCAGAGGCCCATACGAGTGGTAGAAAACCTTTTTTTTTTGTTTTGTTTGTTAATTTTATGTATGTTATTTGAGGTTTTATAAAAAAAAAATTCCACTACTTGTTATATATTATAAAAAGCGTGTGCCGATTTAGATTTCCCGTCTTAAGCCCCACCTCGGTAGCTCAGCGGTAGAGCGGCCTCTTTTATAGTTCAACAGGTAGTCGGACGTGGGTTCAAATCCCGCTCGAGGGAAAAAACAGAGAGAGCAGCGAAGGGGCCTTTCCTCGCTTCTGTCTTTTTTTATAGATCAGTTCAGTCTGTAAACAAGCGGGTGATTTTTAGCCGGGAAACTGTAAACTTTCGAAAGCAAGCTCACCCACTCTCCGCCAGTGGTTAAACTCTAGGATCTGATTTGAATTCCATATTAAAGAAAAGTAGACATTTGCGGCCTAAAACTACACGAGTGGATAGATTTACGGCTACTACTTCCCGATCTTTGTGAACGTTCACTTCAATAGGATATCTCGTTTTACTAGCTCGACTATAGAGAGAGGAACTAATGATAACAAGCCAGACCAGATGATCTTCAAAGACATACATATAACAAGTAGTGGAATTTTTTTTATAAAACCTCAAATAACATACATAAAATTAACAAACAAAACTAAAAAAAAAAAAGGTTTTCTACCACTCGTATGGGCCTCTGCAGGCAGTAGAGTATTTATATACGAGTGGTATGGGTCTCTACTAGTGGTAGAGGGTGGAACAGATACGAGCGTAGAGGCCTCTACCACTCGTAGAGAAACAATGTTGGGAGCTCGTAGATGAGCTCTATGGCTCGTGGAGGTTTTCTCTACTACCAGTAGAGGCCTCTACTAGTCGTAGAATAACACACATTTTTATTTTATTTTATTTTTTATTTTTTTCTAATAGTATAATTTATAATAATAATAAAAATAATTATTTTTTTAATATTTGTTTCTCTACAACCAGTAGAGACCTCTACTAGTCGTAGAGGATACTTCTACGAGTCATAGAGCCCCTTTACAAGCTAGTTTTTTACTGAATTATATTAACTCTACTGCTCGTATAGACCAATACTAGCTGTAGAGGACATTAAAAAGTTTAAAAAGCATTCAGTTCCATGCACGATGGAAAAAATTCAAGGAAACTCTACTGCTCGTATAGGCCTCTACGAGTAGTAGAGGTATCATTAAATGATTGTCAATGATTGGCAAGTGTGGACCACATCTGACATAGTTCTCTACGAGCAGTAGAGACCTCTACGAGCAGCAGAGTTTCCTCTATAGCTCGTAGAGGCCTCTACGAGCTGTAGATAAGTGCAAATAAGTTTTAATCCGGTGCAAATAAGAGGCGCTTAAAATATTTTACCCCTGGATTTAAAATATTTTTAATTAATTACCACAACCACCGTACGTACCACCACAACTAGTCAACTACCACACAGTTTGGATGAGGAACAGATTGTACCATAAATCAAATCTTACAAGTAACAAAATGAAAGTGAAACAACAAATAATTAGGAAATTCAAAAAAATGAAATCCACGAAATGACTTCAAATATCAAAACATTTTTTTTCAAATGAGTTTCCCATCATTAAATGGATATTCATTCTTTTAAAACTTACACGATATTAACTATCCAAACAATAGTAGATTTGTTACAAAAATTATCTCCTTTTTGAAGTAATTTATACTTTGGGCGGAAAAAAGTTACACGCGAAGATCATCAACACAACAAATTTGTCAAAAAGACTTTAGAGATTTACACGGTTATTCTTAAATTTATGAAAATTAAAGTAATAACCAGAGAAATTATCCATGTAACAACTAACAATATGCTAATTACTCGTGTATATGGCTGTTTAAAATAGCTCGTCACTCGTGACTCGCTCGCCGCATACTTCAAAAATGCTCACTCGATCACCCGCTCGGTTGTAAATGAGTCGATCAGCTTGGTTCAACTCGAATAAATTATTATATATATATATATATATATATATATATATATATATTATTGGATGTTATATAAGCTAGATTTATAAACCGGTTTAAATGATTCGCACGGCTCAACATAGTTCGAATACACCGGTTCACAACAATCATGTCGGTCTACAATCAAGACACAACGTTTCATTCAAAAGACACATCGCTTAGGATTAGTTATCATATGTATATATAGTTCTTGTATGCAACATTTGTTCGGTTATCAAGTTTTGTTATAAAACCAAAAAACCGAAACATTCTCCTTAATTGTATTATTTACGATCAATCATTAATATTATTATTATTATTATCAATCTATATCAATTTCGTTATCGATTTGTATAAATCCTTTGTAAATCTTCCAACAAAACCGGTATCAAAGCCAAGAAACAAAGAATCAATCATGAACAATTGTTAATCCCGGTGATTGCATTCGAACAGAAAACAGAGGAACAATCTTATTATCCAAGAAACATCCGAGGAGACGATAAAACCACAAAAGGATTTACACGTATTATTTCAACGAAGAATCCTCATCATATCACAAGAGAAATCTGTCTGTAAATCCCTTGATCTCCTTATTCAAACTTCAATTTCTTTTACATAGAACAGAGTTTGTTATACTTCAATTATTATCATTTTTAGTGTGAAAATCAAACGGTTACTGATCATCAAAGAATCACACAAATTGTCCTGTTGAAATTACGTTATCGAATCAGGGAATCATAGTTAGTAATTACTCTATTTTCTCGTGTTTTTGGTCCTCTGAATTTTTGGCGGGAAACCTTCGAAATCAGGGAATAACATAAACCACAAATACTACAGAATAGTAAAAATCCAACCCATGATGATACCACGGGTGTAAACGAGCCGAGCCGAGCCCGAGCCTGACTGGGCTCGAGCTCGGATCGTTAGGGTTTTATGAAGCTCGAGCTCGAGCTCGGCTCGGTTCGAGCCTACAATCTTGAGCTCGAGCTCGGCTCGCTAGCAAAATCAAAAGCTCGAGCTCGGCTCGGCTCGAGATCTCAAAAGCTCGGCTCGTGAGTGTTATTAAATGGGCCTATGAAATTAGGACTTGGGCTTTGGAGATGTGGGCTATAATTTATAAAAGATATATAAATAACTTATAATTATGTTTGGGCTCGTTTAGGCTCGCGAGCCCAATCGAGCTTTGTATCTAGGGCTCGAGCTCGATAACTAAACGAGCCATATTTTAGGCTCGGGCTCGGGCTCAAGCTCGTTAAGGCTCGGCTCGTTCGGGCTTTTTACTGAGCCGATCCCGAGTAGCTCTCGAGCCGCTACGTGTCATTTACACCCCTAATACCACCCAGTGCCTGCTTGGACCCCTCTCTCAAATCCCTGCTGCCCTCCATTAGTTTCCTGAAAAACATGCATAAAAGATTTGTCAACAATAATGTTGGTGAGTTCACGGGTTTGAATGTAACAAGTAAATCAATCGTGTAATTCGTTTATCACCAATCATAGGCTAGCTAAGCGAATGATTTCTCTGCGAACCATGAGTCCCGTAACCAAACCTCTTGATTGTGGTGCCTCGCGCATTGTACACTAAAGACAATGTATGTATAGTAGAATACTAACACTCTTTTGTATGTAACTGGTTAGAGTGACTAACCAAGAGTGGAGGTGTCAACCCAATAGATCTATTAAAGTGTTCCATGGCTTTTGATAGCTAATGGTTACAGTAAACGTTGTACGAGGACTAATGAGCTCATGAACCAATATGTCTCATGTTCCACATTGCAGTCACGATAGAATGTACACATACTTGAAAATGACACTAGTATTGAAGCATTTTATCCCCCGAAATGTAAAATAGTATAATGGGGCCGTAAAAACTCACCTGATAGAGTCGTATGTGGTCGAGTGAAGCTATAACTGTGAGATAGCTACTGTCCCGACACTGTTTGCCCTATGATTTATTAAGAGCACGGTAAATTACAAGTTCTCATTGTTTATCATACACGTTGTTCACCCGACATTTGTGGACCCTCGTGTTTAGTGTGTGCTTAGGCCAAATATCCCCGGAATCCGGTTGTGTTGTTGAAACATGGTATTTTGTATGGAAGATGGACCCCACATGTTATCATGGGCCTTAAGTTGACACCCATATCTTATGTGTGGTCGATCCCTTAGGAAAATACAGTCTATTCATACGTTTATAACCCTTTTTAAGCCTATTATTGTATTAACACATGCTTCGGACCATGCTAACATATGTTAGGTGTTCATAGCCGAAGCAATGCTTCATGTGAGCATTGAATCTGAATGTTAGAAGGGTCAAATAGGCTTGGCATAGACTCGTTAAGTCATGGTCGTAAGCTTCTGAGGTGTTACAAGTGTTTTGATGAAAAAAATGATTGTAAAAACATCCATTATGATCTTAACCTTTGAACATGGATTAAATGAGTTTGTTATAATAAAAAACTATTACTAGGATGTTGTTTAGGGTGGGGTTTGATTCATTATACTCAATCCGACATATAGTATAGATGTGAGGGCCGATTTATGTTAACAATGAGTGACTTAGTGCCAAAGTGTTTGTTAGTTAGGTGATTGTTATAAGTGAAACAATGTGTGTTGTTAGTGTATGTATAGGGCCGATCCATAGTGATCAAATGTCGATGGTTAAGGTGAACATGGCAAGGCCGAAGGCTAGTAATATGTTTGGACAAGATGACTTACCTAAAGAGAGCTTGAGATGGTGCAATGCTTAGTGATCTTGGCCTTCTTTTCCTCGGCTTGAAGCTTGTCTTGGCCGATGGATGTGGAGTGTTTTAGAGAGTGTTTTTTGCTGCAATTAGATCAAGAGAAAGAGAGGTGTGGTGTGAGTCTTGGTGAGGATAAAAGGGGCCTTTATATAGAGGTTTCAAGGGAGTAATGACAAAATAATTGGGGTATAATCCTTGTTCTTCGGCCGTGACATTGATTAAGGAAGGAATTGCACAAAAGGGTGTAAGAAGGTGAGTTGTAAGCTTCTAATCATAAGTAGGGAGGGGTTGACTTGATTAGAATGTTGATGCTTCCTTGTCCTTAGCCAAATGGGTGTAAATGACTCACACTTAGGCCGATTGTCCTCTAGTGCACACTATGATGTCTTGTGTTCCATCACTTTCACATTGTTGTTGATTGTATTCGACCGAGATCATAAGGTGATGTAAGGTAGATAGTGACCTTACTATGGCATACTTTGTCCATACTCTTGGATGTTGATTGTTCATGATATCTTAGTTGTTAACTTGGAAGCTTCTTGGTGTATGGGTGATGAGTTCGGCCGAGAATCAAGGAGACAAGGGAGTTAGGAAGGTAAGGATCAACAGTAAGACATGATGAGGTGTAGATGTAAGGTTTCTATTTTGGTATAAAGGGAATGTTTGTCTCTAGTCATGTGTATAAGCATTAGTGTTTGTCTTATCTCATAACCAATCATGTTTTAGCAATTGGAACTAATCCTATGGCTTGTGCTCTTGTTTAGCCGATTGTAGTGTGATATACACACATATAGGTAGTGTTTTTCATGTGAGAAGATAGTTATCTTTGGCTTTATGCCTGGTTTTGTGTAAGTGGTGACCTCATGCATTAGTGTAGTTGTTTGTGTCATGTGTTAGTGTGGAATGCACCTACGGCCGCTATCTTTGGTGAATGAGTGATAGTGAGGTGTCTAGGATCTTGTGTTTGTCTCACTATGTGTGATGGTGATGATTCAAGTTTCTTGGTTATTGTTTGCGAGACAAATCATGTGTACATGGGCGTTTCCATGGTAAATGGTTGGGTATGTTGTGAATTCGTTGTGTGTACATGGTGTAGTTGAGGACTTGATGTTGATATAATCATTCATGTGTGTCCATTAAACGTATACTCTTGTTATAAGGTGTGAGTATATGAAAACCTTCTTGATTCATAAACATGTGTTAGTGAGGGCTTATCATATGTTAGGGCGAAATAGGCTCATTAAATGCTTGATGGGTGAGTGTCCAGGTGTTGTATGCATAAACCATTGTTCTTGATTGAGTTTTCTATATGACTCATGCTTCACTAGACTGGGATGGGGGTATTATGTGTGAAAAATGTCTAAATATGCACAAATAATGACAATAATGAATGAAATGCGTACGGATGTTGACCTGATTCGTTGACTGTTGTTACACTTACAGAGAGTACATGATGCTTTTTCTTCTGTGTATCTTCATGATAAAGTTACTCAGGATTTAGTAACTATTATATTTGGTGATCTTTCATGGCGTTTGAACATGATTTCTTTGGAGAAACAATATTATTTGCATGATGGGTGGATGAAAGTAGTTAAAGATCTTAAGTTGGATGTTTTCGATTTTGTGTTTCTTGAGATGAGAGACATGTCCACATTTGAAATTAAGGTTTTTTTAAACAGTTGTACTCTTTTTCGGCAAAATCTCCAACTTGAACAACCAGTTGAAGGTATTACAATTTCTGATTATGGTCAACTTGATACGCAAGTTAAAAAACCGTTTATATGTTTTGTACTAATTTATTTGCTTTAAATGGTTGGACAGATAGATGATTTGAATGGGAATATTACTTTTGAAGTTATGTCGGTTACTTAGAAAAGCCACGTCGGTTAATAAGTTAGTTAAATAACCGTCGTATGTGAGGGTATAAATACCCGACTATGTTTCATTTGTATGTATGTGGGAATAATATTATAGTGTGTTTATCTTTGTTCCTTCCCCATCCTCTGTTTCATCTGAGTCCCTGCATAATTATATGTGCATACTCAATCCTATTATTAACGCCCCACTTACGGTGTGCGTATATAATGTATATATGTGTTGCTCTTGGGGGAACAAAAGTAAAGTTGCACTAGTTTAAACTTTATTTTACAAATTTCGTGAAAATAACGTTAAAAACGACGGACAGATAATCATGCATCATGTGGTGGCGTGGATAGCCAAAAGACAAAGGGGTACATGCACCGATCGGGTTTGTCCCGATTGCTAAGTGTTCGGTGCCTTATGTTCAAGGCTTGATACCAAACCATATCGAGCCGGGGGTCTCACTGAAAGCAGTCTCTCTATTCTTAGGGGTAGATGTAAGGCTGTCTGCATCTTACCCTTCTCAGACCCTACCTTAGCTTTGCTATAGGTGAGATTAACTGAGTATGATGATGATGATGACAACGACTCAATCCTATTATTGTTCATCCAAATCCAAGTATATAATATGCAAAGCAGGAAAACAACACCGTTGGCACGGTTTTAAGCATGAGACACGCTTGAAATGACGCTAACATCCTGCATTGGTTGAACGTTTGCAGGAGACTATTGGCTTACATGGTTTTATCTCACACAAACACAAAAAATCATCGTACTCGTGAATAATCTAAATCTTCAATTTCATGAATTTAAGCAAAAACATCTTCTGTAAAAGATAACTGTCGAGTATCATTACAGGGTTCGCTATCAGCTTGCAACTGCTCATAGTTTAATTGTCTTGCAGCTTCATACAAACCAATGCCAACACTAACAGATAAATTCAGACATCTTACATAAGTTTCAACCATCGGAATTTTAAGCGTCCCACCACCAAGTGGCTCGTTTTTGCAGTCATCCAAAGCCTCGGGTGGTAGCCCAGTGGTCTCTGACCCAAACACGAGCCAGTCTCCTCTCTTGTATGAAAAATCCTGCATGCATCAAACACAAATTTTATTTATTTTTTATGAATAATTAGTGTAAAAATAGATAAAGAGCTGTCGGTGACTTACAGAATGTATGTTTGTCCCTCTTTTGGTAAATGCCAGCAGCCGTTTCTCACCACTCTGTCCAACACATATAACTTTAGTCATTAAATCACAAGTCACTGAACAAATTTAAACTGAAAGCTTAAGGATTTAAACTACCTGTTGCTTGAAATAGTCACGAAAATCAGCCCACGAGCTGTGCACTTTAACAACTACATATCTGATGTGAACATGAAAGGGAAAACTAAAAGAGCGTACACATTCTATAATCCAAATTGAGCACGATAACTTCAATTATCAATTATACTACTTTAAACAGTATATAACAATAATAAGGATACGGCCAGTAATCAAGTCCAGCTCGCTTTAGCTTTGCATCATCAACCTCAAATCCCAATGGCTGAAGAAGAAAAAACCCATGATTCAAAAGTGTAGGATGTAATTATGTAAATAAATTAAAATAAAAGGTTAAGTTGTAAGTAAAGCTTAGAATAACAGACGAAGCAGTGGCCAGTTGGTACCTCAACCAGGTGCAACCCAACACCTGATGCTGCACAACTTCTAGCAATACACCCAGTGTTTCCAGGAATCTGCAAACGATCATAGAGTTATGTATACACGTCAAGAACAATGCCTATACCTTCAGATTTGGAGGTATAAACTGTATGCGGCGTAAATTTAAATGAACTATGTATAATAATTTGATCATTTCAGCTCAAGTACGCCTTTATCCAAATATATTCAAGAAGACTGAAATGAAAAGCACAGAGTTCACCACAATGTCAAAAGATAACTTTTTTTTTTTTAAAAGAACGTAGCAACAGAGAAGTTCCTAAATTGTCCAAAAACTGAAATTATATTGGTCGAGATTATCATATTTAAGACAAAGTTCCAAAGGTTTCTAAATTGTCCAAAGGTTTCTATGACATATTTTACATCAAAGAAATTTGGAATGTCTAAATGCTCGTAAAATAGATTAGGCACTAGCCTGCTGCTAACGTTTAAGCGTTGCTCAATGTAAAAGGCGCGCAACCCCTGATGGCTGATGCGATTTCGTTAGTTGCACGCCTTTTATAACCAAGGTCACAATGCTCAACTTTCTGGTTCTAAAATAATACATACAAAAATCTTGTGGACCCAGATCAATATAATCATGGGAAGTAATCCAATATGCATCTGTGAATCATGAGACAATGTGTAAGGGAAAAGTAACTAATACTGGCAATGAGACCATTTACAGTCCCAACTTGTAGATTAAAAGAAGAAAAGTAACAAAAAAAAGGTAAAATGGATTTCAGTAACCACACTCCCGACTTTCAGTATCGTTACTCAAGTAACTAATACCGGCAATGTGCCTTACGGCCGAAGGTCGAACCAATGTGGTACGACCAAACCAAACATTCCAAAGAAGTAGCTTCGGTGAATAGGCCCATGGGCCCTTAAACCTCCGGAGCCCATCTAAAAAGGTATAATTACCTTAACTCCACCCTCATTAAGGGACACAAGTAAACCTCCGAACCAAACACTTTCTCTCTCTACTTTATCTCTCAAAACCAGAAACTTATTCTCACGCCAGAGGGTGGTCACAAAGAGACCTTCCATCTCCCCTGTGACGAGCCTAACAGTGTTTTGTTTTGCAGGATAGCCAGATCTGATCTAATTCAATCACTTCAAATTCATCTTCAAGCAATCCCTTAACCCATTCTCATCCGGAGGTAACTATTTTCCTCTTCAGTTACCAAGGGCAATCCCAGTCTAACGAAACTAACTTTGACAGTCCCTAGTAAATAACTGACCGATTTATTTCTATCCCAATCAGAGTGTTGTAAACTGTTTAAAAACGACATAAACGAAAGTAAGGGGCAGCAGACAAAATTACTTTTTCCCTTGGCAACAAAACCTAAAGTCGCAAGTATCATTGGTCGCATTAACGGTATAACTTAAATTGTTAAAATCCTATTTTCCTAAAGCAAATGTTGCAACTTGAAATAATGGACTAGCAAGCAAACTTATGGTTTGACGGTTTGCAGGAATTGATTATTATTATCGGTGTTACATATAAATAATTAAATAAAGATTATAATAATTATTATTATACCTGAGGAGAAACTAAAACGACTTGAAGAAGTTTAGCCTCAGACACCTTGCTTCCCGCCACACTAATTCCATTGACTAAACCTTCCTTATTTGAATTTTCAGCTGCAAAATGTTTACATACTGTCACTTGTAATTTATTAATTTTAGAGAGAGAGAGAGAGAGAGAGAGAGTATACACAAGGAAGAAAGAGGGGAGTTGAATTTGTTGTTGACTTGAAGCATGAGGAATGTGGGAAGACGTAAGGGAGCTGTGACTGAACGCCGTAAGTGTATCGGCGTCTTCATAAAATCTAGGGTTTTAAGATAACCCATCGACAACATTGTTGAAAGCTCTGCTCAGTCTAATCTGTTCTGCTGATTGTGTGTAGTAGAGTAGATGACTCTACTATGAGTTATGGTAATTTGCTAACTTTGATACCTCAACTATTATTGTCTTTTAAATTTCGGTCCTTGTCTCGGTTAACGGATGGTAAACCGAATTAGTTGTATATGTTCTGCTCATCGGTTACCATCCACCGAAATTGATACCCTAAACGCACTACCCTCAAGGGAGAGGGTGGTATACCCGTTCCGGTACCCCTACCTGAAAGGAGTACCCAAGACCACTTCATCCACCCTTATACTTGTTTTCATCTAAAATTATTTGAGAGAGACCACTTTGACTACATTGCTCAACTATCAAACGAATAATATGTTTGATATGTTAGTTGTATATGTGTTCATATGATTGTTAAAAGACATTGTGTTGTATCTTTGTAGAGTTTGTGATCTATATTTCATTGGCAAATGATAATATGATTAATGATCACTCACTAGCATAAAAACTAAAACTATCTATAATGTTTTTCAATAACCGTTTTTCGTTAAAAACTTATTCGTCAAATCATGAATTAAAATGACCACAATACCACTCCACTTACTCAGTATAAGGGCATGCAGAGTCGTCCCAAAAGTTCTCGTTTTACTCGTTTGACACGTCAGCGTCACATAAGCTTTTCCTCCTCTTTTCTTAGCTTTACCCATATTGTGCGCCTGCGCGGTGTTGTCCCAGATTTCCCCAAAACTAAACTATGCAGATTTGTGCGTGTATAATGCATATGGGTGTGTATATTTGTAGGTATGTGTGTGTATTTGCATGTATGTTTGCATTTCTTCTCCCGGATTTTCGGTGCCAGCCCAAAATCCTGATGGAAAATTTAACACCCGATCCAAGAGGATGGTGTTCCTGGATGGCGACGACCTTAGGCTATATGGTGTGGTCATCTTTTCCCCCCAATGTCACATCAGCGCCACATTATTTTTCCCATTCCCTCCCTCAAACCAAGGAAATAGTTTCCCCCAATTATCCCTTCCCCCTTTCTTTTTTTATTATTTTTCTTTTTTATTTATATAATTTATTTATATATTCCATAAAGAGTAAATTGCTTGGTTGGTCTTTATGGTTTCTAGATCTTGCACGTTTGATCCTTAGACTTCACTAATTACAGACTTAATCCTAAATGTTTACAACTTATCACACGTGTGTTCCCGTACGTTCGTCTTTTATAACATTGATAGTTCTTGCCATGGATGTCCGTTAGTTTTGATTGTTAAATCTATATAAAATGACTATTATACCCTATTACTAGAGGACAAAACACATCAAAATAAATACTAAAAATACATACAACTTTAAGTGAGCCCACCCCCATTCCACCATTCTTCTTCCCTACCCCACCCTTCTTGTTAACACCCACGACCACCACCACCACCATCTCCCTTCTTCAACCCCCACCCTTCTCCACCACACCATTTATAACCGGATCTGACCACCACCGTCAAGCACCATTATCACCATCATCTTACTAGCTTCATCACCACTGTCACGCATCATCAACAACATCTTCATATCATTAATACGTTATGACCACCGTCAAAACCCCCAACCATAACCATAACCACAACCACCATCACCCAACTATGAGGAATACCTTCAGCTCGACACTGCTCACCCGTAACACAACTACCACGAAGCTATTGATTTCATCCTCTCACCAACCCCTACTCCTTCTCAAATGGATCGACGAAAACCTGGTGTTCACAATCTGAAAACTTTAAAACTATTTGAGGAACACCTTAAGATTTACACCTCACTTGTTATGATGAAACGAGGAAGGACATGTTGGGGATGGGGGTGGTGTTACAGTGATGTTATTGGGGGTGGTACAATGGTGGTGGTACGATGGTGTTGTTGGTCGATGGTAGATGGTAGGTGGTGGTGTTGAGACGAGGGAAGGGAGAGTGGGGTTAGTTGTATATATATATATATATATATATATATAAGTTTTTAATTTAGTTTTATCTAATAATGAAGTTTTTTAATTACTTTAATAATATATACTTCAGACTTTTGTAATATATAACTAAGGGTAGTATGGTAATTTTATACTGACTTAACTGAAAATTTTAACGATGTTAGCCGGTAAGAACCATTCATGTTATTAAAACGCAACCTTCGGGCCCACTTGTTAACATTTTTCAAACCATCGCAACCAACTGTGTAATTTTTAAACCATAAGGACCAACTGTGCAAGATCTGCAAAATACAGGAACCAACCAAGCAATTTCATTAAAATTAAAAAAATACCTTAAAAAATAAAAAAAAATATTTGAAAAAACAATAAAAAACGAAAGTTCATAAATTAAAAAAAAATACCAACTAAAGTTCACAAAATACATAGAAATTAAAAAAAATTAACCGAAATATACATAATAATAAAAAAAAACTAGGGCATATTTTCTCCTCCTAGCCACTTTCTTGCAATCTTGTCTTTCATCCTCTCCGTTACCATACGTTCTTGCTCGAACAGGCCCTCGAGTTGCATTAACTTGATTTGTACCATACTTTCTTGGGTGAACGTGTGTACCATACTTTAAAGACAATCTATATATTTAAAAAAAATTCTTACTTATTATAGGATCGGTACACACGTTCACCCAAGCTCGTGCTAGGGCGTCCAACTCAACTGGACTCCAAGGAATGCTATCCGCCGTACGAGGACCTCATTCTTCTCTGTCACGTTTTTTCCCTTTGGCGTCTATTTTTTAGGTTGGTTGGGTTTCAGGCTTGGTTTAAAAAAGCGCGAGGCGCTCCGAGGCGTTTTGAGTCCAAAATCCGAAACACGGGGCTTAAAGCGCGAGGCGAGAGCTTCACGTATAGTATTAAAAAAAATTATAAAAAAATATTTATATATGTCAATATGACATTTTCTACATGTTAATCAATCATAAGCACAAAAACATGATTATAAAACACTCTTGAACACTTAAAAAGCATATTCAAAACATAAAAACGACGAGGCACTACTGTAGTGGGCCAAATAAAGCAGTTTAAAAGGGTTTTTTGGGCTGAGGCGCTACTGTAGCGCTACTGTAGAGCGCGCCTCAAGCGCTCGAGGCGGCGCTTCATGTAGTTCAGCGCTTTTTGACAAAAAAAAAAGCGTTTTTCTTGGAGCCTCGCGCCTCAAACGCTTAAAGTGCGCCCCGGGGGCGCTTTTTTAAACCAATGTTTCAGGTATAATTGGGTTTCGGGTATAACATCGTCATCGGCGCCTAAAGATACAAAATCGTGTAATAAAAGTGTTATATTTTCAACAGCCCCAAGGAACTCGCAACCAAGAGTCGTCACCCCCTTCATGCTTTTGACATTTAACTTTTGAAGTGAGCTTAGATGTCCAAGTGTTGGTAAATATCTACAATTTGTACAACCATGTAATGTGAGTTGTGTTAATTGAACAAATATGGGATCCCCAACCCATTTGGGAAATTTGGTTCCCATGTAGAAACATATCTTCAGGTTTCTCAATCTTTCATGTGGTCTTAGTGCTTCAAGTACTTCATATTCAGTTAATTCATTACGAAAATGTTCAAAACCATCACTCCATTCCATCCCCAAATCATCAAGACCTGTCTTTTGCCATAAGTTGGCTTCCCTTGCATGTATTGCATTTATCACTTTGTGTAGCCCGATGATGGAAAGTCGACCCCGAAGATGTGAAAGGCACTTAAGCTTGGTTATTTGGTACCCGTTTGCGCCCTCAACAATGACTTTGGATAGAGTTTGCAGACTTGTTAACCTACCAATCCCATCAGGCATCTTGTTCAACAAAGGAGTATTGTTGATATCCAAATGCCGCAGGTTGATTAGTTTAACAAAACTCTTTGGCAAGCTAGTTAGCTGAAAACAGTCACAAATCAACAAGCTTTGGAGATTGTAAAGTTCACTAACTTGCTCGGGTAGACATGTGATGCAAGTTCCAGAAAAATTGAGGTATCGTATATGCTTGAGAAAACCGATAGATTGTGGTATCTCTCTTATTGAACAATTTGTTAATCTTATTACCCTCAAGAACTCTAATCGGGGAAGTAAATCAGTAACAACCTTAGTCGATAAAAACAGGTATGGGAAACGATGTGCATAAAATGGCATTGTTAAGAAAGTTCGCGTTTGTCTACCTCTTTGGAATCCCATGAACTTTTTGTAAAGTATATAATTTTTTTCATGAGTAAGTGACACGTATCGGGACTTCTCCAGATCTTTATTCCTATCATAAACATCCATCTTATCAACGAAGTGAGAGAAAAAATCTTCTGCAACACTTGTAGCCAAGTCATTTATCAGGTCGTGCATTTTATATTGTGATTTCTCATTAGCTAAAGGCTGGAAAAAGGACCTGCACTTCAACTCTTCAAAATATTCATCACCCAAACGCTCCATTGACTTGTACCCATTTGATTCATATAAAAAACCTTCCGCCATCCATAGTAACACAAGTTCATCTCTGTCAAATACATAATCCTTGCTAAATAAGGAACAATATACGAACACTTGTTTCAAATGTGCAGAGAGATCATGATAGCTAAGTCTTAGAGACGGAAGGATCTCATTTTCGGATTGTAAATTCCATATCTCGCTGTTCAACAGCTCCTCCCAGTCTTCATTATTTGTCTTTGTCCTTAACATCCTTCCAAGCATTATCAAAGCCAAAGGCAATCCATCGCATTTCTTCACGATACCTTCACCATGCAATTTAAGCGACGGATGTTTGTCAAAATTTTGTTCACCGAGTGCATGCTGAGCAAATAAAGATAGAGATTCTTCATTTGACAAAACATGTAAACAGTAAACATGAGCCGGGTCCATCATGGATGCAACCGAGGTCTTCCGAGTCGTTATGATAATTTTACTTCCACTTGCCCCTGCGACAAAAGGTCGTTGTAGAAGTTGCCACTCCTTGTAGTCTTCGTTCCACACATCATCTAGTACAAATAGGAACCTTTTCTTTGAAAGTTTTTCCTTAAGCGCTTCTTGTAAAAGATTCAGATTAGCAAAGTTTCGGTTGTCCCCTACTACAGATTGATAAATAGCATTGCTAATATTAAATACATCGAACTCATCAGATACACAAACCCATGCCATTAGTTCGAAGTGATCCTTCACTTTCTTTTCATTGTACAAAACTTGGGCCAGAGTTGTTTTACCGATACCTCCAAGACCAACAATGGATAAGACGTTGACGTGTCGCTTACATGTTTCGTTCCCCAACAACATACCAAGCAATGCGTATTTATCCCCATCACGACCCACAATTTCCGACTCATCAACCAGTGAAGTTTCCTCGATTCTTCTACGTTTTCTAACTAACCGCTCAACAATATTATCATTCGAACCCAAAATATTTTTCTGCTCAGCAAGATTATGCAATCTGGTAGTAATCTCATCTAACTTAAAACTCATCTTACGACCATACATGATACTATGAGGAGCGTAATCATTATAACATGTCGAGATGATCCTTAATACCTTACTGGCGTTAGAGTCTTGATTCAACTTGCGCCGCATAGCCTCAGTGGCTAAATCATCGAGTACATCATCTATGTCGTAGGCCAAATCCTGCAGATCATGCAGCCATAACTGAACAGCTTTGTCTCTTATTTGTTTCTGGCCTGCATCAGCAAGCACAGATTGAATCTGGGTCAAAGTTTTGTTCCATTTGTTGATCTTAGAATAGATTCCTGCAGATCGAGCCAGACTGATCAAGTCTGCAGAGGCTAGTTTGTCAAAAAGAACAGTGATGAATGGGGTGAGAAGGATTTCAGCAACAGCCATTGAAGATGGGTATGACAATTTGCAAATTAAGACTTTGTCTAGATTTCCAGTTTAATCAATATCTTTGTGTTTTGGGTAGACATGTCACCTAATCAACCACACAAATTATTTAGTTGGATAAAGTGATCTAATAGTGTTCTCTTATCCATTGCCTTCTATTTTTGAATGGTCAAAAAAGTAAACATGTGAGGTTTCAAAAAACAAGGGCTGGTAAATTTTAAAAGAGAAAAAAAAAAACAATTAATTTTCTTTTGTTTTTTTAAATATACATGTTTTTTTTTTACTCTACCACCAACAAAATGAAAAAAAAAATGACACGATTAGATTTTGTGTCGTGTTCGTGTATATAGGTTTCGTGTAACATGTTATGCTAGCCCTAGACTAGACTGTAAAATATGTTTGCATATTGTGTGTGTAAATAAACGAGTCGATTTGCAAGAGCATACGCCAAAGGCTACTGCCATACACAAGTCAACACGAGTAAGGTGGCACCAAATAATAATCAGAAGAAAAGATATACTGTATATTGCTAGGAAACTAAACACTTCTGTTGAAAGTCAGCAGCTGATTCTCTATCTCTAAACTACTAGCATCGCCATCTTATCTACGAGTAGAGATTCTGATTCTTTCAGCGTTTCTGATCATCCACTCCTCAAATCCTGGGGAAGATACCAACTCGACCGTCATATCTCTGGTCAACCCCTCACCTTCTTTCTTTGAGAATCCCTCACTGCCTGTTAACCCTTCATCAATCAAAACAAATATACTGATCAACGGAATAATGTATGATGAACAATGTATCAAGGAACTGACAAATAGTTTCGTTTCCTACTATGAGTCATGGATCGACGAGCAGTAAAGGACCTAAATATTTATTACATAATAAGATTACAACACCGATACACCGAACAAATTCCTAGGACTGCTATAACTCGCAAGATATAGACCACAAAAAAGATGATGATGTAATAAGTAAATTAGGTGTTACAAGTTGCCAGGAATGTAATATTTAGAATTTCATGGGTAATGTACCTTGTCCAGATAAGATCCATGGCCAGAACATGGTCAACTTACGTAATATTATTGGAGCTCTACGAGAAAAAAAAAAGAAAAAAAGAAATGACAATAACAATAATAAGTATGTGTGTGTGTGCGCGCCTGTGTGTTTTATATATATGTAAATCCAATTGGGTTGGGAAAAAAACATACATTATAGAAGTAATCGAGTAATAGAGGGTTAAACAAGAACCGAATTCTACCAAAGGCAAAGAAGTGACAATATAGCCCTGATAAAGAACCATAAAGGATTAGACAACAACAAAATAGAACAGGATATTAAAATAAAGGATTAGACAACAACAAATAAAAAAAGTGAGCAAACAGCCTACCATAATAAGACATGTGAGCGCAAGAACACACATGAGCAGCTTGACAAACTGTACTACCCCATCTCGAGCAAACATGTACCTGGCAAGCTAGTAAATAAGAACATGCAAGAGCTAACACTTCAATAGCCATAGTAGGAATGGTATAGTAAAAGGGGACCTACTTGCTAACTACGATGAACAATAAAGCAATATAACCTGCAACCAATCCCTCACGCCATCCGTTTGCAGCTGACACTGCATGTAACCAGAATGCAAAAAACATAAATATAAATACAGGAAACAGAGAAGGGCAGGACTATGGAAATACAAAATAAAAAAAGAGTAGTAAGCTGACCTTCATCAAGACTGACAGTTACAGAGTGGGAAAGCCCAGCAGCAAACTTGACATCAACAATTGTTTTGTCATCAGACGGCATAAAGGACGTCCAGGACCCCTTTTGAATAGGCATCCAATCATGTTTTTCACACTGGCATAACCCCAATGAATCATTCCTGCAAACAGCTTCCAAGTTCAGTCACAGTGACAAGTAGTGTATAAGTTGGTTTTGTAATCATAAGTTAATGCATCAAAAATTCATTCATAAAAAAGGCCGGCATGCATGTTGAAGTTTACATACCGATGAAGACAGACATGAATCATGCTATGGCGTCTATGAGGGATGGCCATTGAAGGAACCACCTTGAGTTGATACATTTTTCCATAACTCTGAGCTTTAGTTGTTGGCATAGCATTGACAGAAACACGTCCGCAGTATTGAAAACTGCCATGGAGGGGTGTGGGAGTGATTTCTATTTTCGGATTTGCCATATCGACGATACCTATGGTTTAAAAACATTTAGAAATTGTTTGGTGTATGTATTCTCCCTAGCTAGAAAATAAGACAATGGGCTTAACCGATAGCGTGCAGCGTAAGCAAACAGTACAAGATGAAGTATATAACGATAATGAATGAGGTTACCATGTGAGTGGACTGTGTCCATGCCACACGCAAGGCGAATTGCTTCATGGAGTGCTTCTTTGTCAAGGACATAACGGTACATGTTGGCTAAGGATTGTTTCATGCTGTGCTCGGTTCGAACACTACAACCGCAATGCTTTTCAAACAACTTCAACTGCAGTTTAGAAAACATTTAGAAAATGAGCATGTGACATGAAGATGCATAGATGATATACTAACTTACGGTTGATTCGAGGCCATCATCGAGCATAGCCGGATATTTGACTCTAACCACAGCACGTAAGGTTGACCAAGTCTTAGTTGGGCCAAAGAGAAGCAGGCCAATCATGTGAATCCTGCTATCGAGATAAGCTAGTTTGTTGACTGAATCAAGGATCTCCTTGGCAATGGTGGGTCTATTTAAGGTTGATGAGTTTTTGTACTGCATGCCAGAAGTAAGTAAGTAAGTAGGTGTTTTATTTAGAAAGCATAAACGAATGAATAAATAATAATAATAATAATAATAATTACTTGTTGATACAAATTAAAAAGATGAACATCTCCTTCTTTGATAGGGTTAGACATTTGTCGTACAGCATCCCATCTCATACGATTCTCCTGGTCATCAAGTTGATACTCATACAAGATGAGTTCTGAGGGCTCGTAGTGTGGTCGTGGTCGTGGTCGTGGTCGTGGACGAAGGTACGTCACCGTCACAATGGCGGCCGCCGTCACAAGGAAAATAAGAGCCAAGTGTGTAACACGGGAGCTCCACATTGATTCAAACGTATATATCTATCTATCTATCACCACAATCAAACCGTCAATCAAACATATTATTATTATTATTATTATTATTATTATTATTATTATTATTATTATTATTATTATTATTTAAATCCAACATCATCAATTAATGAAATTTACCTTTGGTTTGGTGGTGTACGTATGCGCGAGCCTTCAACAGTGTCTCTCGATCGATTTTGGTTGGGAGTTGGGACATGGGGCAAGGGAGATCTTTATGGGCGTGGGGGCAAGGAGATCTTCAGAGTGTGTGTAGTGGTGGATAGTTATGTGGGGTTATAGGATTAAAATATTAAAAAGTAATAGAAAAGGGGTTATGTTGGTGTTATGAAAAAAGAGGGTGTAGTGGGAAAGGGGGTTATGTGGGGGTTATAAATGATTGGTAATGATTGGTTAATTATTGTTTTTTATTTAAATAAGAATATATTAAATACCTAATAATAATAAAAAAAATAATAATAATAATAAAAGAAATTCTTTAAGTTAAAAAACAATAATAAAAAATAAGATTTATTATTAAAAATAATATTAATTAAAATAAAAAATAATAACACACCCCACCTATCCCTTCCCCACCTACTTCTTCTTCTCCATTTCTTCTTCTCCATTTCTTCACTTCTTCTTCTTCTTTTCTTCACTTCTTCTTCTTCCTCCTCCTCTTCACTTCTTTCTCTTCCTCTTCACACACACAAACACAACAACAACAACAACAACAACAACAACAATAATAATAATAATAATAATAATAATAACACAGCGCTCGCTATGAGCATAACCAATCACCCCTAAAACGCCCCATAGCGCCGGAGGGGGCGGTGTTCCCGGCGCTATGGAGGCCTAAAACGCCATCATAACATGCCCACTACACATACCCTCATGGCGTGGGGCAAGAGTGGGTGTATAAGGAGGCTTGTGATTGGCTTATTTTTTAAAAATGTTTTTTAAATTCTAACACACAATTAATAATAATAATAATAATAATAATAATAATAATAACTAGTCTTTAAGCGCGCCCCGCGTTGCGGGGCGGTGGCCGTAAAACCGTGCCATCAGTATTGTAGGATGAAAGCGTAAAACCGTGCTAAGTAGCAACAAAACAACGACCAAAACCAGGAAAATCGTAAAGAAAAAACAAAAACTATTAACACCAAGTGACGCATATAACGTTAAAACATAGAGGGAAAATGAGTCGTAAAACCATGTTAAGTACAAAGCGAACCAAGAACAAACCCGTGCAAAATCGTAAAACAAACTGCGTTAATGAGAAAACACTAAATTACAAGGTGTGTAAACGAAAAAAAAAAACCCACTAAAAGAAGAAATAAACTACGAGACAAAGGAGTTAAGAAAAGAGTATTGTTTCAAACTTTCGTGGTCAAAATACAAAATCACAAAAATAATCAAAACCTTCGTGGCCAAATAGAAACATGACTATTGTTCGTCATGTTTCTAATTAATGCCTTTTAAACCTTTATAACATCACGTGCATCTTTATAAACATAAAGAATTTAGTGGTAAAAATCCAAATTCATAAACATCACTATTGTTCGTGATGTTTGAAATTAATATATATAATAATAATAATATTCTTTTCACCTCCCTTCCACTCCTAGAATTTTCACTTTTTAAACACGGGTCCCACAAGTGCCACTAAGGGTGTTCATCGGTTCGGTTTACGGTTTATTTGGTTTATTCGATTCGGTTTATTCGGTTTTTCAAAATTTTGTACCTCAAACCAAAAACCAAACCAAACCAAATTAGAAATATGAAAACCAAACCAAATTCAACCAAATTGAATTCGGTTCGGTTTTGGTTTAAAACCAAATAAACCAAATTCAACCAAACAAACCAAATTAAAACGAAGTTTTTTTTTCTCTAACTTATATACCTATATGTTCCAAAATCCGAAAGGAAAATTTGCAATAAATATAAATAAAAAAATCAAACCACGCAAACAGAAAATATTATAAAAATTAAAAATAGTAAAATGAACCCTAGTTTACTAGTTTATACTCAGATTATTACCTCTATAAATTAGTGGGCTTTATTTATTTTGGGTTGGGTTTAATATTTTGGGCTTATATATTATATATAAGTTATTAAATATTATTATTTTTATTTAATGATTAATTATTTTACCGGTTTATTCGGTTATCCAAATAAACCAAATAAAAAAAATGTAGAACCAAAAACCAAACCAAACACCGAATAAGCAATTCGGTTTCGGTTAAAACCAAACCAAACACCAAATTCGTTGTTCGGATTGGTTTTTTCGGTTACGGTTACAGTTCGGTTTTCGGTTTTTATTTGGTTTGCGATTTTTCTGAACACCCCTAAGTGCCACATGGCGAATCACCTCGTCCTACCTAAAATGAAAATGAAGGTTAAATGTCCTTTATCCCCTCATGTGCAAAAAAAAAAATAATAAACAAAATTACCAAGTTGCCCTCATGTGCAAGTCACATGACCAGACTTAACTGAAAAAACTAACTACGTTAGGCCTAATGATTTTACAACATAAAGGATGATTTCCATCAAATTTGAAGTTAAAGGACAACCGTTGAAAAATGAGGTAAACATAAAGGACGATTTCTGTAATTTTTCCTAAATAAAAATAACGAAAAAGAATATTGCTATTTGTAAGGGGGTGGGGCACAAGCCCCATGTAGTCTGGGGCGCACCAATCTCCTTAGGCCACATAATTTCAACCCTAAACTAGCTTAAACATCTAAAACGCCAAACCTAAAATAGTCTCGAACCAAGTACCCCCCCCCCATTTTACCATACTCACCAATCATACACAGCCTATGAGATGTTCCCCACCCACAAAAACCCACGTTTTCCTTTCTCTCTTTGGCTTGCACAAACCGGTTCTTGAAGCCCAATGTACTAGCCTAATAAGGGGGGGGGGGTGTTTAGCCGCAAGGCTGCTTAAGCCTCAAGCCCCAAGCCGATGGTGCCCCGTCCTACCTAAAAAAGTTACTGCTATTTTGTTGATTATCATGAAAAAAAGTGGTTAATTTGATTTGTTTAGAGTTTGAAGGAAATGAAAGAAAAAGAAAGGAGAATAAATATATTGTGTGTTTCCGAGTGAAATGGAAAAGAAAATAAAGTTACATATTTGCTATTATACTCTTTACGCAGAATTAAAATAAAAACAGCAAGATGGAATTAAACTAAGCGGTTCGGTTTGTAAACGCGGAATTAAAATAAAAACAACAAGATGGAATTAAACTAGGCGGTTCGGTTTGTAAACGCAGAATTATAGTAAGACCCCTAAAACTTAAAAAATCTATACATCTAATAAACAAAAGTCCATGAGGACACTTGGCACTCCCACATTCATCCTCAATTGTGTAGCCAATCATATTGTGCCAAGTGTCTCATTGTGGGATTTAATAAACTTTTTCATTTAAAAAAAAAACAGAAAATATAAATACTAACCTAAAAAACACGCGGACATATTATCTCATTGTACTCGCCTCCTTCCCTTCAAACCTGCAAACCCTAATCAGACGAATCTAGGCGATTCAACCATTCATTCATCTCCAATCTAAGGTAATCTCTCTTTCATTCTTATTTCATTCAATCCATCTTTATCCCTCATTTTCACGGTGTTTTTTTTCGTTTTTTTGTAATGTCTTTGTCGATTGAATGTTTCTTTTTCCCTGTTTTCATTTGATTATTTATGTTTCGATTTGTGTGTTTATGTTACGACAAAGAAAACCTTCGTTTGCCCTTAATTAGGGTTCTTGATTGTTTGATTAGGTTTGTTGATTGTTTGATTAGGGTTCTTGAATGGATTTTGATGGACTCAGACAGTGTTTTCTTTTTGATTTGCCATTGATGATGTTAGGTCAAACTTGGGTTTTCAGAAGATTAGATTGTTGTTTTTTTTTAATCAAGTTTGTATGAACATTGTGAATATGACTCGATTATATAAAGTTTTCAATTGTTTGATTAGGTTTGTTGATTGTTTGATTAGGGTTCTTGAATGGATTTTGATGGACTCAGAGAGTGTTTTCTTTTTGATTTGCCATTGATGATGTTAGGTCAAACTTGGGTTTTCAGAAGATTAGATTGTTGTTTTTTTTGAATCAAGTTTGTATGAACATTGTGAATATGACTCGATTATATAAAGTTTTCAATTTGGGATTTTTCAAAAATTAATCTGTTTTCAAAATTTAATAGGTTTTAAGATTTTTCAGATTTGTCATTTATGTATTCATCTAATGATGCAATTTTAGTTATATGATATCATGTTTTAATTTGTTTTTACTGATAATACAGTTGCTCTAAAGGTCGTCTCAGAATGGTTTCTGGATTTTGGGTTAAATCAGAGGGCAGAGAACGTGTGTGTATGGTAAGCGACCTTTCTTATGCGTTAAAAATCTGTTGGTTGTTACTATATGTTCATTGATCACTGTACAGTATTCGGATGGATAATCTTTATTAACTGAAAATCCAATAGATTAATTTATAATCAACTGTTTTTGGTATTGATTTGTAGGCGTTGCCCGGAGATTATAAGGAATGGATTACTAAGTATGGATTCCCTACTGGCATGACCAGAATTCATACTTTGGATGAGAGATCATTCGAAGTTAAAGTGATGAATATCGCTGGGAAGTGGTTTTTTTACAATGGGTGGAAGCACATGATTACCACGCTAAACTACCCAAGTGGTTGTCACTTTGTTTTTGAGTTCGAAGAAATGCTCAACTGTTTTAATATGTATACTTTTCATCAGGATGCCATAGCTGCACCGGGCAAGTATTTCTACTGCAAACTTGATGACCCACTCAGTGATCTGAATCGCCTGGTATGTTTTTTAAATGATGTGTAGAAACATGACATAACGCCTTAAATACATTAATATGTAGTAATGTTTCAACATTGTTTTTCAACTTTCCAGCATATAAGTGCCTTCGTTCATCATGGTTTGTACAATCGAAACCCTCCTATGGAACCGATTATGGTTAGCTCATTTCCAGGTAATCTCATGTATATAATTATTTGTTAGATAATAAGACTTTTTAAAATTTTGATGTTCATAATGATAACAGTATGCTGGAAATTCATCTTCTTTGCAGGGCATGTTTTCCAGATCCAACTTGAATACGATGGTCATGAGATTTTCATTACCCAGGGATGGTCGTACATGAAACAGAGGTTTAACATAACAGCAGATCATCTGATGGTGTTTGAAATTTACAACGAGGTTTGTTTGTCGATTCGAAATTTCAATAAATATCATTAATTTTGTTTGAGATTTAGATCATTAATTTGTACACTTTTCATGTGTTTCATTGTAAAATTAACAGAAAACATTGGAGTTGTCCATCTTTGAGAAAAACAAGCTGACCCTGCCTCCGGAGTTGTGGGAGGACGTTGAACAGCCCGAGGATGATCACCATAATCAGGAGGAAATAGTTGTGGTTTCTGATGATGATGGAGAAGAGTATTCAGATGAAGATGATATGGAAACTGATGATGATGAATCTGGATCGGATGAAGATGTATCCGATATAGAAGATTGGGCCGTTCCAGTTGTTTTTGTTGTTGACAGGCATTTTGTAAGTATTATATGTTAAAGCAATATGTTATAATCATTTTGATGCTAAATAAACCTTTTTATAACAAATTTCATGTATGGTTATTTGTTTTAGCGGATGAAGACACAATGGGCGAAGGCCAATGGCTTGAACAGGCCGCGCTCATTGACAATTAAGGATGCTGAGCAAAATAGCTGGGGTGTTTCTGTAGGTATTGAAGACAGGGGATCGAGTAAGCGTTTTTACATCAAAGGTATGTCTGTGTTTGTTGCTGACAATGATTTGCAGGCTGGTGATCAAGTGCATTTCCGTTGGTTTGAAAAACGAGGTCTGTTCAAGCTCTCTAAAGTAGTTAGGGTTGATGGTAATTAGGACGGGAGGCAGTGGGTAGTTTTTTGGATATAAATCACATACTTTTGGTCCTAAGTCGTGGTGGTTTTTGGTTCAATACAGTGGTTGTGGGTAACTCTTAACACGATGGTTATGGTCGTTTTTGGGATGATGATTAATGTTAGTGGTCACATACATTGATTTGTTTTTTGTGTTGATATGTGTTTTGAAAAATATATTAGTGTTATGGTTTGTATTTACGACATATGATCTTCTATGTTTTAATAGTTGTTAGCAATAATTTGGGAAATATGTTTTTTTTAGCAATAGGTAAATATGCTTAATATGATTTATTTGCTATAATGAGAATTAAAATTTAGACAACTATAGATTTTACAAATTGACTTTGTTAATATTGTTTATTAAAACTTAAATTTGGTAAATTACATTACATTAACTTTTGTCATTCTCATTATTAACATACTAAACTTTCGTAACTTTGACTTTTTTTTTGAAAAAGTCCCAAGTTTTAATAGTTTCCATTTTTAAAGAAATATACATGTTTTTTAATATTTTAAAGTCAAAAGTAATTAATAATTTTCAAAGTCAAACCGTTTTATGTTGACAAACAAGATTTTTGGAAAGCCAATCAATTAACGATGTGTAATTGACTACTTTTTATGGTTTCAATCAACCTATATTCGATTTGTCTTTTTGACATCCTAATTTATGGCGTTGACTTTTTTCTGTTCAAATAGTGTTGCTGTGTAACTGTTAGCACTTTGGTATGGTTGTTTTTGGGATTGTGATTAACTGTTATTGGTTACATACATTGGTTTGTTATACCTGTTGATATGTCTTTTGAGAAATAGATTTATGATATTCTTTTTTTTTTAACACATATGAATGCTTATTAACAAAGTCAACCGTTTTATTTGAAAATATTAAATTTTTCGAATAACATTTAAAAAAAAAACGTTTTTTAATATTTTAAACTCACAAGTAATTAATAATTTTCAAATTCAAACCGTTTTATGTTGAGAAACAAGATTTTTGGAAAGACAATCAATTAACAATGTATAATTGACTACTTTTTATGGTTTCAATCAACCTATAATTTATCTTTTTTTACATCCTAATTTATGCCGTTGACTTTTTCCTGTTAAAATAGTGTTGCTGTGTAACTGTTACCACCTTGGTATGGTTGTTTTTGGGATTGTGATTAACTGTTAGTGGTTACATACATTGGTGTGTTTTACCTGTTGAATGCTTATTAACAAAGTCAACCGTTTTATTTGAAAATGTTAAATTTATCCAGTACCATTTTAAAACAAAAGAAAACGTTTTCTCTTTATTTTAAACTCACAAGTAATTAATAATTTACAAATTAAAAAAGTTTTAATTTGACAAACAAGATTTTTGGATAGACAAAAAATTAGTCTTTGACTTTTTTACAATAAGATTTAAGAAACAACTTTTATTTTCATAATTTCGGAAAGTTTGACCACTTAATTTGATTGAAAATGTATTATGGAAACCTTTAAACTTAATCAATTAGATTGGCATTTCATATTTTGTTTCTATTTATATAATCTATACTAAAAATACAACATTTCTTCCTTATTTATAATAGGTATACGAAATTATATATACATGTACAATTGAATCGAATATAATTCAGTTTTTTTCTTCTACATTTCGCAGGTAGTATATACTACTTTAGGTTCTTACATTGTTTATTTATATATCACACGAGTACTAACATTTTTTAGTTCGCAGTTATTTGTGATAAATATTACACACGTGCAGGCAGATGGATCCAAATAATGTAACATTTTTGAATGACATAACATGGCGGCTGAGTAATTACACAATCAAAGTTAAGGTACTTAGGCTTTGGAAGAGAGCAAATCGAAAGACACCAGGTGAAACTCTTGCCATTGATATGGTTGTTATGGATGAACAGGTTAGATTTGATATCATCAATTCCTTTGTCACATATATGTTACCAAAACTCGATTTAATATTTTCTGGTCAAATAATGTCTTCTAATTACATATTTTTACGCAGGGTTCTAAAATGCAAGCGATTGTGTGGAATAGATACATGAAGAAGCATGAAAAATTTCTACGTGAAAATGAATCATATTATATCTATAGACCACAACTAGCGGATAACAAATCTGTTAAACACTTTTCTAAAAATGACATATTATCGTTTACTTTTGAAACAAATCTTACAAAGTGTAACAGATTTGATGGTAGCCAATATGGTTTTAATTTCTCTTCTTTTGAGTCTATTAAGTCTGGTAACCTTTCTCAAGAACAAAGGATTGGTAGTTTTCGAAGCCTTAATCTTTTATATATTTTTATTCTTTTAATTTGTCTTCTTATTTATTAGTTGAGATAACATTTTAAATATTTTAGATTTCATTGGGTTTGTTGAAGAATGGAGTCCACCCGAGCCTATCGAAACAAAAGCTGGATTGAAAATGAAAATGAACCTACTCTTGATTGATCTAGAGTATGTGTTTCATTTTTCCTATTCATAATTTATTATCTCATAATCTTTCATGATATATTCATTTCTCATTTGTACGATTAATACTTAGGAAGAAATGTTTGAAATTTATGCATGCTCTAATAAAAAATGTATTGTATGTAGTGGGGTAAAAATGTCATGTTCTTTGTGGGATGAATATAGTGAGCAGATGTTTGAGTACATCAAGCAGAACGAAGCTGAAGTCCATGTAGTTCTTATTGTTCAATTTGGTAGCTTTACCAATTATAAAGGTTTGTCATTTCTTGCAATTTGTATTACGTTTGACATTTTTATTACTTTTTTAAAAAAAATAACGCTTGCTTTTTTTTTTTTTTTTTTTAAGGTAATGTAAGTTTGCAAAATGGGTTCAATATAACTCGCCTGTTTATCAACGAAGATATTGACGATATTCGTGCTTTTAAGAAAAGGTGATATGTTTAAATTATCCTGTAATTATTTACATATATCTAAATATTTGACTTATTATATATATGTTATATTAATTTTTTTTATTCTTACAGTTATATTGAAAAGTTTTTATCTACGGAATCATCGTCTGTACAACGATCTCTTGGATCGTCTGGTAGTATGAATATTAATGATGAATTCTTGAATAAAACCCCTTTCAGCACTATTCGTGATCTTCCTTTGATAACAGAGGTAAGATTCAATTGATTTATCATATCATTATATACAAGTTTTATTTAAAATTCATTTTTTAACCGATTCCTGTTTCTTTTGTAGGTGAACAAACAGGTCATTGTTCTTGGAACCATTAAGGGTGTCGATGATAAAGATGAGTGGTATTATTTGGGATGTGAGCACTGTAATCACAAGGTGGAGCCGACCTTAAGTTTACCTGATGATAATGAAGAAACAGATGTTACTTCGTTTAAACAGGTGTTAGTTTGCCCCAATAGAGAATGTCCAAAGCACATCGTCTCTGCTGATCCAGTGTATGCTTTATCTTAAATATGTACATCTTAAAGTAAAACAGTATTAAATTTGTTTAATAATATTTTGTAATTTGTAAATGTAGGTTCAGAGTACCTTTAAGGGTTCAGGATTTTACTGGTATTACATCCCTTACTTTATTTGATCGTGAAGCAAAGAAATTGCTGGGAATGTCAGCAATGCAACTTTTAGAAAAATCTAAGCAAGTAAGTTGTTTATACTCAGTCCAAAACAAATTAGTTATTTTGCTTTATATTATTTATGTCATTTGTTATTAAGGTTTCTGGTGAAGAAAAAACAACTCCAACTGAGTTTCATGCTCTTGAAGACAAAAAGTTTGCGTTCAAAATTAAAGTGGGTCAATTCAATATTGACAAGCACCTAGACGGATATAGTATACGCAAGTTTACGAATGAGTCATCGATACTTTCTTCACTAGAACAAAAGTTCTCCGATATTCAGGTTTTTTATTCCCATCCTATATTCCTTTATAGGTTGATTTTATAAAAAATTTATTATTGTTTTACTATATAATCTGACACATACAAATCCTTTAATGTTTTTAGGTGGATCAACCTGGATTTGAAAGCTTGGATGGAGTTGAATCGTCTACACAAAATGCAGTCTCTCTTAAGGTTCTTTTCACCTATTAAATCACTCCCGCAATTAAATTTAAATTGCTACTATTATCAAACTTTAAACCTTTCATTTACTTTTGTAGGATTCTGTTGGAGATAACAACACTCCAGAATCATCTTGCAGAGTTAGTCTGGTCCATGACGAGCAGGAAGTGAAGCGTAGCCTCGACAAAGTTTACGGTCTAGAAGATGATGCAAGTGAGTCTACTACCAAAGTGCGTAAGGGTGATAAGAAAGTTTGCACCGACAAATCAGTTGAGATCCCCCTGTTGATCCCAAAGCTTGAAAAATAAGAACATTTATCCGTTTGTTTGCTATTTTTTTGGGGATTTTTTCTGAATGTTTGTTTATGGTTTGAAACAATTTGTTTTTTATTATGGTTTGTTTGATGTTTGCTACTATTTTTCATTTGAATTAGTTGTTGGTTTGAACATTTATGTTTTTTTCCTTACCTTTGGCAAATAATTGTTCGTTGTTGAATAAATTTTAATTATTTATACGTTATGTTGAATTGTCTATAGGAATCATAACATTATTCATAGGTCCACCTATATATAATTAACATTTTTTTTATCATATTTATATTTTTTCAAACAATTTATCAAACATAAAGTTCTAATACATTCCATAACATTATTCAACAAAATATGACTAATATTTAATTATATTACGTTTTTAAAAACATTTTTTTTAAGTTACTTTAATATAAAATTCTAAGTATTATAACTAAAGATTATGTTAAAATTACAAAGTTGCTATAGTACAATTAATTTAAACAAGTGTATTCTAATTACATACTTAATAAAAAAACATAAAAAATACTAAATATAATTAAGTTGACTTTTTTCGTTTTCTTTAAAATTCAAATAGTATTTCTTTAATAATGGTAAGTATTTAAGCTTATTAATAAACATTTTTAATTAGAAATTCTTTGTAATTACACACTTGCTAAAAATAAAAAACTATACATATCCATAAATTCAAATTTTCGAAAAATTTGAATTGTAATTACACCAAAAAATTCAAATCCTGAAATTCATTTAAACATGGTAAGTAATTAACCATATTAAATAAGTTTTGACTAGAAATTTAATTTTTAAAAATCTATAAAACCCTACTACTATAAATCAAACCAACACCTTTCATATAAACGAATCCATTCAGTCTTACAGACAAATCAGAAGACTCAAATATTCAAGAGTTCATCTTTGCTTTTTTATGTTTTCTCTACTTTCTATCAAACAAGTTGAAGGTAAGTAATTCTTTTATTTCAATATTACATGTTTTCGCAGAACATGATTATCTACATGTTTTTTCTCTACCGTTCCATCAAAGAAGATGAAGGTATGTAATTCTTTAATTTCAATATTACATATTTTCGCATAACATGATGATTCGTACTTTATGTTGATTTATAATATATTGTTAGTTAAGTATTATGTATCGTTGAATGTTTATATATATATAAACCTATCATCCATAATTTTAAGTTTGTTTATATTTTGTTAAACTCTTATAATGCATTTTATGTAGAATTGCATCCTTTTAGTTGAAATGGGACGTAAAAGACTCCCTAACAGTTCGAATGGTAATTTTTTTGGCATAAATATACAATGTATTTTTAATTTTATTATTTTTAATTTGTAATCTAATTTTTTGATTTTTTATAAGGTGATGACAAACGAACGCCATTATCTAATATCTCAAACGGTACACTTATTTCGTAGTTATATATGTCTTTATTTATATTATCGTTTACTTATGTAACTAATACGTAATTCTTCATAGTTATCTCCCATGAAGAAAAAGTTAAGCACGCGGCCGAGTGTCGTAAATATAGAAAATTACAACTGGATGCAAAGAGATGCAAGGTGAACAATCATAATAATGGAATTCAAAATGTGGCGCCAACTACAATATTTAATCGTTACTCCGTTGAACGTTCCAACCATTATATTCAGCAAAGCTCATCTTTCCAAAGTACATTGAATGTTTCTACACCCGGTAAATCAACGAATAACACTTTTTACTTTTAAGTCTTTCTATACAGTCTGAACTACCATTCCACATTTATAATTTAAGTCAATTTTATTTGTTCGTCTTTTTTTATAGGACAATTGCAACAAAATCGTTTGTTTAATTTATCAAATGGTATTTTTATTTATTTAAACTACATGTTTCACTGTATACGAATATCCTATTTTCTTATTGATTTCATTATAAAAACTAATACTATTTCATACGTTGTTTCTACGATTGAAGTCTATAAAAATATTGCAACGGAGTGTCCAAAATCCAGAAAACTACAAATGGATTCTAAGAGAGTCAATGCTAATCAATGTCAAAATTCAAACTCATCAACATCCAGAAGTACTTTAGTTTCAATCGATATGCCATCCTTTAGATCAACCTTCAACAACCCATTTAACGCATCCTTCTCTGGTAATAAATTTGTATGACATTTAAATATTCGATAGCTTTACTTTTTAAATTGATGACAAATTTTTTACTCTAACACTGTCTCTTTGTTATTTCATTATGTATTATCAGGTTCCACACAAAGAACTCCTTTGTCCAATATTACAAACGGTATCATAATACTATGTTATACACGTTTTATTTTTACATTAGTCCTTTATTTTAACATTAAACGTTCATTGAATATACAAACTGATATTATTTTTATCCATAGTTTCCGTGCCTGAAGTCCAAAGACAAAAATCTGCAGAGTTACGAAACGTTAGAAAAGCACAACTAGATTCAAAAAGACGTAAAGTTGGTTCTGTTAGTAGACCTCGAAAACAACCCACTGTTGCACATGAGTGTTCAAATGATGACACGCTAAGAACTCCTACTTATCCAACCCCATCTGGTACAATTTGCTTTGTGTCGATTAATGTAATGAATTTCTGAATCTTATTAATACTAACTTTTAAATGTTATTCTTAATTACAGGTGGACTTACTGATGTTAATACGGTCTCACTTGCATCATCTTCTGCTCAAAGAGAACCGATTAATACATCAAGGAATAATCGACGTTGCATCTCACCTGTCCGAATGGTTAGTTTGTCTGACGAAGAAAATGTGGAACCTCAAACAATTGAAGGCTTGCAATTTAAGGGTGTCTCTAAAGGTAAATATTAAATTTACAAAACATTTAAAAGCCTTTTTTTTTCTTTTATAAGTTAATTTTATTTTATTTATTCTGTTTGCAAGATTATCTGGATCATGGTGATCAAACGGTTGTATGTCAAATGTGTAATGCAAAGTTGTGGAGGTCAGAAGCTATTAGAAGCGTAAATGTTTGTGGAAGAACAACCTATATGCTATGTTGTGGTTATGGAAAGGTACAACTTCCAGATTTCAAAGAGAGCAATTTAGATTATCAGAACCTTTTCAAGAACATAGAATTAAAGAGCAAATATTTCTTAAAGCACATTCGCCGCTTCAATTCTATGTTTTGTTTTACTTCAATGGGAGGGAAGGTTGATTCAAATATCAATAGTGGAAAGGCTCCCTTCATATACAGAATAAGTGGTGAGAATTATCACACGATGGGTGGTCTTCTTCCTTATGATGGTTCGAAACCGAAGTTTTCGCAGTTATATATATATATGACACTGAAAATGAAGTTTCAAACCGAAAAAACATTTATAGGTAATATTCTAAAAATTTTATTATACTTTTTTTTAGCCCTGTATATAAATTTTAATGTATTAAAAAAAAATTTTTTTCATTCTTTTCAGTAAGGAAAAGGAAAAGTGTAAGGATATTTCTGACCTCCTTGACATTGAAATCATTCAGTACCTGAAGTCGATGTTAGACTCAAATAATGAGCTTGTGAAAAGTTATAGGAGTGTACGGGATCGATTTCATGAAAATCCAGAAGTTACCCTTAAGTTGCGTCTTATTGGTAGGAGAACTAAAGATGGCCGAACATACAACCTACCAACTTCGTCAGAAATCGCTGCTCTTATTTTTTCAGACAATGATGAGCAGCTTGACAATAGAGATATTGTCGTCGAATCAAGATCAGAGGGACTTCAGCGTATATCTGAACTTCATCCGTCGTATCTAGCCTTGCAGTATCCATTGCTTATTCCGTTTGGAGAAGATTGTTATAGGGTTGATATACCACATAGGGAAGAGAGGAAATCTAAAAAGAAGGTGGATTCAAAGTGTGACATCCGTCACTTTTATCCTATTATTATTATTATACATATATATATATATATACATTTTTTTTTTATTTCACATCTCCTATCTTATACGTCACATTTTATTTTTATAATAATAATAATAATAATAATAATAATAGTATGGACACTACACACCCAATTACCCAAGACAATCCAACCCAAGCCCACCCTAAACCTCTAAAGGTTTTCGGCCCAACACAGTCTGGCCCATTAGCTCCCTTGCCCCCCTTGTCTGTTATAAAAAAAAGGGAATTCCAAAACTGCTGCGGGCCGGGATCGAACCCGAGCAGCCTTGGACAAACACACCCGTCTCCACCATCTGAGCTAGCCTTGATTTCTGAAATATACCCAACCTTAATTATATTTAACCCCGTTTTCACGTCCCTTTCTTCTTCTCCCTTTTGCTGCTGTGCGACGGCTCTGACCAAGGAAAAAGGAAACAAAAATAAACAAGCTGAATCATGGGAATCAATCTTTAATACTTTGACCAATATAACGAGCTACATCCACGCATCTAAACAACTCGACGATTGACCAATTTAAACGATTATCACGCGTAATGTTAATGAACGAGTCAACACTTTCCAATTCATATGTACGAGTGATAGCCTATAAATTGAACGAGCTACCTCAGTCACAACTCGCCAAACAATCCTTCTCAACCTTCAATTTCTCACAAACCTTCTGTTCTTGATTGTTAACCGTGTGTTGACTTTTCTTTTGACCGGGCTCATAGACGCAAATACGTGTTTGTAAGTGTTGTTTTTTGTGTGGGTTTTATCATTCAGCAACTACACAACATTAACCCTAAGGTTAATTGGGTTAATGTTGTGTAGATCATCCAATTGAAAAAGCTAGGGTTCTTCATTTTAGATTGGGGAAGATGATACTATGTGAAGTTCAAATAAAAACATTTCGAAACAAATTAAAAACCAATTAAGCGTGTAGCTCAGTTGGTCAGTCAGACTTGTTTAAAAGGCTTTGGACCTGTTAAGGTCTTGAGTTCGATTCTGCCCTCAGCATTCTTTTTTTTTTTATTTACAAAAAGTTGTTCCTTTTATATAATGTATAATTATATAATGTATATTATCCTTTAATTTATGTTTAAAAATACCAAAACCCTTTTATAAATTCTACAAAAAATTATCTTATATTAATCTGATGTAAATGTTCAAACTACAATTTTTAGTTTTCAGAAATTTATTTATTTAATTTATATATTAAATAAATCAAGTTTATTCTATTTTATTTATAAAAATCTATAAAAATATCAAAACGATCTTATTAATTTCCACAAAAATTATCCTGAGTTGTTATAACTTTAAACTTTTCAGAAATGATTTTTATTTCTGAAGAATCATTTATTTTATATTTTAATTAATTTTTGTTAGTTTTAATCATAAATAATTCATAATAAATTCATTTTACAATATTTTTGTACCAAAATTTTACATAAATTATTTCTATTCATTTGGAACAGAAATACAATTTTTAATTCAAGAATTCTTTGATTTTAATATTTTTAGATATTAAAGTCGTATTTTGACAATTTGAAATAATTAGATTAAATATTCTATTTTCAATAAAATAATTTTATAAAAATTATTTTCATACTTAAAACCTTATGTTGTGATTATATTCAACTTAAAATTTTACAAAAAGACTTTTGTTTATTTATTCATTAAATTTCTTATATTTAATAAACAAATTGTTTATTAATCAAATAAACGTTTATCCCTAAATTTGAAACCCTAGAATTCCATGTATCCTAGAGTTATTCCTTACACATTATTAAAATTCTTTAGGTTGATTCTTTGGAATATTTCCAACGCACATTTCGTTCAATTACAAGTTATTACGTGAACTGTGAGTATTCCTATCCCCTTTTTACTTTTATACATTTTTGGGGTGATTCATGTACACTATTACAAGTTCAAATTCAAATTTACATTTTTACAAATACAATTCTAGTACTATGTGCATTGCTTACAACGTGCTTTATGCTTAGACAATACATGTGGATTACATTTGTACTTAGTGAAATCATTAACATTGTACAAGCCGACCTTAACATTGGATAGCGCTATTTGGATTGACAACCCGCCTAGGTTGATTCTCCCCCTTTTTCATCGGAGAATCCGTGGCCAGTGTTAAGTTATCATCCATTTATTGGTTGAGTACACTACAGTTCATACAGTACATTATACAGTCACAGGGTTGATTTCGCTCATTTGTTTGATACATGGTTTACATATTTGCACTGTAGCTTGCACTTGAATTGTATAACTTTTTAACCTACTATATATATCAAATCTAGGAATGCTCACCAACATTTCATATGTTGACCAAACCTATTTTTGTACATGTTTCAGGTGCAGTTTGATCTAGTGCTTTAGCAAGAGACATTTAGTGCTTTATTTCAATTCAGTTATTTCAATATTTACATTTCATATAGACAATGTAATTTCCATTTCTATGTAAGACAATTTTGGATTATTCAATAATATTTACATTTTAGTACCATGAGCTTTTGAACAATCGTCACTACGTGGCACCTCGATGATTCCGCCATCGGTTGGGGTGTTACAGATTGGTATCAGAGCCATGGTTATAGGGAACTAGGTTATTAGATAAAAAGGCCTAGACTATAACCGAACTTCAACTTTCATGCATTATATTTCCTGAATCACCTTACCCCTCATTTCCCTCTACTTTCCTTCTTCTATCTCTCCCTTCTTCTCTCTCTCCATTCTTCTCATCCTTCATCATGGTGCATAGAGATGGTGTCCTACAGGGAGTGGAAAGTCTACATCATCATGGAACAGGAACAATACCTTTCATGAAGACACTCTTAGGCATAATGCCTACTCTTACTTTTGTTCCTTCAAAGTTGTTGAACTTTAATGAGTGTGATAAGGACACGTGCAATCTGGAAGGGTGGACGCCTGTACACTGGGTTTTCTGGCATAGGCAAGCATAGCGCATAAATCCATTTACGGACCTGTTATGCTTACCTGGGGATTCCTGGAGTGAGTGTCCACTTATAGGCTAAAGCATGTCTTCTTTGATCACCGTTGGGTTCAATTCCTTTGAAAAGTCAACGTTCTTGTTGGGCTTTACAGCTAGACAAGGGCACTCCAAGCATTTCATGCAAACTTTTTCAATAATACTCTCTCGGTTCATATACAATATTGTGTATTTCACGATTTTCATATATTGCTTACAAGTTCATACTATCATCACACTTCACCTTACCCTCTTAGCTACTTTTTTTAAATATTCAACACCCTACCCAAATCATATTATTTCATTTCTCCACATGTTATTTATTTAAAAAAAAAAAAAAAAAAACTATAACCTCATACTTTAGCACAAACTAAAGATTTCTAAAAACTTGTTGTATTACCTAGTAACTTTACAAAGTACATATTTTCCTCGAACTTAAATTCAATTGATTATTTATTGACATAACAAACGATTTTCTATATAATGTTAATAGAACCTTGAATCTTTAAAACCTAATGTCATGTTTGAAATCTTCAACTAACAGGAATATTTTAATCAAAGCCTACTTAGCTTGTACTATTTAACAACTTTTGCCTTATGTACAAAACCAATTTTGAAAATACATTTTCATAAGAATAATATCTAGTCTCTAGATTCTCCATCGACACTCACTCATTTTCAACTTGTTCAAATTTTTACAATATTTGGCATATACCACAATCATGTTTTCTTATACACTTGATTATAACATTTGATCCAAATCCCAAAATTTACACTGCTATATAATCTCCTTACTATAAAATAAACTCTTTATCAACTATCTTCACATTCACCATCTCTCACAACCTTGATTCTGCTTCAAGATTTTTCATCATCCTCTTAAGAACTAAATTCATATCCCTCACCTTCTCACACATGAGCTAGTTACCCATGATAATCAAACTACTAAAAACCTGATACTTGATTCTACATCATAGTTTGTGAAACTTGATTTCCCCTTAATTTGACTATTCACTGGACATTTAATTATTCATGATACTCGTGTTTTCATTTTCTTGATCTTATTATCATTTTGTACCCAATTATGTCATACTCATAGGCATACAACATCTAGAAATTTCCTTGCATACTATCGTGTATTAACACAGATTGGAAATTTATTATATTGATTACGTTTATTTTTAATCATACAAGACTCTACCTTACATTTATTTAAAATGTTTGGACTTGATACTTGATCTTACAGATGCTTTTCTAAGAAAACATCATTGGTTATTACATGAAACTTTACTTTTCCTTAGTTTGACTTTCCATTGAACATTTAATTATTCATGATACTTGTAAACATTTAATTATTCATGATAACACTTACACTTAATGGTTGTAGTACTTACAAACTTGCTTGCATAAACTTGTTATCAATTTGCAATCTATGTGAATAATAATTGTTGCACTTAATAGAGGTCATCATGCCTTTTTCAACAGTCGGGAGAGGCCCTACAACCTGCTCTACGACTGGTGGAGGCTATCGAACATACTCAACGATTGGTAGAGGTCACTATGCCTTTTCAAACAGTCGGGGGGGGCCCTACAACCCACTCCACGGCTGGTGGAGGCTATCGAACCTGCTCAACAATCGGTGGGGTCATAGAAGGACGCAAAACTTTAATGTAAGGTAAATTGATGATTCCGGTCCGGAACGTAATCATGAATTTACAGGTACATTAGCGTAGTGTGAAATTCTATTAGAATTTTTGGGAAGGCGCCCAGTACGTTTTCAAGGTATCAAAGGTGTGGTGGGTTAGCTGCGGTACACCCTGTATACAAGCACTAATGATGCATTGAGAGTGAGACTGGAAGTCGGACCAGGAACGAACTCTGTTTACTTGGTAGTTCATTTAGTCTTTCTGTAGTCAGTCAACTCGTACATTTATCATAGGATTCCTAAAACTTGAAACTTATTGAGTTACTAGATCCTTATTTTCCTTATTATTCGAGACAAACCTAATCCAAATCCTTAACCCACACCTATCAAACCTACTATCCAAATCATTTGAAACAGTTTACTTTGTTACCTATAAATTCACGTCGTACCTTAACTCAAATTTTCCCAAACCACAGTTATCTTGATTTTTACCTAAACATCCATTACCCTATGTTTCTAATAACTTCGGGACGAAGTTTCTAAAAGTAGGGGATGTTGTGACATCCGTCACTTTTATCCTATTATTATTATACATATATATATATATACATTTTTTTTTTATTTCACATCTCCTATCTTATACGTCACATTTTATTTTTATAATAATAATAATAATAATAATAATAATAATAATAATAATAATAATAATAATAATAATAATAATAATAATAATAATAATAGTATGGACACTACACACCCAATTACCCAAGACAATCCAACCCAAGCCCACCCTAAACCTCTAAAGGTTTTCGGCCCAACACAGTCTGGCCCATTAGCTCCCTTGCCCCCCTTGTCTGTTATAAAAAAAAGGGAATTCCAAAACTGCTGCGGGCCGGGATCGAACCCGAGCAGCCTTGGACAAACACACCCGTCTCCACCATCTGAGCTAGCCTTGATTTCTGAAATATACCCAACCTTAATTATATTTAACCCCGTTTTCACGTCCCTTTCTTCTTCTCCCTTTTGCTGCTGTGCGACGGCTCTGACCAAGGAAAAAGGAAACAAAAATAAACAAGCTGAATCATGGGAATCAATCTTTAATACTTTGACCAATATAACGAGCTACATCCACGCATCTAAACAACTCGACGATTGACCAATTTAAACGATTATCACGCGTAATGTTAATGAACGAGTCAACACTTTCCAATTCATATGTACGAGTGATAGCCTATAAATTGAACGAGCTACCTCAGTCACAACTCGCCAAACAATCCTTCTCAACCTTCAATTTCTCACAAACCTTCTGTTCTTGATTGTTAACCGTGTGTTGACTTTTCTTTTGACCGGGCTCATAGACGCAAATACGTGTTTGTAAGTGTTGTTTTTTGTGTGGGTTTTATCATTCAGCAACTACACAACATTAACCCTAAGGTTAATTGGGTTAATGTTGTGTAGATCATCCAATTGAAAAAGCTAGGGTTCTTCATTTTAGATTGGGGAAGATGATACTATGTGAAGTTCAAATAAAAACATTTCGAAACAAATTAAAAACCAATTAAGCGTGTAGCTCAGTTGGTCAGTCAGACTTGTTTAAAAGGCTTTGGACCTGTTAAGGTCTTGAGTTCGATTCTGCCCCTCAGCATTCTTTTTTTTTTATTTACAAAAAGTTGTTCCTTTTATATAATGTATAATTATATAATGTATATTATCCTTTAATTTATGTTTAAAAATACCAAAACCCTTTTATAAATTCTACAAAAAATTATCTTATATTAATCTGATGTAAATGTTCAAACTACAATTTTTAGTTTTCAGAAATTTATTTATTTAATTTATATATTAAATAAATCAAGTTTATTCTATTTTATTTATAAAAATCTATAAAAATATCAAAACGATCTTATTAATTTCCACAAAAATTATCCTGAGTTGTTATAACTTTAAACTTTTCAGAAATGATTTTTATTTCTGAAGAATCATTTATTTTATATTTTAATTAATTTTTGTTAGTTTTAATCATAAATAATTCATAATAAATTCATTTTACAATATTTTTGTACCAAAATTTTACATAAATTATTTCTATTCATTTGGAACAGAAATACAATTTTTAATTCAAGAATTCTTTGATTTTAATATTTTTAGATATTAAAGTCGTATTTTGACAATTTGAAATAATTAGATTAAATATTCTATTTTCAATAAAATAATTTTATAAAAATTATTTTCATACTTAAAACCTTATGTTGTGATTATATTCAACTTAAAATTTTACAAAAAGACTTTTGTTTATTTATTCATTAAATTTCTTATATTTAATAAACAAATTGTTTATTAATCAAATAAACGTTTATCCCTAAATTTGAAACCCTAGAATTCCATGTATCCTAGAGTTATTCCTTACACATTATTAAAATTCTTTAGGTTGATTCTTTGGAATATTTCCAACGCACATTTCGTTCAATTACAAGTTATTACGTGAACTGTGAGTATTCCTATCCCCTTTTTACTTTTATACATTTTTGGGGTGATTCATGTACACTATTACAAGTTCAAATTCAAATTTACATTTTTACAAATACAATTCTAGTACTATGTGCATTGCTTACAACGTGCTTTATGCTTAGACAATACATGTGGATTACATTTGTACTTAGTGAAATCATTAACATTGTACAAGCCGACCTTAACATTGGATAGCGCTATTTGGATTGACAACCCGCCTAGGTTGATTCTCCCCCTTTTTCATCGGAGAATCCGTGGCCAGTGTTAAGTTATCATCCATTTATTGGTTGAGTACACTACAGTTCATACAGTACATTATACAGTCACAGGGTTGATTTCGCTCATTTGTTTGATACATGGTTTACATATTTGCACTGTAGCTTGCACTTGAATTGTATAACTTTTTAACCTACTATATATATCAAATCTAGGAATGCTCACCAACATTTCATATGTTGACCAAACCTATTTTTGTACATGTTTCAGGTGCAGTTTGATCTAGTGCTTTAGCAAGAGACATTTAGTGCTTTATTTCAATTCAGTTATTTCAATATTTACATTTCATATAGACAATGTAATTTCCATTTCTATGTAAGACAATTTTGGATTATTCAATAATATTTACATTTTAGTACCATGAGCTTTTGAACAATCGTCACTACGTGGCACCTCGATGATTCCGCCATCGGTTGGGGTGTTACACAAAGTGTTCAATGAGAGAGTATTTTGCATATCATATTCAGGACAGAGTTGGTAAGTTCTCATTGATTTTGAATGCTAGGCGGCTTCTTCAACAGTTTTTGGTTGACGTTTATACAATGATTGAGAGTGAGCGCTTATTTTATGTCCGTTTCCAGCAAAGTAAACTTAGGTGTGAAACTTATACTAATCTTCAAACGTTGAACCAAAATGGACCTACTGACTTGGAAAAAGTAGGGACACCTGTGATTTTACCCTCTTCTTTTACTGGTGGTGCACGCTACATGAGGGAAAATTATCTTGATGCAATGGCTATTTGTAAAAGGCATGGATACCCTGATTTTTTTATTACAATCACATGCAATCCAAAATGGCCTGAAATTAGACGGTTTCTTAAAGACAAGAAGACAAATCCAGAAGACAGGCCAGATATTTTAGCTAGACTATTCAAAGTTAAGCTAGACTCAATCATGAAAGATTTACGTGAAAAAGCACTATTGGGCAAAACTTCAGCAGGTAAAATTCATTACCAAAAAAAAAACTTCCAATATATATTCATATATTAGCATCTTTATTCACTTATACTAATACAATTTTTATTTGTTGTTTCTAAATAGTAACGTGTTTTATTATATTGTTTTACTTTATGTTTCAGCTGTCTATACTATAGAGTTCCAAAAACGTGGACTGCCCCATGCTCATATCTGTTTGTTTCTTAAAGAAGCCAGTAAGCTACCCACAATTGAACACGTTGATCGTTTTGTTTCGGCTGAAATCCCTGATAAGAATCTTGATCCGGAGTTGTTTAGTCTTGTGAGTGACTTTATGATGCATGGACCATGTGGGCGTGAATATCCGAACTGTCCGTGCATGCTTGACGGTAAGTGCTCCAAGAAATTTCCAAAGAAGTTTTCTCCTGCTTCAACGTTAGATTCAAATGGATATCCGGTTTATAGAAGAAGAGAGTCAGGGATATTTGTTGAAAAAGGAACTGCTACGTTAGACAATAGACATGTGGTCCCTTATAATGCAAAACTTTTAAGGCGTTACCAAGCTCATATCAATGTTGAATGGTGTAACCAGGCCGCTTCAATTAAGTATTTATTTAAATACATTAATAAAGGACCTGATATGGCTAAAGTTGCTTTTGTAGAAGATAATGGAGAAGGTGAAGAAGTGATGCAAAAAGATGAAATCAAAAAACATTTTGATTGTAGGTTCCTTTCAGCATGTGAAGCTTCGTGGAGAATATTTAAAAATGAAGTGCATTATAGATACCCTCCAGTTATAAGGCTTCCATTTCATCTGCCCAGTGAGCAAAGTGTTGTATATGGTCCAAAAGAAAATATTCAAAATGTGCTCGACAAACCAACGGTGGCTGCAACAATGTTTCTAAAATGGATGGAACTGAACCGAAACGAAGCTGTGGCACGTGAACTAAGTTACATTGAAATCCCAAGTAAATTTGTCTGGAAAGAGGAAGAAAAAAAATGGGACTTTCGAAAGATGGGTAAGGCAATTGGTCGTGTTCACATGGTTAATCCATCTATGGGCGAGGCGTATTTTTTGAGAGTGCTTCTAAATAAAGTAAAAGGCCCTAGATCATTTGAGGAGATAAGAACGGTCAATGGAGAAATCTTACCAACATTTCGTGATGCATGTTATGCTCTTGGCCTCTTAGACGATGACAAAGAATATGTAGAAGCTATTGAAGAGGCTCATTATACAGGTTCTGGATATTGTCTTCGTAATTTGTTTGCGATGATGTTGCTGTCTAATACCTTATCTAGACCTGAGCATGTTTGGGAAAAATCATGGAAGTATCTGTCAGATGGTATTATGCGTAGACACGAAGACGTATTCCAAATTGAAGGTAACAAATTTTAATTTCGAAATTTAATGAAATTATTTTTTTTAATGTCCCTTTTATTTTAAATTGAATGTTCCAAACTTTTTCGTTTTTAGGTTTGTCTCTTCCTGATGAACAAATAAAGAACCTTACGTTTCTTGAAATTGAGAAACAATTGCTTCGGAATAACTCAAGTCTGCGTAGGTTTCCTTCTATGCCTTATCCTGATAATGATTCGATATCATCTGCAAATAACCGTTTGATTCTTGATGAGCTGAATTATCAAGTAAGTACGTTGGCTGAGGAATTTCATACCTATTCACGTTCTTTAACTGATGAGCAACGTTCAATTTTTAATCAAATCATTCATGCGGTTGATGGTAACAAAGGTGGGCTATTCTTTGTTTATGGTTTTGGAGGAACTGGTAAAACCTTTTTATGGAAAACGTTGTCTGCTGCCATAAGATCTAAAGGACAAATTGTTTTGAACGTTGCATCCAGTGGTATTGCTTCTCTGCTGTTATCTGGTGGAAGGACAGCGCATTCTAGGTTTCGTATACCTTTGAATGTTACTGAACAATCATTGTGCGGTATAAAGCCCAATAGTGATATTGCTGATTTATTGAAGCAAACTAAGTTAATTATTTGGGATGAAGCTCCAATGATTCACAAGCATGCTTTTGAGGCACTTGATCGTACAATGAAAGACGTCCTGCAGTCAAATTCTTCACCTAATTCTGATTTGCCTTTTGGTGGTAAGGTTATGGTTTTTGGTGGTGATTTTAGACAGATCCTTCCGGTTGTTCCAAACGGTAGTAGAAGAGATATTTTAAATGCATCAATAACTTCTTCTCCTATTTGGAATAGTTGCAAAGTCCTCACTTTAACAAAAAACATGAGGTTAACTTTAGGTAACAACACGTCTGAATCCGATGAAACAAAGGCATTTGCAAACTGGCTTCTTGAATTAGGTGAGGGTAAAGTTGGTGAGTCAATTCATGATGATGAGTTTGATGTGGACATTCCAGATGATCTTCTTATTAAGGGTACATCAGATCCGATTTCTAGATTAATTGACTTCGTCTACCCTTCACTTATCCAACTTTACAAAGATAAGGATTACTTTGGAGAACGAGCAATACTTGCACCTACAAATGAAGTCGTACATGATATAAATGAAAGGCTTCTTGCATTGTTTCCTGGAGATGAAGTCGAGTATCTGAGCTCTGATAGTATATGTCAGATTGAGAATGGTAATAACCGTTCACAGGAAGACTTATACTCTCCTGATGTCCTTAATGGTTTAAAAATTTCTGGGTTACCTAACCATCGTTTAGCACTTAAAGTTGGTGTACCCGTCATGTTGTTGCGAAACATAGATCAACAAAATGGTTTGTGCAATGGAACGAGGTTACGAATCACCAGACTTGCAAAGCGTGTTATTGAAGCCGAGATCATATCAGGTGGAAACATTGGTACCAAAACTCTTATTCCAAGAATAAATTTGATACCATCTGATATCAAGATTCCAGTAAAGTTCCAAAGGCGTCAATTCCCAATAAGCGTATGTTTTGCAATGACCATCAATAAAAGCCAAGGACAGTCTTTATCAAAGGTTGGATTGTATTTAAGAAACCCTGTATTCTCACACGGCCAGCTTTATGTCGCATTATCAAGAGTTAAAAGCAGGGCAGGCGTGAAGTTACTTATACTGGATGCTGATGGGAAAGTGATGACTAAAACAAAAAATGTTGTTTATAAGGAAATTTTTAGCGATATTTGAATAACTGTGTATTCGTTGCTTTTAAATTTTAATAAAATGTTTCTACTTTACTTTTTCTTATACGTTATACTACTCCAAATAATCGTACGTTGGTAAACTGCGTGTCAACGCGGGCAATTATCTAGTAATAGATTAAGCCAAACTAAATTGACCACGTGGAATTAAACTCTAGTATGTTAAATAGGAAAAGTCAAAATGTGGTAAACAATAAGACCAAAAAACACCAAACACAAATCACACATACACACACAGCGACCACAATGAAACAACACAGAAATATTCGACTGATGGTGACCAAGAAGGAACCTCACAGTAGAAGAAGGTGACGGAAAAAACCAAGGAAATCAGATCAAATGAAGCCTTTAAGAAAGAAGAAAAGAAACTGCACGTGGCATCAACGGAATACAAAGATCGGAACTTTCTAATTAAGATTATATAATATACGTAAATATATAATAAACTTCATATTTGTATCAAACTACGTTAACATCAAACAGCCCTTTACAATCAATCATTCACCCATTCATATTTGTTATATACGATATATATTTGTGACAGACTACTACGTTAACTCTAAACAGTCCTGTGAAGTTAACAATCATTCGTCTTGACTAGCATCCGGAAGGATAATGACTTTGTGGTGGTTCTTAATCATCCACTCTTTGAATCCAGGGGCAGATACCCATTCGGAAACTTCATCTCTAGTCCAACCGTCTGTGAATTTTTCCCATGGCAGCTCTGTCTTCTTAAACAACATTGGAGCTCTACATGATGACAACAATAAGAATAAGAACAATTTATTAAGACTTTGAGAATCTAACAAACATTTTAGCTATCATGAAAACCATACAACAAAACATATGGTGCATGCCAAAGCTAGCTACAACATCATACGGTACATGATCACTTGAAGAAGAATCAAGAAAAGAACTTACATGATGGAACCGGTCACATAATCTAGTGCTAAACAACAAGCAACTGCTACCATAGCTGACGGAGAGCCCACATAGCTCTGAAAAGGAATCAAAAGCCCAACATGTATGCAAATAATTAAACAACGAAAACAGAAAATTCTTCAGCATTATGCCATCATTGGCCCGTGTAATATGTAAATATCAACAATAAATCACAAAAAAAGGTGAAGTAACTGACCAGAACACGCTTGGCCCAGTTGAGTAATCGTGCTATCCCATTATCATTAGCATCTTGATCCAAAATGTCCCTGAAAAACAAGTATGAGAACTATTAAATCTCCAATAACCATAGGACTGGTACGGTATATTAAAGGGACCGACTTGTTAGCAGTTCCGGATGCAAGGTATCCATATGGCACTTGCTGTTGTGGCACTGCACCTGCACAAATTGTCAAACCAAACGGTAAACAATGGCATGTTAGGAAAAAAAACATATTTGATACTATATCTTTGTTCTGTAAATTTCACTTGAAAACTCTTTAGTTGCATAAAGTGATTTAAGTAAACTTCAGACACCATAATTAGATGGTGTAAGTACCAGGCTCAATGAAGTTCATGCCGCAAGCAAGGATCATTGCTTCCTCGATGGCCTCCTTGGTTGCCAAATAGCACAAGTTTGCCATGGAATGACGATGCCTCAAGCCCATTATACAGGGTGGACCACAATGCTTTTCAAACAAGTCGTCCTAGAACGAAACCAAAGTCATTTAGCAACACTGTCATATCATAAGAAAGTGGATAATTCACATTACATGTTCGTTGAAGTTAAACTTACTAAAACTTTGGAACATTGGACGTAACCCAAGACATCCACAGGTTCAGGTCGCTCATCATGCCTAATACGGAGGAATGACCGACCCTTGTCTGGTCCAAATAAAAACAACCCAATCACGTCAAGCCTCCAATAATGATATGCGAGTTCTTTGAAAGTCTCGCTCATCTTGTGGGTGATTTCAAGTCTTTGTGATCGGGGTGAACTTTTGTACTGCACAGAATCAAATGAAGTAAAGAAAATCATCCCCACAAGGTATTGATAATAAGGATCCTGCGACCCATTGAAAAAACTTACAAGATCCCACAAATAGTAACGATAATATTCGGGTGTTGGTACCCAAATCTCATCCTGAAGGTGAATCTGGTCAACGATGGATTCAAGAAGTTCCCATCTAGTGCCGTTTCTCAACGGTTCGGACAGACAAGTGTTACTAAGCATCACTGGCATTAGCAGAAGAAGCAGAAGCCACATAATACCACGACTCATCATTGAAGTGAATGAAGAAGCTGTTCATAACATTAAACAACAACATATTCATGATTAAAAAAAAAACACATACTTTGAAACAACAGACGGTTTAAGGCGGTTAGGTTATCAGCATTAATCGGGTACGGAAACTGTTTAATCATCAAACAAGGATTAACACATTCAAAACCTAATTCTGACCTACATTCGGTTAATCCAAACCCTAATTAATTATATGGATTGATTGAAGATAAAGAATACAAAACAATCTAGATGGATCAGAAACCTTAATTTGAGCAGCTTTGGTATTTGGATCGAATGAAAAAATCCCTTAGGCCTTTGGGTAGGGCTGTAAACAAACCAAACGTTCGGTGAACAGTTCGTAAACCGTTCGGCGGGAAGTTCGTTTGTATCCGTTTGTTTAATAAATGAACGAACACAAACAAAAAATTCCGTTTGATTAACTAAACAAACAAACACGAACAAATGTCTCGTTCGTTCGATTGCGTTCGTGAACGTTCGGCAATGTGTTTGTTTACGTTCGTTTATTTATATCCATTCGTGTATGTTTGTTTATGTTCGATCACTAGTTAAAACTTAGGATAATTATGAACTTTTGAATTAGGAATATCATGTATTCATGCCTAGGGTTAGGATCAAATACACAGTGAAAGAAAAATAGGAAGTCGTAGGAAGGGTATCAAACGGACTCCGATTGAACTCATTCAAGCGGCATTGGAATCGTCTTATCGAACCCTACGTCGTTAGTTTTTAGGTCTTCGTTTTTTTGGGGTTTTAACTTGTAGTTTTTAGAATATGCGTTATATCATTGTGTCATTTATGTACCATTGTGTCTTTTTCTTATTTTCATCGTTGTGTCATTTTTTCAATTCATTGTGTCTTTTTTCTTCAGCATTGTGTTATATTTTTTGGCACTGTGTTACATTTTGTGGCTCATTGTGTCATATTTGATGATCTATTGTGTTTTTTGTATCCTTCTCACCCTTCTCATTTTTTGTAGCCTTTGTAGAATAACTCAACCCTTCATGCCTATGCCTAAGTAATTTTAGATAATTATGTCTAAGTTAGTACAATTTGACTTATCGACATCGTTTACTAGATATACTTTGTCTAACGGTTAATATTAACAATGTTTTTTTTACTTAGTTGCATATTAAATGTTTGTTTTTTTTTTGTTTGTGTTCAAGACCCGTGTTCACGAACAGTTTGCAAACAACTGAATTTCTTAACAAACAAACACAAACACGTAATTATGTTCGTTAGTGTGTTCGTGAACGGTTCGTTTGTCCAAGAAACCTTAAAAAACAAACACGAACAAAGCCTTGTTCGTGTTCGTTTGGTTCGTTTACAGCCCTACCTTTGGGTGTGGAGTCCTCCATCCACCTCAGGTCATCGTGAAATAGGAGCATCAAATGGATGATGGTCTAAGGGTGTGGTAGGAGGCCCATTGTCCACCTTTTCTTTTTCTTTTGTTTTTTTAATTAATTAATATTATAATTATGGTCCTCGAGAAGCATTTTGGTCGGTGTTAGTTTTTAAGTAATTAAAATTATTTCTCTTACACTCCGTTCCAGAGTTTCATTAAAGGATGAAAGAGAAATGATTGGGAAGGAAGTGGAGAAAATATGTGTTCCAGAGTTTTTTGTAGGAGGGAAAGAGAGGGATAATAAAGAGGATTTTAATGTGATTTTCAATCTTTCCAATTTGGAAGGAATTGGAGAGAATGGAAGAGGAGGTAGATCCTTTCTCTTCCATCCTTTAATGAAACTCGGGAACACAGTGTTAAGGTATCTTAACCCACCTTTGATCGCCTTCTTCAACTCCGGTGACCGGCGACCCATCTCCGACCAACACGACACCACACCACCGGCTCCTCCTCCTTTCCCCCTTTTTCTTTTTTGTTCACCAAACCCGACCGGTTACCACCTGAAACCTTTCACCACCTCCGATCATCTTCCTCCGACCACATCTTCGACCAACCTGACAATCTGGCACCCACATCACATAGAAATCGAAGACCAAGTGACAAGGAAAGAAAAAAGAAAAAAAACATGAAGACCACATGGAGGATCGTCGAGACCGGCGAAATCTTGACGCTCATGCCATTGCCGGCGAAATCTTAACCAATCCTGCACTGCCACATCACTTGACTGATTTACTTCACTGAAACACCTATTTGAGGCAGCACTCCACTGATTATTTTATTTATTTTTATAATTTCACTAAACCTTTTTTTATTTATTATTTCACACGGTTTTAAAGGCTAAATATTAAATACTTTTACTATTTCAACCGTCCCATGCTCTCACGGTCAGTGATATCAATTTGGAAACCGTTCAATCGAATTAAATGGCATTGACACCGTTCCACCAAACCGTTCGATATTTGTATATATAAACATAGCAAACCGTGGGGTTAAAACACACTTTTACCATCGTAGATACAAACAAAGACACACGAAGATGACTCGTTGGACCCTCGAAGAAGAGATTGCCTTGGTAGTTTGCCACAAAGACGCTTCGGCCAACCCGGTTCTTCTACAACGTCAACGCATTAGGGCCTCCCACCCGGAAGGTTTTTGGGACTGTGTGCTGTCGGATTTCACCCGCCATGTCGGCCCCAATGACCGCACTACAGTGAGCCTGCAGTGTAAGTGGGCCGATCTCAACATAAAGTGTGATCGGTGGACCACCCTGTACGAGAACACGTTGAGGAAGGAGCCAGACATCGAACCGAAGTGGGCTATTGAGTTCACGCATATGGAATATGCGGCTCGATACGACATCATGTTTGACCATGTTGAGGCATGGCAAATGTTGCGCCAAATCTAGTTTTTTTTTTCTTTTAATGTATTTTGTTTTTATTTTTAATGTTTAATAGTAATGAAATTTAATTTTTATCTTTATTTTTAATGTTTTTTATTTAATTAAATTACAAAATAAACGGTTAAAATAAGGTAACATTACTATAAACCAAACGGTAAAAATAATAAAAAAAAATTATAAGGCAAACGGTAAAAAAACAAAAAAAGTATATATAAAAATCAAAAAATAAAATTTAAAACCGGTACCAGCCCGTTAGATAGAACCAGCAAAACGGTCCATGGGACCACTACCAGCGTGGGTGGCGGCGGTGTTACCGTGCTGGTAGTGGGTGCCCGTGGACAATTCGGGTGGCGCCCCGTCCCCCCTAATTTCCTTTTCTACCTCATTATCTTCTTTTTCAAAAAGTCACACTTTCCTAGCTTATAACTTATTTTCTTTTCCACCTCCTTTTCACCTTATTCAAACTAGTGGTGTTCAAAAATATCCGAATCCGAAACTACCCGAAAAACCGGATATCCGAAATTTTGGATATCCGAAATTTCGGATATCCGAAATCCGAAATTCCGGATTCGGATAGTGATTTTGAAAATTTTCAGATATTTCGGATATCCGAAAATTTATAAAAAGATTTATCGGATATCCGAAATGTCCAAATATCCGAAAATATCCGAAAATATCCGAAAATATACGAAATATCCGAAAAATATACGAAACTATCCAAAATATCCGAAAAATATTCGAAAATTTATATATAAAACATATAAAATAAAATATATCATAATAAAATCGGATATTCGGATATCCGATTCACTATCCGATCGGATATCTGAAATTTCGGATATCCAAATTTCGGATATCTGAATTTTCGGATATCCGGTTTTGAACACCCCTAATTCAAACCCAAAAATTCCTTTTCAAACTATCACCCCAACACTTTTAAAGTAACTTATGAGTTTTTGAAAAAGTCATATGTTATAAGGATATTTGGTGTGGTGACACTCTCCCCCAACTCCCCTAGATTCTACATCAGCGTCACGTCATTTCCCCATTCTCCTCCCCTAAACTAAGGAAATAGTTTCCCCTTCTTCCCCCTTCCTCATTCCATTTTTTTATTATATAATTTGAATTTAAAAAAAAAAACCGTCCAATCATCAAGCTCGGGGAGAGAAGGGAAATTTCTCTGAATTCACCGAAAATACATGGTGGGGGTGGTGTTCCCCTTCGGTGACCATGACACCTCAGCTCCCCCAAGCTTCTCCCCGAGACCATACCGTTTGGTCTAAGGAGGTGGAAATAAGGAGAGCCAAACACCCTCTGAGAGTGCTTGTATACGAACCGCTTTTTTTTTCTTATTCTTTTATCAGGGTCGTTGAAATACAATGATTATTTTTTTAAAGAGGAAAATATTCTTTTGTCATCCTGATTGTGGCCCCGCCCACCCCTGTTAACGTTTTTAACCAAGTGGCCTAGCTGGCTAGTCTTGAGAGCGGCTTCTATATCCAACTTCATGCTATAACAGTTGTCTGTAAGATGCCCATAGTCGTTGTGGTAGTCACAAATTTTTGTGGTATCCACATTTTTCCGCTTTCCAAGGGCCTTAGGCTCCTTGAAAGTAATTTGCTCAGTCTTGAGCACTTGAGATGGTGTCTTGGTGAGAGGGGTCCAATCGGTGTTTTTCTTGGAGTGTCCCCTCTGGTCCCGCGATTGTTTGTTGTTAATCGTTTGGCAGGCGTCATTAGCAGACGAATACTTGCCTTCGTCCGCGGTGCCAGAGATGCGCGACCAGACAGACTGTTTACCTTTGTTTTTGTTGGTGTTGTGAGTCTGCTGGAATCCGTGTTGTTGTTTGAGGGAGCGCTCAGATGATGCAAATATCTTAGAAGCCCTGATAACTTCGTCCTAGGCGTCTGGGACGTCGTCTCTACCAGACAGGGTCTTAATAAGTTTCTCACTGCGAACACCCTGAATGCCCGCACGCATGAGTTTTTTGCCGGATCCTATCTGCAACGCCTCCTTGTTGTAGCGCACGATGAAATCGTCTATGGACTCATTGTCCGTGCGCTGGCATAGTATGATATGTGATTTATCCTTCTTGTGCTTCATAAGGTGGGAAAACTGGTCTTTGATTTTTTTGATGAGGTCATCAAAATCCACTATTCCTCCCACTGGGAGATTATCAAACCAAACTCTGGTCGCGCCGGTCAGCGTCTGGGCAAATAAGCGGCACCAGACCTGGACGGGCCAGAGGACTGTGGTTCCTGCCTATTCAAAATCGTGCAGATGATCAGTCGGGTCACGCATGCCATCGTACTTGTCGTTGCTGCCGGGAAGTTTAGCCTGTCTTTTCAATGGGAGCGGTGGCTATACGCTGGCAAAATTTTGAATTGGTGGAGAACAACTTAGGCCTGTAGGGCTGATTCAGGTCGTCCTCCTCCTTTTTATGTGACGTTGCTGAAGTAGCCAGCGACTTCCGGTGCTTCTAGGCCTTGGATGCCTTGGAGTAGTCTGAGTCGCTGGTTGGCTGGTAACCGTCTGACTCAGACGCTGATTTCTTGAGGTCCTGATCACGTGTATTTTTACGGCGACCTCCATCACAAGATTTCGATCGTTCAATTTCTTTTTCTTTTCCCCTTCGGCTTTGTTTGGCAGAAGGGGAAGCAATATTTATTGATTTACCGGCTTGTAGCTTGGCAAGCATGCCCTGGTGAATCTTTGTGTTCTTGAGCGGTTTGCAGAACAACCACTCATCTGGGTCAATGGGTCTGGCGGGTTCCTAGTCAGAATCGGAGTCTGAGCAAGTAATCGCCCGGAATGGTGATTGCACCCACAGAGCTGGTTGTCTGTTCTGGTTATCTGGGGTGCCTAGTGCTCCTGTCACTGTGCCCTAGAGCACAGTAGATGGGGTTGGACCAGGGGTTTTGGTTGGGTTGGGATCTACCATTAGTGAGCTGGAAATATGAGGTTTAGAAAACTAAGTTTTCAGCCGGTACGTATGGCGCCAATGAAGAAACAACAAGTATGACTCGGGTATAATGAGGGGGTGGCTACTCGTGTTCACTACAGGATATAATCCTTTGCTCACAACGAGGGTAGATCCGTGGCCCGTTTAACTAAAGAACAAATAAAGGAATGATACACAAATACACAAGATATAAGTGGTTCGGTCTCGTTGACCTACGTCCACTGAAAAAGGGTAAGTCTTTATTACTTTGAACGATTACAAATATAAAGACTAGATACAAGTGTATTACAAGTGTGTGTGTGTGTGTGTGTGTGTTTAAGTGGAGAATTGTTCGACCCCACAAAAGGTGTAGAAGTCCTTTTTAATATAGGGGGTGTGTGGGTCGGGTGCCTGCGGCCCACTTCAGGAGTGCTGGGCTTGGGCCCATCTTCTAGAAGCCCGGCCATTCAGTTGAATTTGGACTAAGGGCTTGCATAAAGCAAACCGAGTGCAAGTGGCGTCCTGCCATTTGTCCATGTGGCGCGTAGTGATTGGTTGTTAGGGGCGGATCCCTGCCATTGGTACATGTGGCGCCTTGTGGTTGTCTGCAGGGACCTATTCTTCTTCCTTCGTCAGAGTGTGCCAGGCGGCTTAGCTTCATCTAGAAGATTCACTGAAGTGATGTCTGACACATAGGAGATAGTGCAGCAAGTGGGATTCAAGGGGAGTTGAACCTTGTTGCCGCCAACTGTCATATTCTGCGGGTGACCATCGCTAGGACCGGCGCATGGCCATACGCGGATAGATTGCACTCCTCATATGATACTCTAGGAGCTGAACTCCGCGGAGGTATGTTGTGATCTTGAATGGCCAACCCTCTGCGGGTGTATTTAAAATGGCAATGTTTGTGGGGTAGGGTGCACCTGCGCTCCCATGCGCGAGAAACGGTATCCTACCCCTTCAACACCTATGTTTCAAAATGCGCTATAAATGATTTGTACTTGACCAATGACCAAACAAACCCGTTTGTAAGTCAGAAAATGTGAGAAAATAACCAAGGGACCCGATTAACAAGCCTAGCAGCAGCTGACCTACAGCTTGTAGGTCAGACAATGCGGGATAATAACCAATGCATCCAATAACCAATTATCTACCGTGCGATCAACATCAAACTGTGCAATAAATACTATGTACTTGACAAATCATTTTTTTTATATAGAGAGAGACGCTGATCGTTTTGCAGCAAAAACACAACTTGAAGCTTACATACACGTCATGTTCAATAAAACTATCAAAAAAATGATTGACTATTCAAAACATATCCACTTAAAGCAAACATGCAAACAATTTGAAATACACCAATATATTAACCGAGATTATCGGCCCTGACAGCTATGCAGGCCATTTATGTTTATCAATATGTTTATATTTATTAGAGATATCTTTGTAATTTAGGTGATTATGATTATCCATTATGTGACATTTGCGTGTTTCCTAAACTATATTGAATTTACATTTTTGGTCCTCGTACTTTGATCGTGTTGTATTTTAATAAAAAGCTTGAGTTATGTTGATCGTTATATCCTTGTTTGGATTGTGTCTTGTTATTAATCGTAAAGATACATTAAATCGTAATGTGAACATATCATGTTTGGTCGTTTAAGCGAGTTTTATCCTTTAAAATTTATTATAATAATTATTATATTTTTTTTATATTTTTGTCACATTTAAAACGCGTATAGAGTTATCGAGCGATTGGGAAAACATTAGAGTCTTACGTCGAAAATCTATAAAATAGAAAGAATATTATGTAAACTTTATAGAAAAGTGAGAAAAAATTAAGTATTTTTTTTAAGTTTTAAAACTTTTTAGGTTAGTTAAGTTAACTTTGGTTAATTTTATTAAGAAAAAAACTAACCAAAACATAATATTCTTAACAAAACTAACTACAGGGGCCAATCTTGCAAAAAGGTGAAAGTTTTAAAAGTCTTTTCTTCCCCTCTGTTCCTGATCGCGATTCCGGCAGTTTCACCGGCCGGAGTTTTGCTCCGGCGAACCTTATTATTATGATTTAAAGCCCTTTTGACGAACCATAACTATTCTGATACGTTTCTTATCTGAAAATATTCGAATTCCAATGATTTATGTCGAGCTTTAACGTGGATTAATGTGTTAGTAACCAGATTTATGAACATAACGGCCGGATTTCTTTATGACGAGCTAATGACTCGTTTTAGCTGAACAACTATATGAACCAATAATTCCATTAGGTTTCTACACTCATTCACTTTACAAACCCACAAGAAATCGTATCAAACTCGCACTTTAAGTCTCGAAATCGACTCCTTTTAGTCACAACTTTTGCGCTTCATTTTCGATCTTGTAAGTCTGAATTTTCAATGCCGATTCAATTTTTATTTAGTCCCCTTTGAAAGCCCTGTGAAATCGGGTTCTATGGGTTGTGAATTAGAGGTGTTAGATTCTAGGGTTAGGGTTTGTATTTTGGGAAAGAAGATGAAGTAAAAAAAATATTATAAATACTTTTATAAATCAAATTAATCCAACATTAAAATTGCATTATAATTGTTTATAATACTTTCAAACTTAAAATATTTATGATAAATTCAATTTTTGTCCAAGAATCATGAAAATTTAGGTGTAGATTTTTGACACATTTACCTTAATTATCATACTTTTAATTTATAGAAAATATTTTTTTCGTATTTTTATTGATTTAAATTGCTTTAATCATATTTAATAGATTAAAAATTTATTTTAAATGATTTTAACCGCAAAATTTTTGGGAAATTATTTCTAAACATAATGAACTGAAATAAAATTTATTTGCCAGAAAATAATTATTTTTATTGGTTTTCCTATTTTTAATCATTAAATATGATTTAAATTTATTAAATCCGTTTTAAATGCAAATAAGTTAAGAAAAATTATGGAAAATTATTTTCACTATTTTAATTTTTACATCAGAAAGTAATTATTTTTCACGAAAATATTACTTTTGAACCATATCTTGTATTTTTAGCTTATTTATGTTTAATTAGTCATATTAAATCATTTAATTGCATATAAATTATAAAATCGTTATATATATATATATATTATTTATAAAACAAAAATATTCTTAAGTGTAGAAAACATATGTGTTAATGTTTGGCTTATTTGTATACATTTTTTTAAATTAATTACAATTATTGTAATTATATAAATTAGTTATGTCGATTAACTAAAGTCTTTGAATCAATTAGTTAGAAAATTTTTATTCAAAAATTCATATTGTAATAATTATTTTCATAGTCATGTATTTAAATTAAATCATGTTATACTTTTCGAATAAGAAATTATTATTTTCGAATAATCGCAAAACTTAATCTTCCCCACATAAGTCTAGCAAACTCTAATGCCTTAGAATCCTAGATACCATAGACTCTTAAGACATACTTCTTATTAGTATTCTTATATGTATAGGTTGAGTTCTTCGGAATTCCCAATTTTATTTTGTGACAAGCTTTATTGGATTTATCGCTTATAAAAAACTGTGAGTATACTTATCCCCGTTTTGTTTTCTTATACTTTTGGGGTGAAACATGTACACCTATGAAACTTACACTTGCACATATTCATAAACGTTTTAAAATACAATTCATATACGTATTATGTTTTGAATTCTTGTGCTTTATGCTTAATCATAAATGTAGTATACTTGTAATCATTACATATTCATAACATATACAAAACGTAAACATATTCGTATACCTTTGGGAGCCTAGTGGGAAGTACCTATGTGTTTGGGAAGTCCTAGATTCTTCCTAATGGAAAATACCTATACATGTGGGAAGGAAAGTACCTATGCGTGTGGGAAGTCCAATAACATTGTTAATTCTTAGTCTTTGTTATCATAGAGGTTGGATTTTGATTCGCATTGTGCGCTTACGTTTTATCATATTGTCTTGAATGAATCATGACACCTGGATAGTAAAGCAATTTCATACTTATACTATATGTGCACAAAACTAAGTGTACTCACCAACATTATTTATGTTGACAAAATTATTTTCATGCATGTTTCAGATTGATTATTGAGATGCTATACATTAGGCTTTTAGGACTTAGTAAAGACATTAATTCGACGACGTGTTGATTGTAACTTGATACAAATTTATGGAATTAAATACATTTTAGTGCCATTAGCTTTTGAACAATCGTCACTACGTGACACCTCGATGTTTCCGCTATCGGTTGGGTTGTTACAGATTGGTATCAGAGCCATGGTTATAGGGAATTAGGTTATTAGTAAATGACCTAGACTATAACTAAGAACCTATACTTGAGCTTACTTGTGTTTATTTGTTTGTTTCCTCCACTAACCTTTCTCCTTTGTCACCTCTCATTCTTTCCCCTGCCTCTCGCCATTTCTTTCTTTCTTCATCATGGGCTATGAGGATGACTTTACTTGGGGAAAAGGTATTATGGAGCATGTTAGATATTCTTGGCTTAATTGTATAACCTCGTTTTTCATTGATTTTTCATTCCTTCAAAGTGTTGAACTCTACATGAGAGAACACGTGCAATCTGGAAGGGTGGATGTCTGTACATTAGGTTTTCCGGCATAGGCAAAGCATAGAGCATAAATCCGAATCAACCGACGGACCTGTTATGCTTACAGGGTTTTAATTTAAATGATTATGATTATCCATTCCATATTTAGTGCTAGGGTTGTAACCCTATAATAGGGGATGCTTTGTATGATACTATTCATTCAGATATATTAAACCGTAATCACTTTTACAATATTGTGAAACCGTGTAAGTCACTTGTTAAAATATTTCAAATCATATACTAACCGAAAGATATAATGTTTTATGCAGGCCCGTTTGCATCATACCCTTGATACAAATTGAGTGTTAAGTTTGAAATATTCCTTTGCCCATATTGCGTGGGAGTTGAAGATCTTTGTAAAGAGGCAAAAGCTACCTTCACCTACAAAACAAATGTGTAACATTATTTACAATCGTATTGAATTGAAAGAAAAACACTAATCAAATGCAAAATTTAGTCTCTAACCTTGTTATATTGATCTTGAAAGGTCCTTTTCGTTTTGTTGTATTTATCACTGTGATATACAAGAATTATGATGCTTGTAAGTGATTTTAGCTTTCAATTTAGGTTTACATATCAAACTATAAGAAGAGTTACTTGTCTTTGGTCCACATGATTCCAAACTAAGAGGCCAAATTGGTACTGTAGCCTTTCGGCTCCCAAACTTTACGAGTAAGTTCATTAGGAAGACAGGATGTCACTATGTAAACATTTATCTTCTTGTAGCACGTGTCATAATTTGAGAAGATACTACCACTATGACAAGAAGGTACATATAAAACCTACAATAATCAACAATTTATTAGTTAAACATGCTTAGAAGCTTATTATTGGAATACTTTAAATAAAGAGTAAATTATTTTTTTAAGTACTGTGTTATGGTGATTTTAACTAGTTAAATCCAAAGTTCGCATTTTTAACCCTTTGAGTAGCTGGTTGATAATTCTATAACACTCTTAGTCCAATTTCGTAACGTCGTTAACCAAGTCTGTTAAGTATAAGGGTATTATAGTCATTTTATACATAGGTACAACTCTTTAATGCATAGGCTATAATTAACAAGTCTTTAATCCACAAAGGTTTTAATAATATATAAAAAATAAATATTAGATATATATATATGTATGTATATATAACATACACACACAAAGCTCACTCTCTCACACACACCTACAGACACTTTGTCTTCCCCACCCCTACCCCAAGCAGCCACCCCACCACCACCATAAACTGTTGCACCACCTCACCACCACCGTCGCACCTCCCACACTGCACTCCACCACTTCACCTCACCACCACCACCAGTACAAACCTCACACACAACCTACACACACAATTTATCCCCCACCCGACTGTCCCACCACCAATGCACCATAAACCATCACCTTTCCCACCACATTGCACCACCTCGATATGAACCCTAACCCCCAAATCCGAAACTGAACCCTAATTCCCAAAAAAAAATGGGTCAAAACTTCAAAACCCTATCCTGCTAACATATTCCCTAAATAAAAATGGAACCCGAATGCACCTCCATCTCTTCTCATCTCCACCACTATTTGTTCACTCCACATCCAACATCAAATTAGCCTCATGAGCAATTTTTTGATCCTCAATCCTTCGGGGCCTTTTGTTTGATTTGAGGGTGGTTGCAGCACCGGAGTAGGGGGTGGTGCAGTTGGGGTGTTGCACAAGGTTGAAGATGTCGTGGTGTGGTAGTCTGTTAACTCTGGTGGTGCTCCGGTGGTTTGTTAACCGTGGGAGTGGGGCTGGTGCAGTTGTGCGATGGGGGTGGCGTTATGGCTGGTGCAGTGGTGCGGTTAGGATGGGGCTGGTACCATGGTGCGATGGTGGTGGTGTTGTAGAAGGTGTGGAGGTGGGTGGGTTAGGTTAGTATAGAGGGTGTAGAGGACAAAATGAAGAAGATGGTTTAAAGAAGGGTGAGTTTTTTATATATAATTCTTTTATTTTTTTTATTAAGTAGGGGTATTTTTGTCTTTTCACTGAAAGTTAACACAGTTACAAAATTTGTACTTAATAGGTTAGTTAATTTCCAACTATGGACTCAAGTAGTTAAAGTTTTGAACATTTGGTTCAAGTAGTTAAAACCACTATAACACAGGGACTCTAAGAGTAATTCACTCTTAAATAAATTAACATGGATTGGTATATTCCGTTGTAAAAACTTTGTGAAAGGATTTGAAATACACGTTGTTTAGTAAGGAGCTCATCACGATATTTAAAAATATAGAAACCATACATGATAAGGATAAAAGTGAGAAATTCTTAGAACCAACTATTTTGTTTAAAAATTTATGGCACTTACAAATTGACCCTTCATTTCCGTGGGTAGAGATAAAGAAAAAAAACACCCCCATTTGGGTTTGCGAACAAAACTCGTCCGCTTCCACCGTTTATCAAACTTTTGTTGCCGGACAAAACAACAACCAAATCAGAAAGCAAAGCACTGGCCCCAACATAATCATATAACATTTATTTAAATATTTTAACTATAAAGGTGTTATCATGCAACTAAAAAAACTTTAAACGAGGATAGTTTGCCTTAGGAACACCTTGATACACATTCGGGCCTCCAGGCTCATGCATAATCAACCCGAGATGCTGATTTTCGGCGTGATTGGCAAAGTCCTCTTTCATCATTACAATGACATGTTGTTTATTCACACGACCTTTTTGCAGTACTTGAAATTTATGGCATATATATGCCTATAAAAGCAATTGCAAAAATAGTAAGGAGGCATATTTGAGTTCAAAACAGTTTGGGATTTCTTTTGTTTTGAGTGATTTTGGGGTTTTCTCTCTTTTAGTTTGGCATTACACGTGTTTATGAAGTGATCTAGGGCTGACAATGTCAGACACGAACACGTTAACACGACACGAACCTACACGACCTTAACAAGTTTCATATTTGACCCTAACAGGATCGTGTCTTAAACAGGTCAACACGATAAGAACTTAACAGGTTTTGTGTCTAAACGAGTCAAAGACCTGTTAACACGTTAAGCACCCGTTAAGACACGTTAATATTTTTTATTTTAGAAAGTTATATATGGCATGAGGTATACCTGATACATATGTGGACTAACGATTTAGATGAAGGAACCTTATTTTCACTTTTCAAATCATAGATCTCATATATGTACACCGCTCAGTCATCCCTCCTCTTTTTTCTCAACTCCACTGTACCCGTCCGTCGTCGCTGTCACCCATCCATCATTTGCTGTCACCCATCACCCATCCGCCAACACCAGTCCTCCTTCTCAACACCAACGCCGCCCAGTCTCCAATTCACATGTTTATGGATACGATTTCATGGTTAATGTTTAGAAACAGGTTTGTGCCTTATTGTGTTTTATCGTGTTAACATGATATAAATAGGTTCGTGTTCGAGTTTAAAAAAAATTACAAGATAAGTTATCGTGTCGTGTTTACCTATTTGGTGTTCGTGTCTTAACAGGACGTGTCTGACACGATATGTCATCCCTAAAGTGATCCCAAGTTTCAAAGGTTGTTCACTAGAACATCAAGGGATAGAAACTTCGGTAAAAGGTAGGTAATGAGATATTTTTGTGGCGAGAGAGCCCCTTGGTGGGTGGTGGATGAAGGGATGTTGATAATGAAGACCAAAGGCTTCTATTTATAGGCCAAAACCTTGCATGTGGAGACAACATTATTTTTTTTTGCTTTTGTACCTTTGTCTTCTTTGTAAGGTCTAATAGCTTGCATGTGGGAGACAAAATTACTTTTTGCTTTTGTACCTATGTCCCCTGACAATAATTTTCTTCTTTCTTTTGTCCCATTTGTACAGCTTGTAACTTAAACATTTTTTGACTGAGGATATGGATGTGCATAATATTTAGAATATTGGATTTTTACTTTGTTATTTTGGTCTTTTTCACCTCTTTTATTCCAGACGTTTATAAACCTGACCCAAGGATTTGGCACGGTCGTGCCTAGGTGAGGATGCCTATGCTCGTCCTCCCTGTGGTACAGTCCTTTGTCCTCTTTTGTCCTGTGTTGAAGATTTGGTCCCTGACAATTGGATAAGCACGCTCGTGCTTGCTAGGCACTATCGTGCTTAGTCACGTGGTATAGCCAACTGTCAATTTAGTCAGATCTGGAATCTTCTAGGGTTTATCTTCTTGTAACATGCCCATGCTTACCTTCCTAGCTACGGCTCTTTGACTGATTGTTGACCCCTTGATGAGCATGCCCCTGCCCAAGTGTGCATGGCCATGCTTGGCATCCGGTGATTTTCAAAAACTTCAATTATGTAAATGTTTTGGATTATTGTTGTTGGTATTATATTATTTTAAGGTTTTTTTTATCATGTTTACAACTGTTTTTGTATATTTTATAAAAAAACAAATGAAAATGAACTGGCTAATTACACAAGTATTTCCACATAGAACCATAACAAATATGGGTGACTAAAGTTAGACAATAGTCACACATAAAAGTTACAAAACTTCATGTGGCTCTACATACCATTAGCCACATGATCGTCTCTTTGGTTTTATTTTTGTGATGAACTAATAGCAAACGTCATTGGAAAATAATATCATGTGAGACTTATAGAGTAATAGGTAATAGAGTGAATTGGATCGAATGTGCTATTCTCATTATTCACAGAAGATTATATAATGGTTACAACATTAATACAATGGCTTGATTCTAGGATGACTATTGACTAAGAATATTGACTATAACTAAATAATTACAAAGGCATAAAGATAACTCTTTGACTGTTGACTATTGACTATGACTATGACTATTGACTATTGACTATTGACTATTGATTATTGATTGGTGTTAATACGCCCCCGCAAGATGGAGGATCCATTGGATACGCCAATCTTGGAGCGAAATGAAAGAAACGGTGATCGTGGAAGTGGTTTGGTGAGGACATCAGCTAGTTGATCCTTTGAGCTAATGTAAAAGACCTTTAAGTGACCGGCATTGACTTGTTCACGAACAAAGTGGTAGTCAAGGGCAACATGTTTCATGAGGGAATGGTACACCGGGTTGGCACAAAGGTAGGTGGCACCGGTGTTGTCACAGAAAAGAGATGGTGTACGTGCCGTGCGGAGACCGAGTTCTTGGAGAAGATTTTTAACCCATGAGATTTCAGCTGCGGCGTTTGCTAGTGCTTTGTATTTTGCTTCAGTGGATGAGCGTGAGATTGTTTTTCATCTTGATGAACGCCAGGAGATGATTTGGATCCAAGATATAATATATTACCTGTAGTAGATCTTCCTCCGTCATATATGCCTCCCCAATCAGAATCTGAGAAAGCATTTAAATCAAGTGAGGACTGTTTATTCAACAATAACCCATGTGCAATGTTCCTTTCAAATAGCGGAGAACCTGTTTGAGAGCTTGCCAGTGTGACTGTTTTGGGTGGTGCATAAACTGGGAGAGTTTGTTGACAGCGAAAGAGATATCAGGGCAGGTGAAGGCAAGGTATTAAAGTGTGCCAATAAGTTTGCGATAAGGAGTTGGGTCAACGGGTGGAGAGGCATCCGAAGGGATAAGCGGTTCAGAGAAGCTTAGAGGGGTGAGGACCTCTTTGGCACCATCCATTTTGAAAGTGGTTAAGATGTCCTGAATGTGCCTGTGTTGGGAGAGGAATAGACCATGAGGAGTTGGAATGACTTCGATTCCTAGGAAGTGATGTAGAGGGCCTAAGTCTTTGATCGAAATTTTTTTGCTTAGGGCTTGAACAAAGATGTCCATGAATGGATTATTGTTTCCAGTGAGGACAATGTCGTCAACGTAGACGACTAGTAGCAAGTGTTACCATTTGTGTTGTAGACAAAAAGAGACGCATCAGAGAGACATTTTAAAACCGAAGCTAATGAGGAAGGCGGTTAATTCATTGTACCAAGCCCGCGGAGCTTGTTTAAGGCCGTAGAGAGATTCCTTGAGTTTGCAAATGTGATTAGGAAACGCCGAATTTGCAAATCCGGGTGGTAGAATCATGTACACATCCTCATGTAAGGTGCCATGAAGAAATGCATTATTGACGTCTAGTTGGCGTAACGACCACCCTCGAGAGAGTGCGATGGAAAGAACAGTACGAATGGTGATAGGTTTCGTTACCGGACTATCATCATCATCATCATCATCATACTCAGTTAATCCCACCTATAGCAAAGCTAAGGTAGGGTCTGAGGAGGGTAAGATGTAGACAGCCTTACCTCTACCCCTAAGAATAGAGAGGCTGCTTCCAGTGAGACCCCCGGCTCGATGTGGTTTGGTATCAAGCCTTGGACATAAGGCACAGAACACTTAGCAATCGGGACAAACCCGATCGGTGCGTGTACCCCTTTGTCTTTTGGCTATCCACGCCACCACATGATGCATGATTAACCGTCCGTCGTTTTAACGTTATTTTCACGAAATTAGTAAAATAACGTTAAAACCAGTGCAACTTTACTTTTGCCCCCCAAGGGCCACACATATATACATTATATGCGCACACCGTAAGTGGGGCGTATTTCGTTACCGGACTAAAGGTATCAAAATAGTCCTTACCGTACTGTTGATGAAACCCTTTTGCGACTAGGCATGCTTTAAATTTATCAATAGTTCCATCGGGTTTTCGTTTGGTTCGGAATACCCATTTGCATCCGATTGGATTTTGGGTAGTATGAGGGACAAGCTCCCACGTATGGTTTTGAAGAAGAGCGTTGTATTCAAGATCCATTGCTTGTCGCCATTGTGGATCTTTCATCGCTTGGATGTGAGTAGAGGGCTCAATGGATGTAGGAAATGGGTGAAGTGTGGTGGAGTTGATGAAGTTGGAATTGTAATATTCTGGGTTAGGATTGCGAGACCGTTGTGGGCGAGTAGAGGTGGTAGGAGAGGGGTTAGTTGAAGGAGTTTGAGATGAGGAGGTGGTAGAGTCATTGGAAGGTTTTGTAGGCGAATTAGGCTGTGTAGGAGTGGAGGATTGTGTAGGAGATAAGGACTGTGTATGGACAGTGGAAGACTGTGTAGGGATAGCGGAGGACTGTGTAGAGGACAAGAGTTGTGTAGGGTTAGGGGAATGTTGTGTAGGTGTAGTAGAAGGTTGTGTAGGGTCAGATGAGTGTTGTGTAGTATCAGGCAACTGCTGTGTAGGTGCAGCAGAAGGTTGTGTAGGGTCAGGAGAGGGGTGTGTAGGAGGTATGGGTTAGGGTGTGGGACTGATGGGAGGTTGTGTAGGGTGTGAAGGCTTTGGAGGATTTGGTATGTTGTGAAGAAATGATTCATAGGTGACACTGGGAGATGCGGAGTTATTGGTGTGGGATGGGAAGATGTGTGGTATGAATTCAACATGGCAAGAGTGATATAGCTTGTTGGTGGCTGGATCAAAGCATTTGTATGCTGATCTGGAAGAGGAGTATCCAAGAAAGATACATGATGCGGAGCGAGATTGTAACTTGGAGGTGTTGTATGGGCGGAGCCAAGGATAGCAAAGACATCCAAACGGTTTTAGTTTGGAGTAGGTGGGAGCAACATTGAATAACATGTCATAAGGTGATTTTAAATGGTGGTGGGTAGACGGTTGATGAGATAAGTGGCGGCTTGAAAGGCATGTGGCCAAAATTGTGATGGGAGTTGAGCATAGTGGAGGAGGGCAAGGCCCGTTTCTACAACGTGTCGATGACGACGTTCGGCCACCCCGTTTTGTTCGGGTGTATGAGGGGGTGTGGTGTAGTGAGAAATTCCATGAGTTGTGAGAAATGGTTTAAGACCAATGTATTCACCATCATTGTCGGTAAATAGAGAGATAAGAGATGTTTCAAAAAAATTTTCCACTAGTGATTTGAATTGTGGAAAAAGGACGGAGACGTCGGATTTTCTTTTTATCGGATATAACCAAATGTATTTAGAAAAATAATCGACAAATATGACATAGTACTTGAAGCCGTCAATGGATGTTTGGACTGGACCCTATACATCTGAGTAAACGAGTTGCAACGGTTTATTTGCAACAAATGAGTTTTTACCAAAAGAAATTTTATGGCTTTTATTTAACGAACAAGATTTGAAATGAAAAGACTCGGGTGACACTTTATTACCATTAAGTCCTAATTTAGAAATTAAGGACTTGAAGACTTGAAACGAATGATCTCCAAGGATATGGTGCCACGCAAGTAGAGATCTTGTTGTTGTTGCATTGATTTGAGGAGAGAGTGTGGTTGGTCCGTAGTAAACGTCATTGACGTTCACGCCCCGCATGAGATGCGCCCCCGTGCGTATATCCTTAACCACAGAATGATATGGAAAAAATTCAACAGAAACTTGATTAGTACGACTAAGTTTTGCAACAGAAATAAGATTATTACGAATAGATTGAACGATTAAGACATCGTTTAAGAAAAGCGGTCGTGAGTTGGTGTGAAGGGTTGTTTGACCAATGTGAGTGATAGGAAGGGTTTTACCGTCACCTAAAACAATCTCATCCGGGCCACCATATTCGGAAAGAACAAGCATTTGGTTATTGTTGTTGTTAGTGTGATTGGAAGCGCCTGTATCCCACATCCATGGAGTGTTCGGAACCATAGTGTGAGAAGATGTATTGTTCACAACCGGGTATGAGTAGGAACCATGAGTAGAGACTTGATGGTCGCGTAGGAAGCGACGAAGTTTGCGACAATCTTTCGTTACATGACGGGGTATGCTGCAAAAATAACAAAAAACGTTAGTTTGGCTGTTGTGGGTCAGGTTGTTTTGAGTTTGGGTTGCGGATTTGTTTGATTACAAGGAGGGTCGGTTTTGTAATGAGGGGTTTGAGGCTGAGGAACAAGGGTTCCGATTGTAGTTTTGGTTTGATTGATGAACAAAAAAGGGAGCCATTTAGGCTGCAAATCAGAAAAAAGATGAAAGGGTTGTGTGGGCTGCGGACAGAAGACTGTCGAAAGCTGTGATGGATCGGTTGGCTCAAGGGAGCTTTAGGATCTTGATACCATATAGAGTAATAGAATGAAGTGGATCGAATGTGCTATTCTCATTATTCACAGAAGATTATATAATGGTTACAACATTAATACAATGGCTTGATTCTAGGAGAACTATTGACTATGACTAAATAATTACAAAGGCATAAAGATAGCTCTTTGACTGTTGACTATTGATTGTTGATTGGTGTTAATAAGACCAAAACTTCCACTCATAAAAAAATATATAAAGATAATACATGGGATCCGCTCATGGTGAAATTTCCTCTACCTAAGCAAACACGCGAACCTTCAAACAGACTCAAAGACACAAAAAACAAAGATAAAATAGAAAGATAAAAATCTATGAACCACTACCGAAGGACGGACCACAAATAAAAAAATGAAAAGCTAGAAAAAAATAAATAGGTATAAATATAAATTTATAAACTCTACAGAGCCTCCCCACACTTAAACTTAATCAAGGGGCTTCTCTTTTATCTGGACCCGATCCAACCCGTTTAATTCCACCCGGTCCATATTATTTAGCAAAATTACATTAGTGGGATTTAAAAATATTATATCGAATTTAAATGGGTCGAGCCACCAATATTTACATTTACCTGGACCAAACCTGATTCTTAGCATGTAATGAGGGGACTTGTTATCTCTGCAACTCCTGACCCTCACCCTGTGTCGGTCCAAGTGCCTCTTCGCCTTCTCCCGTGGTGGTGGCACTAGTAGCAGTGTAATATCCAATGCCTGCACGGGGCGGCTGTGGTGTTCTTCTTCTTCCACCACTGCTTCTTTCTCATCTTCCTTGTTTAGTGACACTTGGTCAAAATCTTTGTCCACTTCTGGAGCTGACAAATCAACCAACTCGTCACCAAACTCTGCTTCCCCATCAGCTACTTCTTCAAGCAGATCAGTGGTGTCTTCCTTTTCCACCACTTCTTCCTCAAATAGCCAGCCTGTGGATTCTGAAAAATCCATATCTTCCTCAGCCTCCCTTATCTTCTCCATCATGGCTTTCCTGCACGCGTCCCAGGCTATCCTTTCTATCTCCTCATTATCACTCCAGACATCTGCCTCCCAAGGATATGCTGCTGAACTAGAGATCTGGCAAGGATGCTCATCCTGCTGAACCGAAGGTGGGACTAAGGCGTCCATTATGGTCTTTGGCTCTAACCCTGAATCCTGCAAAATGTCATCCTCACAAGACAAGTGTAAAGAATCACATGGGCCAGTTAAATCATGCACAAAATCAGATGAGTAAGGACAAACAGTTTCAGCAACGGGCCTAATACAATCAAGTAATGTAAGTGTTACCATCTCGTCTGGGTCATCATCTGTGAAATAAACCTGCTGAACTGGAGGTGGGACTTCAACGTCCATTATGGTCTTCAGTTCATCCACCTGAGATTGTAGCCTCTCAAGTGCCGCATCTTGTTCCCTCAAATAGTCGGTGCACTCGGATAGCAAAGAACGCATTTCCTCGAGCATGAGTTGTTGATTAGCAAGGAAGGTGTCACGATTATCAAGAAAGGCGACAAAGTCGGGCCTAGCGTGAGACGAGACATCCCGATAATTGGGATGTGGATACAAATGTTGGCTAGGTGGATACTTTGACGAGCTACCACCATGCCTTTCCTCATACATCTCAGCTTGTAGATAATCATGCCGACTTTTTATTCTATCTAATGACTCAGATGGTGCAGGGTTAAACCACCGGTTAGCCTGTGGGTATGAAGGCTGGTATGACTGGTATGGCTGCAAATACATGTTAGCATAGTAACCTGCGGAATACCCCAATGAATTTGGGCATTTTATAGTAAAATGTGGTTCTTCACAGATCTCACACATGTTAAAAAGAATATATATATTACGAATAAAAACAAATAAAAAATAATAAATAATAATAACAGGTAAAAGCAAAAACTATGTACAAAGTAAAAGACCAGACAAACGATTTGGGAAGTAATCAAGAATACCAATTGGGTCCCCGGCAACGGCGCCAAAAACTTGATGTGTGTAAATGTATATATAAAAATAACAGAAGCTTTAATTAAAACGACTCACCTAAAAACTACACACGCACGGCAAGTGTACCGGTCGCAAAGCAGTAAACTGATAAGACCGAGTATCGAACCCAAAGACGAGAATGCAAATCTAGATCACAACCTCTACTGAATACTAGCCTAAATAAATATATACTTATATGGGGGAGTTAATTGCCAATTTAGTCCTTGAGGTTTGTCAAAAATTGCTACTTTCATCCAAATCTTTTTTTGTTACATCTGTGTCCCTGAGGTTTCATTTTTTTGCCATTTTAGTCATCAGCACTAACTCAGTTAACAAAAACCCAGTTAAGTCAAGGGCATTTTTGTCCATACACACCAAACTTTTTTCTTTTGCCATTTTCATCCAAAACCCTTTTTAATTTATTTTGATTTTCTTTTAGATATTATATTGTAACACCCCGCCGTAACACGGGTCTCGTTAACGGGTCGGGTGTAACACCCCGAGTGTTACGGGTTATGGTGACTGTCGTGAATCCTTATGTTATCAACCGGACAGTCAGGTAACCCAATAGATATAAAAGCCCTCATCTTTGGATCACCTATAAAAGCCCTCTTTTTGGATCACCTATTAAAAGCCCTCATCTTTGGATCACCTTCAGTTTTGTAACCGGACAGTCACCGGAGTTATGGTGACTGTCTTGGGTTCCTTGTCTGATTCAATAATACGGATAATATTTCCTTTGGTTTCTGTTACGAATCGTACCCGGTAACCCTCAAGTTGAACTCCAAACCGTGACCCTGTTCTCATGTTTGGGTTATAAAGTTTGACTAATTGATAACTATCGTTCTGATATAATAACCGGACAGTCACCAAATCCGGTGACTGTCACCGGAGTTTGTGTCTTCTGTGATTATCGTATGTGTGTTGGTCTCCGATTTCATCTAATCTGACGCTGGGTTGACGCTGTCGTTTGGTGGGACCGGCTGTGGGTTCGGTCGAGACGGTGATTGGATCTATGGCGGCGGGGTGTTACAATAAAATATCTAAAAGAAAATCAAAATAAATTTAAAAAGGGTTTTGGATGAAAATGGCAAAAGAAAAAAGTTTGGTGTGTATGGACAAAAATGCCCTTGACTTAACTGGGTTTTTGTTAACTGAGTTAGTGCTGATGACTAAAATGGCAAAAAAATGAAACCTCAGGGACACAGATGTAACAAAAAAAAGATTTGGATGAAAGTGGCAATTTTTGACAAACCCCAGGGACTAAATTGGCAATTAACTCTATATGGGGGTTAAACTAATAATTATAAACTTAGAAGAAACTAAATATAAATAAAATAGCCTCAACTGCTTAAACGAAACTAGAAACTTGGAGAAATCAAATAGAAAGAAGGTTGGTTACTTAGCTAATATCCCTAGACACTAGCAATAAATCCTTAATCTGGTAATTAACTTGAGACCCTATTCTTATATAATAAACATCCTGTCAAGGATGACTCACAAGACTTAAGGCGGGACAAGTGTAGAACTTGGTTTAAATAGCGCCTCGGGCACGCTTTAAGCTCTTGAGGCGCGAGGCTCCATGAAAATCGCTTTTTTGTCGAAAAGCCCTGGGATACATGAAGCTCTTGGGGCGGCGCTTTACGCCTGGCGCTTGAGGCGACGCTTCAGTAGCGCCTCAGCCCAAAAACCATTTTTTGCCTATTCTATTTAGCCCAACAAGTGAAGTTATATGTTGATTCGTATTATGGATTGTTCTATGTTGATTATTGATTGTTATACCAAATTTTCCAACCCCAAATTACTTGCCAATTTATCGATTGTTGATTCGTATTAGCTCGACCCCAGCCAGGGGCTCTGCCCCTTGGACCCCGCCAAGGGTTGTCGCCCGTTGGTCATTATTATGTTTTGAATGTTTTTTTAAGTATTTAAGGGTGTTTTATAATCATGTTTTTGTGTTTATGTTTGATTAGAATGTAAAATATTTCATATTGACATGTATAAATATCTTTTTTATACTTTTTTAATATTAAGCGCCTCGCATACGTGAAGCTCTCACCTCACGCTTTAAGCCCCGCGCTTCGGATTTTGGAACCATAACGCCTCGGAGCGCCTCGCGCTTTTTTAAACCAAGGTGTAGAAATGCTAAGATGGATCTGGATCTCCCTAGCGTACCGAAATCCCATAGAACTCAAGTTACAATCTCTCCTGGACCGAAATCTTCTAACTATGAAGCAGACTTAAACTCTACTGAAGAAAACCTAGAAAAACTCTAAACACGGACAAGTAGCGATTCCCGCCCTAGCGCTTGTCAACTACCGAACAATGCCTAGTTAGTTACCTAGCAATCTCGAGTTAGATTTCTCACCCTCAAGAATGGACTGCACGTTTTAGTTAATTTATTATATTAGTTTGTTATACTTGTGTCGTACTCCAACTACAAATACTAGCACGCTAACCTAAGTTGACAAACTAGATTGATTTTTTGACCTAAGGGGTATATCTACATGCCTAGTTCCACAAAACCAATAAACAATCTTTAAATAAAATCAACACCAACACTCATATATCAAATCCAACAATAAAAGTTAAAATCATGTAATTCTACACATCAAAATTAAAAACCAAAAATCATTAAATACTGCAATTTACGTGTCTAGTTGATAAACCTAAGCAACGATGGAAATATTTAGTTCATAATAAAAATCATAAACATAGTAAAAAAGTCTCGAAAAACAATGATAAACGTGTCTCTAAAAATAAAAACGAATTAAACAAACTACTGGATCTTCAAATAATTAATCTTTAGTGCATCGGAGACCTTCTTGCCCTTCAATTAATCCTCAAGCTTCTTCTGTTCGATCCCCTTTGTTTTTCTGCCGCTGTGATCGCTTCCATTGAATCAATGTTGAATGATTATTAATAATAACCTTTAAAAAACTTCTGCCGTCCAATTTTGATGTGCACCGCCTCTAGACTTGGGCCGATGGTTTGTTTGCTTTCTTTTATTTCTTTCTTTTTAGTTGACACTCTTGGGCCCCATAGGCAAACAAGGTCACGAGACCTTGAACTTGATTTCTTTTCCATTATTATTATTATTATTATTATTATTATTATTATTATTATTATTATTGTTATTATTATTGTTATTATTATTGTTGTTATTATTATTATTATTATTATTATTATTATTATTATTATTATTATTATTATTATTATTATTCTTGACTTAACCAAAGTCGCTCGTTTACACTCCAACGTCCATGAACACATGCTCTCAAGTGTTCGTGTCTCAATTAAAGTTCTTTCGTTTTGAGCTCATTTTCCACGAACACCTATAAAATAATAAAATAAATAAATAAGTACTAAAAACTATTAAAAACTATACAATGATAAAAATAGACAAACAAACGAATACACGCCTAAAACTACTAAAAATTATATACAAAAGACTCAATTATAACTCAGAACACATATGATAATAGATGTGTTTTACGACACATCACCAACCAGAACAACATTTTGTCATGCGCGCATGAGCCGCTTGAAGTTACAGTTTATGACAACGCGGAGACCAGGACGCTACCTAGTTTTCCGCCATGTACCAGACCTCACGCACGAGGTCAAAAATTCAAAGACGGCTCTTAAGAGGCTTGCGGCGATGCGAGTGTGAGTTAAGACCCTTTAGGGTCCCCACTAGTGTTTGGCTAAAGCTAAACAATATACAAGGAGTGCTCCTCCTTATAAACCACTTCATGTTTTGTCATCCCACCAATGTGGGACAAAACTTAATCCATTTTCTCATCTTTGGTTGTTCCAACCTACAACTTTCAAGCTTCGATATCTCATTCATCTTAGCTTTATTTTGGACGTGGTTTGGTTCGTTGTGATACTCTCACAATGTAGTACACAAACCCGGAAATAATTATTTATATAACACATATATAAATTCATTTATTTAAGTCCAAAATTAGTGAGAAATTATTTTCACTACCCATTTTTCCAACACACTTATCATTAAATTGGAGTGACTTTATAGTAGAATCCGTCACTTACAAGAAATTCATGTAGCCGTTACTATCCTTTAGCCACATTTAATGAACACAGTGCCTTAATGGGAGGAATGATTGATTCCAACAAGAATTGGTGGTACCCTTTAACCATACTTTTTAGTTGCTATTACCACAAAACGTGAATATAATCCGTATGATACGTACGATTACTAGACCTTTAGTCACACATGACCTGAAAAAAATAAGTGTGGCGAAAGGCATATGGTCATAGTTTTTCCGTGTGGCCGTAAGGCTTGTTTGACCTAATGGTTAGGGATCGTTCGACCTCTTACCAAAATCGTAGGCTAAATGCAAGATAATCATTAATAAAGGTGGTTCAGATCTATTGGTTCGAGTGTTCCCTAAGTATGATGGCGCAACAATATTGATTTTAATTGGGATTTACTTTAATCTTTAAATTACCGAATAGGGTCAAAATATTTTGGACTACTTGTGACATCAGGCAAGTCGTGCGATTTTAGTAAATGTCAAATTTTGCTTTTTGTTCGTGTTAAGCCTGAAACACCTTTAAACTCTCGACTCAGCTCAATACCTAATTTAAAACTAAGTTAGTCATTTATCGGGAACATTATTTTAAATTTAATAAACAATTTATAAATTGTATGGTGAAAAATTAAACAGTTTAACTTAAAACCAAAAGGTTTCATCGTGTAAATAAAACTCACTTATTAATTTTACCTTTCCGAATTAACTTAATACACCTTTTAATTAACTCGCCATTCTGCGATTGTGAAAATTTTGTCTATTTTGATCATCTACTCTAAACAACCCAAGCAACCACAAAACATAAACGAAGTAAATCGAGCGACTAGTGGGTTATTGTCCGGTTTTATTCGAGCTAGTAGATGAGAAATTGAACTAGCCTAATGGAACACAAATCAACCATTATTTTTATAGCTCTCACTTAGTCCAACATCTCTATCTTCAAGCTTTGTTTGTTTCCGTTTGCGGCCTTTAATTTCTTTTCTCATCTTGTTTTACAATTTTATAATAAAACAAATTTTCCATAAAATAAAACCTACCTATTACAAGGGTTCCAAAAGAAAATTACAAATATTGAAAACAACCAAGAAACAAACACAACCACAATAAACCACAAAGGATCTAGGGCTAGATTCACATAGTCATAACCATCACCAAAAACGAAAAAGGCTTGATCTTTTGTCAAACGAAACTTTTGACAAATAAAATGAAGATTAATTTAAACAACTAATATCTAAACAACTGTAAGCTGGTTTTGATACCAATGTTGAGAATTGTAGAAGAGTTTATGAGGATTTATATTAACAGGCATCGTCTGGCGTCCAACCGCCCGTTTTACGTCAGCGGATCATCTAGCGTCCATCCGCCCATTTTACGTCAGCGGAATGTCCAGCGTCCACCCGCCCGTTTTACGTCGGCGATACACCTGGCGTCCAACCGACGCCAGACGCAAGCTCACCCGCCCGTTTTACATCGGCGATACGTTTGGCGTCCAACCGACGCCAGACACAGACTCGTCCGCTTGTTTTACGTCACGGACCCAGTACGCTTCAAAGCTTCCCAAGCAAGGCAGATGAAGCTTCGTCAGCACGACTAGAAGATTCCTTTCGGGGCAGCCTTGGGACTCACACCCCTGCCCCACGCAACTGTTCCTGACTCAACAGGCTGCCCGCTAGAGTTCCCCTCCAATCATAGACTACTCCTAGTCTGACATGCAGAAAGGACGATGACGTGGCAGCCTCCCAGCCAAGATATCTTTCTGACACCAGGCTTTCTCAACTTGTCTTGAGTTTCAAGAAAAAGGATGATTACCCACCGCCCTCGGTCTACCAGTAGGCGGACGCCACGTGTCCGCCGCCCACCGGCGTCCAATCATCGGACGCCACGTGTATTATCGTCAGGATGGTAACATCCCCCCTTGCACTTTACTTTCTCCTTTTTTACCAAAACCCACTTGCACTAATTGGGCCAAAGGACTTAGTCCGGAAACTTGGAGACGCCTCTACCTGGGCCAGGCCCCATCAAGGGTAGAGGGTGGGCTGAGAAAGTGTGACGTCAAGGTACTACAAAAGGAGGAGTTCCTTCTCCTTTTGTTGGCATCTGATATTCACATATACTTTCATTCAAAAAGACTACGAACTCTCTCGTATCTTTTTCAACCCCTTGTTTATTGCACTAACCTTTAAAGGCTCGACTCTTCTAATCGGTAGTCTCCTAAACTCATTGGTCTAGTCCTTAGACCTACACGTCTTTTATAAACACTCCTCTTTATAAAATACAGAAGAATCACTTCCAGGATTAGCGTCTATACGGTAATCCCAGATTTGTGTTTCTTCATTGGCGCCATCCGTGGCCTTACCACAATACTCTAAAAACAAAAGCTTTAACTAGCCAGTTCATTGATCCATACCGGAAAAATGACCACTTCAACACAAGAAGTTTACACGCCCTCAGGGGCCGTCGAAGACATTACCGACGTCACCCCAGAATCTCACCCAGTATCTGGGGATCACGCCGATGACCAACTCAAAGCCGTCGTCACCCCCAGAAACCTTGACTTCCAAACAGGCGAACCAGCTCCACCCACCCAGGAGGAAATATACGCTCTAAACAACGACTGGTATGAACGCCAGAAACAGCTCCTGGACGCCCAACTGGAACGTCGCCGGCTCAATGGCAAAGCCATTATGGGATCATCCTCTAAACGACCCACTCGAACACCGATTGCTGCTCGTTACGGGGAAGGTCCAGGACAACCCCCTGCGGACCAGGCCCGTGCAGAGCACAACCAGTTCGATGAAGAGGACTATGACGAAAGCTCCTGGGAGGACGACGCCTCCAGAGACTATCGTCACAACCCATACCACCAACGGGAACGATTAAACAGGTATAACAATGACGCAACCACCAACCTGTCACTCCCCCATCATCCAACGGCCTACGCCGACAAATCCAAGTTTACACGGCGTATCTCTCATGTGACACCCCAGGAAAATCCCACATCGGCCGTGGCTAGGAGAGATCCTTGGTTCATAAGTAATGTCTTGCCTCTTAAATCACCAACGCGTTTTGGGGCTTAATGTTAGTGGATGAGAGGAGAACTCCACAGTTAAGCGTGCTCAGGTGGGAGAAATTTCAGGATGGGTGACCTCCTGGGAAGTCTCCACGTGGGCAACCAAAAACAAATCCGTGAGCTCTGGATGGGCAAAGCGGACAATATTGGTGATGAGAGGGGCGGGGTGTTACAGATGGTATCAGAGCCACTCCTGTGCCATTCGGGATGGTGGGTGCACACCTCATCAGGGACGATGAGACTCTAACAAGGGGTGAATGTGAGACCCCAGGAACACACCTCATCAGGGACGATGAGACTCTAATAGGGGGTGAATGTGACACCCCAGGAAAATCCCATATCGGCCGTGGTCAGGAGAGATCCTTGGTTCATAAGTAATGTCTTGCCTCTTAAATCACCAACGCGTTTTGGGGCTTAATGTTAGTGGATGAGAGGAGAACTCCACAGTTAAGCGTGCTCAGGTGGGAGAAATTTCAGGATGGGTGACCTCCTGGGAAGTCTCCACGTGGGCAACCAATAACAAATCCGTGAGCTCTGGATGGGCAAAGCGGACAATATTGGTGATGAGAGGGGCGGGGTGTTACATCTCAAGCACTAATACCACCGAGGCAACGCCTCCCGGCCAACGTCAAGATATATGACGACCTTACTGACCCCGATGACCACCTCGACATTTTCAACCAAGCCGGGGCCGTCATCGGGTGGACTTTACCGGTCTGGTGCCACATGTTCGTCCAGACGCTCACTGGAGCCGCCAGGGTCTGGTTCGATAACCTACCCACAGGAAGCATCGAAAGCTGTGAACAACTGATCGATCAATTTTCACTTCATTTTAGCCAACAACGCCGCCACAAACGCGACAAAAGTTAGATCTCTCTATGCAAACAGAGAGACACCGAACCGCTCAAAGACTTCATCGTGCGGTTCAATAAAGAAGCACTCCAACTCGGAACCGGGGACGAGGCAACTCGGACCTCCTTACTGGCCAACGTCAACGACGATGGCCTTCAACACATCCTTCAAGGGAAAGACGGCGTCCCAGATTCCTGGGAAGAGGTTGTCCACATCTCAAAACTATATGCGGGCAACCAAAAAACAATGCGCCAGAACCAACGCGGCAGTTGTAGCAACAACCGCAGCCGCAACAACAACCGATCCCCAGTCTGGAACCGTATTTCAGGTTCCACCGACGAGGGGAGATACTCGACTTCTGGCGACGCCAGAAATATCATCGGAAACAAACAAACGCGCGACCAGCGCAACAGCGGCCGCCGGAACCAAGACTGGACTCCCCTTACAAAAACACCATCCCAAGTGTTGTCTCAAGTCCTTTCAACCGGAGAGGTAACTTTCAAACTCCCAAAACCCATGGGTACCAAACGAAAGAACGTAGACACCACCAGATTTTGTGACTTCCACAAAGACGTGGGTCACGATACCGACAACTGTTACAGCCTCAAAATGGAAATCGAGGCGGCCTTACGCTCCGGAAAGTTGGCCAACTTGGTCAAGAACGTCCACGCCGGTGCAAGCCGGTAGGACGAACCCGGCAAGGCCATCAAAGACATCAAGACACACCACATCCGAGGCGCATGCAACCGACAGTGCAACATGATGCGCAACACAAAGCGAAAGACAAACATCGCCGACCTGGCGACCACGTCACCACAATCAGAGCCCGCGATATCGCAAAACTGGAGGGAGGCCCAGGTCATCCTCCCAATAATTCCAGGGGGTGCAAGCTCAACGACCCCACTTACCATTACAGCACTATTCGGACACTATTGTACATACAAAATGATGTGCGACGGCGGAAGCAGCTTTGACATCATGTACCAACAGTGCTTCGACCAGCTCGATGACGAAAATAAAGCACGCCTGCAACCAGATGCGCCTATTGCAGGTTTCTTCAACGAAGTCATTCACCCCATCGGAAAGTTCGACGTCACAGTCAAACTTGACGACGGGACCCATACCCGCTCCGAAGTTTGCACGTTCCATGTCATCCCCGCAAACTCCTCATATGACATCTTGCTCGGTAGACAAGGCCTTGCAAACTTCAACAGCACCGCGTCCACCCCTCACCAAACCATGGGTTTCCCAACACCCACGGGGATCGCGTGCATTAGAGGCAATCAGGAATGCCTCCTGACCACTGAAACGGAGGCTGACACTCTTCCAATAACACCAGCCGCCGCCAAAGATGAAGAATGGGTCCTTAACCCCGCCTTCCCTGAACAAACCATTACCTTGGGGCCAACTCTGTCCCCCAAGTACGCATACATCTAAAACAACTGCTGGTTGCAAACAAAGACATCTTTGCCTGGCAGTCGTCTGACATGATCGGTGTCCCAAGACACATAGACGAGCACCGTCTCAACACATACAAAGACGCCCGCCCAGTAGCTCAGAAAAAACGACCCTTGGGCCCCGATAGAGTCAAAGCCATGAACGAGCAGGTCGATGACCTACTCGAGGCAGGCATCATCAGAAGATGCAACCATCAAACTTGGGTAGCTAACCCCGTCATGGTCCTCAAGAAGAACGAGTCTTGGCGCATGTGCGTCGACTACAAAGACCTGAACAAAGCATGTCCAAAGGACCACTACCCCTTACCAGAAATCAACTTGAAGGTAGACTCTCTAGCGCCATTTAAATAAAAATGTTTCCTCGATGCTTACCGAGGATATCACCAAATACAAATGACCTACGAAGACGAAGACAGAACTGCCTTCAGAACCGACAGAGGGGTATATTGCTACACCAAAATGCCATTTGGCCTAAAGAACGCAGGCGCAACCTATCAACGCCTGATGGACCACGCCTTCATTAACCAGATCGGCATCAACCTTGAGATTTACGTCGACGACTTGGTCATCAAAAGCACTCTAGAAGACACCATGCTACTGGATATCCAGCGCACATTCGAACAGCTTCGCGCCATCAAAATGAAACTCAATCCGGGCAAGTACTCCTTCGGAGCCGAAGAAGGGAAATTTCTAGGCATCATTATCACCAATGGCGGCTTCAAACCAAACCCGGAGAAAGTTCAAGCTATCCAGCGCATGCCATCACCCAACTCAATAAAAGATGTGCAGACACTCATGGGGCGCCTAGTCGCCCTCAACCGATTCCTATCAAACTACGCATCAAAGTCTTTTCCTTTTGTTTATACACTGCGCAATGTACTGAAAAAGACACAATTCCGCTGGACTCCAGAAGAGGAAGTGGCTTTTCGTGAAATGAAACAATGTTTGACTCACTTGCCAACTTTAACAGCACCCCTACCAGAAGAGCCATTAACGCTGTACCTATCCGCATCTGAAACGGCGGTAACGCAGTACTTCTGGTAGAACGCAACAAAGTCCAAACACGAATCTACTAAATCAGTCGTACTTTGGCAGACGCAGAAACCAGATACTCCACAATGGAAAAGTTAGTCCTAGCACTTGTACATGCTTCAAGGCGTCTACGACGATACTTTCAAGGACACCCAATCAACGCCTAACCGATTACAGAATCAACATCGTGCTTTCAAAACTGGAACTCTCCGGCTGCCTAGCAAACTGGGCAATCGAACTAGGCGCACACACCATCATCTACAAACCAAGACCGACGATCAAAGGGCGCAGGTTCTCGCGGACTTCATCGCAGAAATCCCAGCAGGAAAAATACAAGAGTGTAAAGACGAACAAGATCTGCAACCCGTCTCAGATTCCCGCGTCACATGGTCACTATACACAGACGGAGCTTCTAACGATCAGGGCGCCGGCGCAGGTCTACGACTTGTCAGCCCTGACAACACTGAATTCACATATGCCGTCCGCCTCGAGTTCCCAAGCACAAACAACGAAGCCGAATACGAAGCATTCCTCGCAGGACTACACTTGGAGGACAAAATGGGCGCAAGACACCTTAACACCCATGTCGACTCAATGCTCATAGCGGGCCACATGAACGGCGTCTACGACGCTAAAGACCCGCTCATGGCGCAATAGGTCGACCAAGCCAAGCTTCTCACCCAAAGATTCACAACGTGCACAATCGTCCACATCAACCGCAACGGCAACAAAGAAGCGGACTCCCTTAGCAAAATGGCATCCACTGCTTGGCGCATATGGCCAAATAGGTACGTATCGAAACTCTGTCTCAACCTTTGTGAGCGTTGGATTTTAGCTAAAACAAGATTATATGATCATACAAGTCACAAATCTAGGTGCGGAAACCCTAGATCTGAACAAATTGATAAAATACAAATCACGACACAATCAAGATCATTTTCAATATCATTTTCATAGATTAACTTTCATTCAATAAGCATTTACAAACTGTTTATGTTAATCTAGAATCACACAGATAATCTCTCAAAAACACTCCTAAACCTGATCTGAATCTGGACACAAATGACAACTCTCTTACATAATCAAAAAACTCAAAATCTATATATAGGCACTGCACATTCGCCCCTTTCAACAGGTCGAATGTGAGTGTTTTCCACATTCGCCCGCATCAAGTGGTCGAATGTGTTCTTCTGTTCTTGTCCATTCTACCTTCGCCCAGTTCATATCTACCTTCGCCCTTTTCTTGTCTACCTTCGCCCATATTATCTACATTCGCCCATCCTGAATCACCTTCGGCTATCCACTAACATATGTTAATCAAGTATATCCAATCCTTAGTCGCAAAACGCATCAACAACCTTCAGTACCAATTAGACAAGTCAACATAACACAAACGGGCGCCGGGTCATGGATGACCCCTATCCAGGCATACCTAGCAACGGGCACCCTACCGCCCCAAAAAGCGGAGGCCATAAAAATCCAATACAAATCCGAGCACTACCAACTCATGAATGGTGTTTTGTATCGACGCTCCTACCTCAGCCCTCTTCTAAGATGCGTGGACTACGCAAAATCAGCCTCCCTTATAAAGGAAATCCACGAAGGCATATGCGGCATCCACGCGGGCCCAAGAATGGTCGTCGCAAAAATCATGAATGCCAGATACTAGTGGCCAGGGATGCACCAGGACGCCGTCAAAATCTTGCGCACTTGCTTCAACTGTCAACAGCACGCACCCAACACCTTGCGCCCCAAAAACGACCTAGTCCCAGTTACGGCGGCCTGGCCATTCCAAAAATGGGCCATCAACCTTGTAGGCCCATTTCTAATGGCCCCCGACAAGGTACAATACTTGATTGTCACCGTCGACTATTTCACTAAATGGGCTAAGGCTAAGCCTCTAGCAACAATCAACGCTGAACACGTCAAGAAATTCATCTGGGAATTCATCATTTTCCGATTCGAGTTACCCATGGAATGGATAACGGCACCCAGTTCGCCGAAAACAAAATTAAGACATGGTTAACGCAAATGGGCGTCAACCAGATCTTCACGTCCGTCGCACACCCCTAGGGAAACGGACAGGTAGAGCACATCAACAGATCACTGGTCGCCTAGGATCAAAATGAACAGGCTGGGTCGATGAACTCCCGCATGTCTTATGGGTGCATCGTATCCTCACAAAGACCAGCACGGGTGAAACCCCGTTCAGCCTAACTTACGGCTCTGAAGTCGTAATCCCTGCTGAAATATCTTTTCCGTCACCAAGGCTCCTCAACATCGCGCAAACAGACAACGACAAAGAACTGCGCCTCAACTTAGACCTCTTATACGAAAGACGCGAAACTGTCTCTATAGGCGAGGCAAACTATAAGAAACAATTGGAACGCTACTACAACTCCAAAGTTAAAGCCTGCGCATTCGACATCGGGGATTACGTCCTAGGAGACAATTACGCGTCTCATTCCGAGCGACCAGGAAAACTTGCGCCCAATTGGGAAGGTCCTTACAAGATTCAACAAGTACTGGGAAAAGGGGCATACACACTAGAGAGACTCGATGGCACGCCCATACCTTGATCATGGAATGTAGCGCAATTGCGCCCATGTTACTTGTAAACATCTCAGTTTTGGAAAATACACTTCATTGCCCTACATTTTGTTTACAACTGCGCAACTTTTACTCTAGCTCTAACTTATGAAGTCAATTTACTCTTCATAACTTAGACGACAATTTTCTAGTCCTAACTCGTGAAGTCAATTTGCTCTTCACAATGGACGCCAACTTTACTTCTAACTTATGAAGTCAATTTACTCTTTATAAGTCAGATGACAATTTTCTAGTCCTAACTTGTGAAGTTAATTTACTCTTCACAATGGACGCTAACTTTAATTCTAACTTATGAAATTAATTTACTCTTCATAAATTAGACACTAAGTTCTCCAAGATCATACGTTGATTCACTCTACAAACATTCAGTCCAAACATGAACAGATACAAAAGATTCATATTTCATTCCATCAAATAAGGACACATTTACATACGCAAAAGCTGCCTAAAGCCACAACACATTAACCTATTGAGGAGGCTCATGGGCCGTCCCCGAACTGCCTATTCCATTAGCTTTCGCAGCCGCCTCCTTCTCTGCGCGTTCGCGCCCAGCACGTTCAGACTCCTCTACCCAACGCCGAAAGCGTGCAATGGGATCAGGATCTGACAAGCATTGCCTCACAGCTTGAAGCACAGGGAACTCCATCTTTTCCAGCTTCTCAAGCTCCTCCATCAGCACAGTCTCGGGATTCATATCCTGGAAGGGTTGCGCCTTAACCGGAACTCCATCCTTGGCGGCCAGATACCCTTCCAGCCAACCACTCAGCAAACCGGTGGTACGCGCAGCGTCCACCACTTCAACAACTTGCTTACCCATCTTCGGCTCGTTCCAACAATGATTGAAGACCTGCAACAAAGATACAACTTGTGTAAGACAAACCAAAGTCAAACTAAAGCAAGTAAAAGAGAAAGATAGAAGCTTACGACGGTTATCCCATCAGACATCATCCATAGTGACTTCTCACAATATGACTTTTGAGTATCCAACATCAACGACTTCTCCAGTAGCCAAGCTTCCTTTTCTTTCAAAAGGGCATCAACCTGCCCCTCCAACTCCGAAATGCGAGTGGTGGCCCTCACCACATCTTCATCCTTCTTCTTCAGTTGGCCAGCAACATCGGCATATATAGAGGATAAGCCCTCTAGCTCCTTATCCTTGGCAGCAACAATCTTCTCCTGCGCAGATAAATCTAACTCGGCTTTCTGCACCGCCAGCTGGCGGCGCTCAAGCTCCTTGTTGATAGTCGCAGTAGAGTGTTCCCACGGCCTTCTGCTTCTCCGCCGCATCAGTATCCTTTTGACGCAGATCAGACTCTAGCTTTCGGATCTGGTCTACCAAACGCTGCTTGGCACTCTCAAACACCCCCTTCTCTCTAGCCAAACGATCGGCTTCATTCGCAACCATCGCCCGCTCGTCCAAAAACTCACCCTCCCCGCGGTGAAGGGCGTACAGATTCCCTAGAGATTGTGTTAGATTCATACACAACTCAGAGAATAAGGTACCCCGGTCTTGGGAGCGATGATGAGCACGCTCCGCACGGAGAAGGGCATAGTTCACAAACTCCTCAGCCATAAAGGGGCTAAGGAAGCGACAACTATCGGTTATACGCCACTCAGGCGTATAGACCGGAGCATTTAGCTTAAAGACAAGGCCGCTCGAAGACGCCCCGCCCCCTTCAATCTTCTTCACCTGTGGCCCAACAAAGCCGCCACCTTCACCCATCACTGGAGAATCCTCTAGGGCATCACTCCCCTCAAGATTTACGAAAAAGGGCTCCGCCTGTGACCCATCACCGCCGGAGCAGTCGCCAACTTACCTTGTTCAGTCTTCACGGCCAGCAGGGCCGCATGCTGTATAAGCAGCTCAGCTTGGCGATGCTCCTCCTCTTCCTTCGCCTTCTTCGCGGCCGCTAGACGGGCCTCTTCATCCTTCTGCCTCTTCACGGTAGCTTCCCTGATGCGGGAATCCTCCTCTTCCTTTCTTTTAATAGCGGCCGCAGCAGCACGCTTCTCCTCCTCAAGTTTCTTCAGCGCCTCAGGATCAGGCGCAGTTACACTTGCAACAATATCAGACTGAGCCTTCAGGCGCTCCTCTTCCATTAGCTTCTTCTTCCGCTCTTGCTGCATCTGCTTAATAGAAGCAGGAACAGAGCCTACAAGAAACACAAACTATAAGATAAGAACAACAACTCTAAAGTATTACATACCACTCATACTTACTACTCAATTTCCGAAGGGCTTTCCTGCCAAATGGTTCACGAACAAGCGGAGGAGCAAGATCCATGCCCGTCAAGGTAGGCTCCTCAACACGAACACCCTCCGGAGCGTCCGTCTGAACAGACTGAAAGTACTTCCGCTTTCAGCCTAGCAAACAAATTTCAACTCAAAAAATATATACTAAGCAAAAGCACAAATTCACAAAGAAGAGGTCAAATACTTACCTTCACCAGTCGTACCACCACCTACAGTATGACGCGTACGCGGGATTAGATTAGATGATGATCCACTAGACTTATCATCCGATAAAAAACATAGTCAACACCGGTTGCCGTGCGCGGAGACAACGGCTTCGGGTTGACAAGAAAACCAACTTGCAGAAGGTTCTCAGACGCACCTTCCACCTGCGTAGGAATCAGGAAGTTAACCTTCATCCTCTCCAAAGCAGACTCCGCACCCTCCGGTACCGCAATGTAAGTTGTGCGACACCAGCGGGTGGCAAAAGCTTTGTTAGGACAATAAGGATTGGTGAAACCACTTTTGCAAACCTTAGTCTAATTCACTTTTTGTCAAAATACTCTAAGTATGGAACTGCTGAAGACAAGGAATCAAACTGCTGAAGAAGAGATTCAGAAGTACTGAAGAAGAAGTCATCAGAAGTTCTGAAGTTCAAACCAGACACTTCAACTGAAGAACTGCTGAAGACAAACTACTCATCAGTAGTTTGTCATTCATCAGTACTTAAAGAAGATCTTTTCCACCGCCCTTGTATATCAGTAGTTTAATACTTTAGTATTTCTTTTTGCTTTATGTACAAGTTCCAAGACTGCAACTTGTTTCTGAACTTGCTTTTTGGCAAGGTTCATGTATTTGTAAAGTCTATAAATAGAAGGATTCATCCTTCTGTTTTAGACATTGATTTTAATACAAGAAATCCTTCAACACTTATTATTGTTATTTCCATTTCGTGTTTACTGAGAATCTGTCGAAGTATTTCATTCTCATTCAATACTTAGATTCTCAATAAACACTTCTCATTTATTGTTCTTGATTCCAGGGGGAGTAATAACTCCTGTTGACAAAGTGTAGCTATAAACTTATAAACATTCCGCTGTGCTAACACTCACCAAGAACTTGCTAAACACTTAAGTGTCTACTAGCAAGTTCAAAATATAAGAGCAGCTTAATACACTGATCCAACAATTGGTATCAGAGCTCTGGTTTATCTGATCACATATCAATCTAACAAATTGAGAATCAGACACAGGCTCTTGTTGATATTCAATAAAGGATTATAAGCTCACTTTTTTCAACATCCATCACTTTAAGAGATATTTGACAAATCAATACTCTTTAAAATGGATCCTCATAATACTGGTTCTGCCACTAAACCTGCCATGCTTGTAAGAAATGAATATAACATATGGCAAAAGAGAATGGCACATACCTTGTCACAAACCAACACAGGTTGTTGGAGATCTGTGATATATGGTCCTCATAAACCAGTAAACATAAATCTTGAAACTAAGGAAGAGATTCCAAAAGAACCAAAAGACTATACTGATGATGATTTCCTAAAACTTGAGCTTGATGCAAAAGCTTTTTCTATGTTGGCAATGGCACTCCCAAATGAAATCTATTCTGGCCTATTACATTGTGATAGTGCCAAAGAGCTTTAGGACTGCCTAAAAGAACAGTTTGGAGGAACTGAAGAGGTGATTGCCAACACCAGAGAAATCTTGGCTCAGCAATATGAAACTTTTGCTCACATTAATGGAGAAACTTTAACTCAGCAATTTGAAAGATTTTCCTCATTAATATCTGAGCTAAAACTAAATGGTCAGACCTATAAAACTGTATCTATGCTTCATAGATTTTTAAGGTCTTTACCTGATAAATGGGAAACATACTCAATAGTCTTAAGATCTTCACCAGATTTTAGCTCCCTCACTCTTACAAAACTTCATGGGAGATTACTTACTTTTGAGAGAGAAATTGATCAAAAGAAAAAGTTACAAAACTCTGGTAAAACTGCTGATGACTATCTACCTGGTAGTACAACACTATTGGGACAAGACTCACCAACTTGTTCAAATAGTTTTGGATCTTTTGACCACATTGACATAACTGCTGGGATCTCATCTGAAAGATCATTCCCAGGTTATGACAATAATGACTTTGGTCAAACTGCTGATAACATGTGTTTTATCATGGATGACTTAAATAGTTTCAGTAGTGATGACCTTGAAGAAATGGATATTTTGCACCAACTGGCCATGTTAAGTTTAAAAACAAATAAATTTTACAAAAGGTCAGGAAGGAAGTTTCCAGGACTTAACAGTTCTACAAAAATTGGTTTTGACAAATCTAAACTTAGATGTCATAAGTGTCAAAAGTTGGGACACTTTGCTAGAGAATGTAGAAGCTCTGGCTTTAACCAATCCCAGTCTGGAAACAATTTTAACCCCAATTATAACAGGAATAATGGAACTCAAGGGAGTGCACATTTTGTACAGGCACAAGCTCCACAACACCAATATGTGCCACAAGTACAATATGTACAGATGCCTGCTCAACAGATGCAGAGCCAACAATCAATCCCTCCCTTTTCAGCTGCTCAACAACCTCCACAGCAACAACAACCCTCTCAACAAAGTCTATTTACCTCAGGGTATGTTGACTGGAGCAGTCTTCCTTTTGACACCACAGAGTGCAATCTTGATGCAGACAACAAAATGTTTGACATCAACTGGGGAGAGCCTGACAATGGCAGAAAGAACTTTGCCTTAATGGCATTTGAGGGATGCTCCTCAAAATCTGCCTTGTCTCAGGTATCAAAAGAATCTTTGACAAAAATATGTTCAAATTCATGCAAAGAATCTTTTGCTCTCATAAGAGAGACAAATGTGCACTTACAAGGAAAAGCCAATGACTCTGAGAGAAAACTCACTCAGATAAAATGTGATTTAGAAAGAAAACTTTCTGCAAAAACAAAAGAAGTTTCTAAATTGACTAACTCTGCTATTGAAACCCAAGCACAAATCAAAATAATGATTAATGACCTAGGAAATGTCAGACAAGAGCTTGCTGACACCAAGGTCACATGTGAAAAATGGGTGGAATCTTGTAAGGGGTACCAACTATTGCTAAACAAACAAAGTGCTTCAAATGTTAGGTTTGGCATAGGGTACAATCACACTGAAACACCAACAGATTTCTCTCCCAAAACTACTGAAGATGGGAGAAAAATTGTTTCAGGTGAAACTTCTGAAGAGGAAGAATGCACATCTTTCCATGAAAACTTTCTAAAATCACACAAAGAAAGTTCTTCAGAAGTATTGATTTGTCTTTGAAAGAAAAGACAAAAGAATGTGAAATTTGGGGTCTGTTCAACCACAAAACAGAATTTTGCAGATATAGAAAGGGTATTCAGTTTAATAAGAAAAATCAACAACTGGTTGTGGGAGAACAAATAAAAAATGATTATGCAAAAACCTTTTCTCCCAAGAAACAACAACCAGCAAAAACCCTTTCTCAGAAGAAGACAAAATCTCAACAAAAGTCTTTTTCTCAAAATTCTCCTTCAGTAGTTAGACCTAAATCTTCAGCAGTTTCACAAACTGCTGAGATTAAAGATCTTATGAATATGGTACAACTACTGATGACCAAAGTTGATGGTGGTCCTCAAAAGGATACCACCATTGTGCTTAATGCAAAATCCATTGCCAAAAAGACATGGATTTCTAAACTTGGTCAAGAACAAACTGTAAATGTTCTCAAGAGCAAACTCAAAGCCAAACTGGCTTGGGTTCCTAAATCTAACTAATTTGCTATATTGTGCAGAGAGTTTCCAGAGGCTTGAATAGCATTTGGTATGTAGACAGTGGAGGCTCAATGCACATGACAGGATGCAGATACCTGATAAACAATTTTATCAGTCAAAGAGATGGACCTGTGTCCTTTGGGAACAATGCTAAGGGATATGTGCTAGGACATGGCAATGTCTCCTCTGGCAAAATACAGTTTGACAAGGTCAATCTGGTTGAAAACCTTGAGTACAACTTGCTTAGTGTGTCACAAATGTGTGATAAAGGATATTCTTCCTTTTTCACAAAGACAGCATGCAAGATCATATCACCAGAACGCCAGAAGTTGATAGAGAAGATCATTGAAGATCATACTTTGTTAATTGCCAAAAGATGTGGCAATGTCTATGCAGTGGACATTGAAAAAGACAAAGTACTGAACAACACTGCCTGTTTCTTCTCAAGGGCATCAACTTCAGAAACTGATCTCTGGCACAGGAGACTTGGCCATGTGAACTTTAAAACCATAAATAAAGTCACAAAAATGGGCTTGGTCAGAGGTCTACCCTTAAAAGTATACCAGTGTCAATAACACTGTGTATCCTGTTTAAAGGGTAAACAGCATAAGTCCTCCTATAAGTCTATTGAAGAATAAAAAACAACTGCATGTATTCAACTACTCCATATGGACTTATTTGGGCCTGTAAAGATCATGAGCCTTGGTAAAAAGAAGTACTGCTTAGTCATCATTGATGACTACTTAAGATTTACATGGGTATTCTTCTTATTTTCCAAGGATGAGGCTGCTGAAATCATCAAGTTCTTCATTCTACAAGTAGAGAAGCAATACTCTCTACCTATCAAAACCATTAGAAGTGATAATGGGACAGAGTTCAGGAACAAAACTCTGAATGACTTCTGTTTGTCTAAAGGGATTATTAGACAATTCAGTGTTGCCAGAACTCCTGAACAAAATGGTGTGGTAGAAAGGAAGAACAGAACTTTAATAGAAGGAGCAAGAACAATGTTAGCTGATTCTGGCCTACTTTTATACTTCTGGGCAGAAGCAGTTAACACATCATGTTATGTTCAAAATAGAGTTCTTATTGTCAAGAGACATTCAAAAACTGCCTATGAAGTTCTTCATGGCATGAAGCCCCTTATCTCCTTTTTCAGGGCTTTTGGATGTCAATGTTTCATCTTGAACATCAAGGAATCTATTTCAAAGTTTGCTGCCAAAGTTGACTCAGGTTACTTTCTTGGTTATTCATCAACTAGAAAAGCCTACAAGGTTTTTAACTCAAAGACCAGGATAGTAGAAGAAACACTGAATGTCAAGTTCAATGAGTCAAAACACACTCTCATTCTAGCACATCCTGCTGAACTCTTTGACCTTGACAACTTTCATTTTGAACCTGAAAAGACTGTCACTTCATCCAAACCTACTTATTATGGTGATCAAAGGTTTGATGATGAGGATCCAGCACCATGGACTCCTCAAACAGTCATTAAGTCAACTTCAAACCCATCAGAAGTTTCACAAACTTCTGATTCAACAAATACTGAAGGCCAAACTCAAACATCTGCTTCAGCACCTGCAACTACTGAAGACACTGAAACTGCTGAACCAGATATAATAGACCTCAGTAGTTTGTTTGAAGAACATGAGCCACCAACACCTGTCAGTGGTTTACAACAACTGATTGAACACAAAGATCATCCACTTGATCAAATCATGGGTGATATTGCATCAGGTGTTCTTACAAGAAACCAGCTTTCCAACTTTTGTCTATTCTCAGCATTTATTTCACAGTTAGAACCAAAGAAGTACCAGGAAGCCCTCAAAGACAACAATTGGGTGCAGGCAATGCAAGATGAATTGCTTCAATTCAATTAGCAACAGGTATGGGAAATCTGTCCCTTACCACCAAACAAGCAACCAATTGGCACAAGATGGGTTTTCAGGAACAAACAAGATGAAGCTGGTATGATAATAAAGAACAAGGCAAGACTGGTAGTACAAGGTTACTCTCAAGAAGAAGGAATTGACTATGATGAAATCTTCGCTCCAGTTGCAAGGCTTGAGGCCATCAGGTTATTTCTGGCCTATGCCATTTCCAACAAAATAAAAGTTTATCAAATGGATGTCAAAAGTGCATTTTTGTATGGAAAGATAAAAGAGGAAGTGTATGTTTGTCAGCCACCTGGGTTTGAGGATCCTTCTCATCCTGAGTGGGTGTACAAACTAGACAAAGCTCTTTATGGGCTCAAACAGGCTCCAAGAGCCTGGTATGATACACTTTCAACCTTTTTGCTCAAAAATAACTTCACAAGAGGTACCATTGATAAAACACTTTTCATAAAACATGTTGGAAATCATATCTTACTTGTTCAAATATATGTTGATGATATCATTTTTGGTTCAACAAACACAAAATTGTGTGAAGAATTTAAGAAACTCATGCAATCAAAATTTGAGATGAGTACAATGGGGGAACTGCAGTACTTTTTGGGACTGCAGATTAAACAACAAACAAATGGAACTTTTATACATCAATCAAAATATGTTAAAGAATTATTAAACAAATTTTCTTTACAAGACTGTAAATCATGTTCCACCCCCATGACACCAACCACACAAGTTGAACCAGATGATCAAGGAAAACAGGTTGATCAAACCATGTACAGATGTATGATAGGTTCCCTTTTATATCTAACTGCTTCTAGACCAGATATTATGTTTTCAACATGTGTCTGTGCTAGATATCAATCAGCTCCTAGGGAATCACACCTTATTGCAGTCAAAAGAATTTTCAGATATCTGAAAGGAACTCCAACACTTGGAATTTGGTATCCTGCTTCAAGCAATACCAAGTTATCAGCTTTTTCAGATAGTGACTATGCAGGGTGTAAAATGTCAAGAAAATCAACATCTGGTGGTTGTCAATTCTTGGGAAACTGTCTAGTGTCCTGGCAATCAAAGAAGCAAACATCTGTTGCAACTTCAACTGCTGAAGCTGAATACATTGCAGCTGCAAGTTGTACATCACAGATACAATGGCTCCAATATCAACTTCTTGATTATGGAATCAAAGAGACCAAGACACCATTGCTTGTAGACAGCAAATCTGCCATTAGCATCATTCAAAATCCTGTTCAGTTTTCAAAAACTAAACACATTGAGATCAGGTATCATTTCATAAGAGATTGCTATGAAAAAGGCAAGATTGAAGTGAAACATGTAGCAACAGCTAATCAAATAGCTGACATTTTCACTAAACCCCTTGACACATCAACATTTCAGAAGTTAGTATCCATGCTAGGGATGCTAAATTTGTAAGTGTTTCTATTTATTCTTCTACACATTTTTTGTTTTTCACTTACATCTGTTTTCAAAACACTTGAAAAACTTCTAAAAAGAGAGAAACTACTGATGAACAAAACATCAGTATGGGGATAATTTCTGAAAAGTGAATAACTTCTGATAAAATAAACTTCAGAAGTTATGAATAAAAGTATTTATAAGGTATTTCTCATCAGCTGTTAAAACTACTGAAGAGGAAATGGGAACTACTGATGAAGATAATCCTTCATCAGCAGTTTAGTCAAAAAAGGGCAAATCTGACTTTTCCCATCATCAGAAGTTTGACCTAGTCGGTTTAAAACTTCTGATAAAGAGATTTTTAACCTAGGCGGTTTAAAAACTTCTAATAAAGAAGATCCAAGTGGTTAAAAACTTCTGATAAATATCTTTTTTCAACACTTATCCTTTCAAACACAGAAATTCCCTCCTTCTCTCTCAAGAAAGCTCTCAAACCCCTGAACCTGCAACACAAAATCACTGTTCGATTCATCAACACACACAAACCACATGGCTTTTGTTCTCAAACAGGGACACAATCTCAGAGCCTACTTAGAAAAACAAGAAGGCTGGTCCCAATACGATGAGATCATTGATCTCGTCGTCAAATCCCAATATTTCACCGCTCTCACCATAGACCCACCAATTCATCCTGATACTTCTGGATAAGTCTCTCACCAATCCTATGAACATAGCTATCAATATCACAAGGAATACCAAAATTTATTGCGAAGACTTCAAAAGCCCCTTATCATCTTCAAGCTTTACACATGACGAGTTAACTCTCCTCATCATCTTCAAGCTTTACACATGACGTGTTAACTCTCCTCATCATCTTCAAGCTTTACACATGACGAGTTAACTCTTTTCTTCATGCTTCAAGCTTTACAGGTAACTCTCTTCTTCGAGATTCAAGCTTTACGGATGAAGAATTAACTATCTTCATCCCGCTTCAATCCCTACACATAAAGAATGAATTTCTCTCATTCCATTTTTGTCCGGACCTATTCTTAGGTCCCGCAATAAACGCTCATTCCGTCATACACCCACAGCTTGATAATTGTGCGCGCACCGGTTGACGAGGTTATACAAAACACACGTACACTTGGTTACACGAAAACCTAGTGACGACTGGATGTAACTCAAAGTACACTTGTGAAATCAAGTCCAGCACTCCCCTACCAGAGCTGCATGAAAGCACTGGATTGGGGGACTTGAAGGGATATGGTATCAAAACATCATAAATATCATATCATCGCCCAACTACAACAGGCATAGTCTGGCGTCCATCCGCCCGTTTTACGTCAGCGGATCGTCTAGCGTCCATCCGCCCGTTTTACGTCAGCGGAACGTCTAGCATCCACCCGCCCTTTTTACGTCGGCGATACACCTGGCGTCCAACCGACGCCAGACGCAAGCTCACCCGCCCGTTTTACGTCGGCGATACGTTTGGCGTCCAACCGACGCCAGACACAGACTCGTCCGCCCGTTTTACGTCGGCGGACCTAGTACGCTTCAAAGCTTCCCAAGCAAGCCAGATGAAGCTTCGTCAGCACGACTAGAAGATGCCTTTCGGGGCAGCCTTGGGACTCACACCCCTGCCCCAGACAACTGTTCCTGACGCAACAGGCTGCCCGCCAGAGTTCCCCTCCAATCATAGACTACTCCTAGTCTGACATGCAAAAAGGACGATGACGTGGCAGCCTCCCAGCCAAGATATCTCTCTGACACCAGGTTTTCTCAACTTGTCTCGAGTTTCAAGAAAAAGGATATTTACCCACCGCCCACCGACATCCAATCAGCGGACGCCACGTGTATTATCGTCAGGACGGTAACATCCCCCCTTGCACTTTACTTTCTCCTTTTTTACCAAAACCCACTTGCACCAATTGGGCCAAAGGACTTGGGCCGGAAACTTGGAGACGCCTCTACCTGGGCTGGGCCCCATCAAGGGTAGAGGGTGGGCTGAGAAAGTGTGACATCAAGGTACTACAAAAGGAGAAGCTCATTCTCCTTTTGTTGGCATCTGATATTCACATATACTTTCATTCAAAAAGACTACGAACTCTCTCGTATCTTTTTCAACCCCTTGTTTATTACACTAACCTTTAGAGGCTCAGCTCTTCTAATCGGTAGTCTCCTAAACTCCTTGGTCTTGTCCTTAGACCTACACGTCTTTTATAAACACTCCTCTTTATAAAATACAGAAGAATCACTATTAGGATTAGCGTGTATACGATAATCCCGGATTCATGTTTCTTCATCTGGTTATATATATATATATACACACATTAATAACTCTATATTAATCATAATCTGATATTCAGATGCGGAAGCGTGTAGCAACAAAATAACATAAATAAAATATAACACCAGTGATCCAGTTACAATATATTTTAATTTTAATAATTATAAAACAAAAACCATAGGGATTTTAGAGTCTACCTTGACGAATGCGAAAAATTCGCACTCTAGATGCAACAAACGGTTTCACAACTAAACTGAATAAGAAAACTCCCAACTCTCATAGACCAACGTTGAACACCACGGACAAAAACGGTACATGAGCAAGGGGTGGCGCGTGTGGTCGGCTAGGGTGACGAGAAAGCATCATTGGGGGTTCCGCGACGCAAAGGCTAGTGACACGTGAAGGGCCGATCTCGGCTCGGGTCAGCAGGGCAAAGTGGGCCGACAACATGTTTGATAAGGAGGGAGACGGTTTTGGTGTGTGTGTGTGTTTTTTTTTTTTTTTTTTTTTAAAAAAAAAAATAACCTCTATTTGAGTTTTAGTTTATTATATAGAAACCTTAATTTTACTATAACCCTTAATCTATTTCCTTGCCCAACAAAGAGTTGCCTCTAATTGACTTTTAATTAGTTTTTCTACATCTGACTTCGATTATAAAATAATATCGTTTAACTCTTTAAAGGAAAAAGCTAAGCATCTCTTTTGTTTATTACCCGAAAATAAATCAACCTCGTTTAACTCTTTAAAAATTTTCACTAAATATTAATTACCGCAAAATTGAATACCACGTTTTGTGAATTATAATATTTAACAATTAAATATTATTCTTGTTCGTTATCTAAAGTGTAACTTTTTGAATCGTACCTTGATAGTAACGTTAAATAATCGATAGTGGGACATCTAGGTCCAACAACTGAATCATAAACTCTCCTCAAAACCCGAATCGACTCTTCGAAACGATGTGCGATAGCAGTGGCGTCGGGCAACGGTAGCGATGTGGACGCGACACAGGGAGGCGACAGACAACTGGCAGCGACGCTGTGGTGGTCAGTGATTGTGTGACCAGTGACGCAAAGAGAGGGAGAGGGAGGTTTGGGCGGTTGCTACCGTGATTGTTTTTGTAGTTTAGGGTTTGTGATTAAGGATGTATTTATAAATTATAATCTAGACAATTACATCATAATCCCCAAAGTTTAGTTAATTTTTAACCAGTAATTTGTCCCTCGATCTTATTTTATTATCAAATAATAATTATACTTTGTTTAACTCTTTAAACAATATCCCGTTAATTTAATTATTTCTCAGATAATTAATCTCCATAATGTATCTATATCTCATTTTATGAAATAATATTTAACATTTTAATAGCAACATTAATTTATTGAGTATCAGACATTCAATATCAAACATATATAATAGAACGACCACACTTACAGTAAATTCATGTGGCCTTTGCTATCAGTTAGTCGCACTTAATGGTCGCAATTCTTGATTACAACAATCCTTTTGCCATGTTTTTTTCTTTCTAAATTAATGTGGCTAAAACAAATATTTTAGTGACTATATAATAGAAGAGTTACACTTATAGTGAATTCATACGTTTGTTGTTATCCTTTAGCTACACTTAATAGATGAAATACTTGATTATTACAACCAGTTTGCTACATTTATTTTAAAACTATTGTGTGGCTAAAACAAACGTTTTAATGACCATACAATATAAATAGTCACACTTATAGTAAATTCATATGGTTGTCACTACCTTTTAGCAACATTATGCTTCACTCAACAAAAGAAAATTTGTACCTATAGCTAAAATTTTAAGCTTGTCACGGTCACTAAACATGAATATCGTCGTATGATACCTATGATTACTCAATCTTTTGTCACACTCTAGTGAAAGAAAAAAAAAAGCCGTGTGACTAAAGACACATATTCGTAAGTTTTTTGTGTCGCCGTATACCTGTTTTTACGTAATAACAATAATCCTTTTGTAAAAAAAAAAATAGATTTTTAACACATTTGAGGAATGGGTTCTGGGTTTCATACATCACATGACGTCACATTCTGGGAGTGTGACATCACATTCTGAGATATGTGGCAGCCCTCCTATTGGTATGTGATGTGGGTCAGGGTGTATGAATCCGAAATAGAATGTGTATAGGAATACTCATTTGGAATGACCATTGAAACTTGGAAAACTTTAACCAATCAAGATTGGAAACTACGGCGCCGCCACACATAAAACCACCCAATCCGATACCTACCTTGCCACGTCGGATTTTGACACTTATCACTAGATTCTTTGTATTAGCTCCTGTAATTTCCTACAATACCCAAGGGCATTATTGGAAATCCCCCCACATTCATTAGAATCTCATGTATTTTATAAGTCTTCCCATCTTCTATCAAACATGTAACAACTCTTTCCAACCACATCTTTGTTTTCATTTCAAACTCCAATTATAAAAAGTTAAGAGAAATCTTCTCTTTGACCGTTTCTCTGGCCGGTTTTTAGCTCAATAAGAAAATCTTGGATCTGTCACTGGTTTACTCTGTCAATCATGATCAACTGAAGTCTTAAAAGCTGAAAAGTTACTTGAGATTCAATGAATGCAAGTTAAAAAGATCTCTTAAGATTGGTAAGTGTTTTAAAATGTACGACGATGTTGGCTCATCGGATGTGATGGCGACGGATATGAACTCTATGTTGCATTCGTCTACGTTTAAGCATCCGTCCGATGCCGAGTTTCCTAAGATGAAGGAGTTGATGACTTCGGATTCTTATTCCAATTATGAGCATAATCATAATCATAATCATAATCAGAATCACATTCAGAATAATCAGCAATCGGTCGTTCGTGGACAAACTGAAAGCTCGTTGACTCGCTATCGCTCCGCTCCAAGCTCGTTCTACACACTTATCCTTGAAGAAGGTGGATTCGATGATTTACTTTCTCCAAACACATCCTCAAACCATGAGCCGTTCTACTCCCAACATCAGCAGCAGCAACAACAATTTCAGAAACAACCACAACAATATCCAAAGATAGATGTCTCGTCGGTGTCTAGCAACATGTACGCTAGTCGTTCACCACAAGTGCCTCATATGCAACCGAGTAACGCCAACGGTATCAACAATCATCCAAATCACAATAATCTAGCGAGTTCATCAACATTTAGATCCATGAATTCAACAAACACAAATCTCATTAGACAAAGTAGCTCTCCAGCTGGATTTTTGTCCACCTTGAATTCTGAAAGTGGTAAATTTTTAATTCCAATATTATAATCTTTTTTATTACAACTTGAACATCTTCAAAAACACTCAACAGTGGATATCATGTGTGTTGGTCTATGAACGCTAACAGCCTTGTCGTTATCATAATTATCATTAATATTTAATTACGTAAGATAATCTTCTTTTTTATTTGCTAGATTTGTTTATTACAACTGGCATGCCATTCATAAATACTTAGTTTTTACATCCTCCAATGAAATCGATGCATTTATAAAAAATAAAAATAAAAATAAAAACCTTACTTTTTAGACCACATGATTTATGCCATCAAAGTTTAAATTAAACGTGAAAGTGACTAATTGTATATAAATTAAGTAGTTATATAAATTAAAAGAAAATTGGAGATGAATGTAGTTGACTTTGTTATCTAGGTTGCTTGGCTTTTGGATATTAGAAAAGATCATTAAGAAGTCATTTGTTTTTATATGAAAATGGTTGATAACTGTTAACATCTTGTGTTCATTGTTTAATAACATAATCTTTTAGAGTTGTATGATCTTATATTGTATGTTTTGAACAACTCATTCAATTCGTCAAACTTTTTAGACCTCATTTTTATATTCAGTTTTTAAGTCAATTATTTACGTTAATTTTGATCGAAAAAAGATTCCATTATTCCTGAGCTTTTGGAGTGGGACACATGCTTATTGCATAAAAATATTACATTAAGTATTTTATTCATTAAGATTTTTAACATAAAGTCTTATATTCTATTTAAGTATGTATTAGCTCTTTTATTTATTTTTGTAAATGCACGCGTTTATCTTAGAATCAGTGTGTATATATGTTAGGAATTGTGAGAACCACATAAACACTTGTATAATAATGATAAGAGGATTTCTTTGTATTTTAGTAGCAGGTTTTGCAGGCATGAGAGACGTGGATAAAACCATTTCATCAAGTAGGTTAAAAAATAACATCAATTTCTCACCTGGGCAATCTTCTTCATCAATGTTCTTACCTCAGATTCCAGAAAACAAGAATCAAATAAACGATTCAACATTTAAGAGCTTGAAAAGAACTAGAGATGGTGATTCAATAACATTGGAGAGACAGGTTTCTTTTGATTATCTAATTTTAAAAATTCAACTTTAAAATTGCATACTATTGTGTATTGAAGAATATGAGCGAAATGAAAAATGGTCTTAGGAGGGTTTGAAAATGTTTTGGTTTCTAGAGAGTCCGCTACGTAGGGTAGCAGGCTTAAAAAAATGATACCATATACTCACATATTCGAATCATTTACATAAATAGTAGACTTATTATATTAGAAATTACTTTTGGGGGTATTGGGGAAAAAAACCAAAAATGGTGATGTAGAGTTCTCAATTGGCGGCATCTAACAAATGTAACCTTGATGCCGCCAATTGATATGTGGACATTGAAGCCGCCAATTGAGATGTGCACATTGAAGCCGCCAATTGAGATGTGCACATTGATGCCGCCAATTCATTTCTCACTTTCATTTCTTATATAAACCGAGCCTCTGCCCATTCTCTCCATCACATTCCACACCTAAACAAATACATTATAACCACAATAAAACCCCCATTTACAACACACTGTTTTCTGCGGGGATAAGCCATGCTGTGGCGTCCCTCTTTCTGGGGTCCAAGAAAGCGCGGTCTTTGGATCGGTGTTACATCCACATGAAACTACTTGGATCGATGTTACATCCACATGTGGTATAACACGTGTTGAATGCAACGTTGTCTTTGTAGTTTATAATATTTTGCCGTTGGTTGTCGGTGGTGCTCTCAATCTCCAGTCTACCAAACCCGGACATTCCAACGGTCTGTTTAGGGGAGTCAACTTTCCAGACAAAGGCTGTAGAGCAAGGCCATCCGGTGTTGAAGAATCACATCATGTGATTAGCGACGTCGAAGACATCGGATGATGCGGTTCTTCACCGTGCTACTCTTGTATGGCAGCCTGGGTTGACCATTGGGTACCTGTAGATTTCGTACACATGTTCAACAGATTGATTGATGTTCCCCTGTTTGATTCAGATGGGTTCCCCTGGAATGTGAGAAACGGAAACCATTGGGTACCTGTAGATTTCGTACACATGTTCAACAGATTGATTTATGTTCCCCTGTTTGATTCAGATGGGTTCCCCTGGAATGTGAGAAACGGAAACTTAATGAACTCGGTAGATTGTATAGTTTGATTGAGTAGTTTGGAATTGGTGATCTCGGAAATAAATTGTCTTGTAACTCGGTAGGCTGTATAGTTTGATTGAGTAGTTTGGAAAAATAGTTGTTAAGTAAATTTGTATTATTTGTTTTAAATAAAGCTATCATTATTAACTTGCCCGTTTTCAATCGTTGGGTGGTGGTCCTTGATTCCCGTACCCATCATTATGCGGGGGATGGTAATGTAAATCACTAACATCGTTAAACATTAATAGGAGAAACAACAATACATAATCAAGTTACATGACGAGAAGTTGCTTCACAACGGCATTTGTATAGCTCATCTGCCATGTGTCGTCGATAATTCACACAAGCATCTTCGACGTCGATTTCTAGCGACAACGACTTTTTTCTCACAAGCCTATCCATCATCATACAAACCAAGACACCAGCATTATCAACCTTTCCCTTGTCTTGGGGCACATCTAATTCAACTAAACCAACAGAAGATGTCTTTTGAACAACTGGTTGAATGTGTATGTGCTCATGTTAATATCAACAAGGAAGCTGTTACTGTCAAACTCCTGCTCGGATACACTTATGCTGGGTACTGCTGGGTACTCTCAAACCAGCCAAATTTTCAACAACGACGGGGTTGATATGATGGATTATTTAGCCGCTGAGAGACGTGGCGAATTTGTTGCGGAGATCTATGTTGAATGGCAACAAGACCCTCCGTTACAACAGCTTACTTTTACTAACCTGCTACGTGACGTGTCGAACGTAAATGTACCACCCTTTGGGTCTCAGCATGATTTCCCCCAATGGAACATGATGCCGATAACGAAGTAAATGACGAGGCAGGATCCCCTATGACGGACGAAGAATGTTTACAAGAACCTCAATATGTTGCCGGTAATGACAACAATGACGGGTTTGATGAATCCGGAAGCGGAGACTCTAAAGACACGGAAGATAGTGATGACGAACAACCGGCATCAGAAGACTCTGAAGACTCCGCAAACGAGGCCGATCCTAGTCAGGCGACGACCCAACAGACACCACCAAATGACAACCTGGCTCTCCAGTTAGGTCCACGTCAACACTACGATCCTCAAGATGATGTGGAGCTAACAGATTACATGGTTCAAGAATACGAAGAGGATGAGTTCGTGTTATGGAACCCAAAAGCAGGGGACAATATCCGGCTTGGTATGTATTTCAAATCAAAAGAAGAGGTAGACCGTGCGGTTAGACAGTGGAACATCCGTCGTGGACGGGAGATGTATGTCAAGGCAAGCAAACCGAAGGTATACACGGTCGTATGTTACACCAGACACCCAAAGTTTGTAAATCCTTTCTCTAGTGGCCGCAACTGTGAGTGGCGTTGCACGGCATCGATTCGGCCTGACTCACATTACTGGCGAATTACTGTATGGGCTACAAAACACAGCTGTTATTCTTCGGCCGTACGTAATAGCAACAGAAGTTTAAAGGCAAAGGATATTGCAAGACACATCTTACCGCAGATACGTACGGACATCAAGATTAAGGTAAAACATATCCAAACCCATGTCAAGCAGGCCCTGAATGTTGATGTTTCGTATTCCAAGGCGTGGCGAGCAAGAAGAAAGGCCATAGAAACTATCTATGGTGACTGGGACAGCAATTTCAAGGAGTTACCCACATACCTTATGCGGCTGCAGTCGAGGAACCCAGGTACCGTTGTTTCGTTCTTTAATCATCCGAACGGGGATCCGAATTACCCCACGTTGAAATATATTTTTTGGGCGTTCGCTCCTTGTATCCGTGCATTCCATCGATGCATGCCTGTCATATCGGTGGACGCGACTCATCTGAAAGGACCCTACCGGGGTAAGCCGATCCTTGCGGTAACAAAGAATGCAAACAACTACATCCTGCCTGTGGCGTATGCTGTCGTTGACGAAGAGACTGTACACAGCTGGTGTTGGTTTTTCCAAAACCTTTCTGAGTACGTTACCCTTAATAGCATGGGGGCTTTGTGTGTGATATCAGACAGACACAACAGCATAATTAATGCTATGGAAAACCTTCCACAGTGGAAGGAACCCAACGCCTACCATCGTTACTGTCTTCGTCACATCAGAAGCAATTTCAGCGGGAGGTTCCGAAACAAAACCCTACGGAAACTGTGTTGGTCAATTGGTAGCACATCTCAGAACGTAAAGTATCGCTGGGCTGTTAGCGAAATGAGGCTGAAAAATCAAGAGGCATGGGACTACCTTAACAACATTGATAAGACTAAGTGGACGGTTAGGTATGATAAAGAGCGTCGTCGGTGGGGTAACCTAACGACGAACATCTCGGAGTCCATGAACAACGTCTTGCGTGAAGCGCGACTACTGCCTATCACAGCTCTCATTGACTACACCTTTCGCAGAGACGTCGAACAATATGTTAAGCACACTCAAATTTCGAGCGTTTGCAACACACCTCTACCCCCTCGCATATGGAGCAGGTATGAGAGCCTTTTGGGAGTTGCTATGCAGCATGAAGTGACGATGTACGATGCGAATGCGTTAAGGTGCAATGTTCTTTCAAGGGTTGAGACAAATGACAGGGGCGGAAATGACTACACCGTTGAGTACAAAAAAAAGGTATGCTCGTGTGGAAAATGGCAAATGCAAAGATTTCCATGTTCACATGCAATTGCTGTTTGCAATTGGTTGGGTAAAAGCCCTCACAGTATTACTAGTTGGAAATTCCACACAGACACGTACATTCAACAGTACAACAGTCATTTTTACACCTTGGGGCATAAGTCTGAATGGCCGGCGGCAGAGTGGAGAATTCAAGGGGACCCGTCGATGATTACTACACATCGAGGCAGAGTACGTCAGAGAAGAATGCAAAATGAGATGGATGTGAATTATGACGATCGCCCAAGGCGTCATGCATGCACTCGATGTGGAGAAACAGGCCATAACAGAAGAGTTGTGGAAATGCAAGGCGTCAACGAAATCAGTGAATGACCCTACAGGGTTGTGTTAGTCCTATCATCACGGTCATCTTTTTTATGTTGTTTAGTTTTTTATTATCTGTATCGTCAATCACCCTTTGCTTTCATGGATGAGTTGGGTGACTCATCTCATCATGTTCTGTACTAGCTTTATTTAATAATGGCAGAATTATTATGGTACTGTTAATTTTAATACCACTACTATTATTATCAGAACTTTTCTAAAATAAAAGTAAATAAATACATGTAGTAATGATAGATTTATTTAAAACACATAATACAAATTTATTTAACAACTATTTTTCCAAACTAGTCAACCGAACAAACTATACAATCTACCGAGTTACAAGACAATCTATTTCCGAGATCACCAATTCCAATAGCTTGTGTGTAAGTTTTATTAGCTTAAATCTCTCTGATCCATGATATGAGAGGAATAATCCATCGAGAACTTGAGAAACAGAGAATAAGAGAAGAGATAATAACATATGAGCTACAATGACGTCGTGTTTTGGAAGCTAGAACATAACTTGCCCCGGCTTGAGATATGAGTTTAATTTTACGTAAAGACATCATTGTACATATACCTCCTTATCTAAAAGAAACCATGCCCGTAGTGTTTGAAGCCTAGTTCTTTTGGACACAGGTACAGTGAGATTGATAACTTCTCTATGGAAGTTGCTAGAATAGTTAAACAAAAGCTGAAATTGAACAGTTATTTGGAATGTTTCTGATCATTTCAGTTATGCCATCACTATTCCAGTCTCCCGAGATCACCAATCCCAATATTCTACCGCTGCTTCATTGAGTTTCTATTTTGCGCCTTCCATCTCCATTGCTTCAGTGACATCAACAATTGCTTTATTGAAGTCAAACCTGTAGCCGTGGGAACAGAAAGGCGTTCTTCCAGTCAGCGGTAAATAAGGACCACATTCAGATTCAAACCCATTTGAATGCGGCAGGGGAAGCATATCAATATGTTGAACATTGGTACCAGATCTACAGGTACTTAATGATCAACCCAGGCTGCCACACCGAAGTAGCACAATGAAGAATCGCATCATCCGTTGTCGCCAACGTCGCTAATGACTGACCGTGATTCTTCAACATAGGATGCCCTTGTGCTACAGGGTTTGCCTGGAAGGTTGTCCCCCCTAAAGAGTCTGTCGCCATGAATAGAGGTGGTACACTGGAGATTGAGAGCACCACCGACAACCGACTCTATAATATTATAAACTACAAAGACAACATTGCATTCTACACGTGTTATACCACGTGTGGATGTAACATCGATCCAAGTAGTTTCATGTGGATGTAACACCGATCCAAAGACCGAGCTTTCTTGAACCCCAGAAAGAGGGAAGCCACAGTATGGCTTATCCCCGCAGAAAACAGTTAAAACTCCATGTGAATGTAACATCGACCTAATATCAATAAAAAACCGTTCCCTCCAGAACAATTGGTATTTTCTTTGGTTTTCTACGATAGGTGGCATTTGAGTATGTGTGGTTTGAGTGTGTGGTTTGGATGTGGATGGAGAATGGTAATCTGGTGGGATTATATTTATATGAGGGATGCCTCATTATCAATTGGCGGCATCAAAGGGATGCCTCATTATCAATTGGCGGCATCATGTTTCATTTGGCGGCATCAACATTGATCCCTCATACTTAATTGGCGGCATCAGTATGATCCCTCATACTTAATTGGCGGCATCAAGGATGTTAAATTTGGCGGCTTCAATGTAAACATATCAATTGGCGGCATCAAGGTTTGATTTATTAGATGCCGCCAATTGAGAACTCTACATCACCATTTTTGGTTTTTTCCCCCAATACCCACCAAAAGTAATTTCTAAAATAATAAGTCTACTATTTATGTAAATGATTCCACATATTCACGTGGCAAACGAACTTCTTGAATACATAGACATGGCAAATCTAAAAAAAAAAAAAAAAAGTTAATGGCCAAAATCGTCCGTGAGGTTTGACAGTTTTGCTACATCAGTCCAAAATCAAAACTGTTCACATCTAGGTCCTTCTGTTATACATTTTGTTGTCAAATTCGTCTCTAAGACAAAACTCAGTTAACTATTGTCGTTAACTCTAGGGGGCATTTTTGTCTTTTTGGCTGCCCCTTTTTACATCTGGGTATTTTTGTCTTCTAGTGGTATAAATAACTCTGTTTTAAATTGGGTTTTAAAAAGGGGGCAGTCAAAAAGACAAAAATACCCCTAGAATTAACGACAATAAAAAAGTTTCGATTTTGGACTGATGTAGCAAAACTGGCCAACCCCAGGGACGATTTTGGCCATTAACTAAAAAAAAATGAGTGATCCATACTCCTTTGACTAGCAACTCTCAAGAAACCATAGTAAGGCTTTTATTATTTTTGCTACACCACCTAAAAAAAAAAAATAAAAAAAAAATCACATATTGAGTTGTGTACTTTGTTGCCTTCAGAATGGATTATCGGGACATTATACTCCTGGTTTGGTCCACCATTTGAGCTTGCCAAAAACTTCATCCGAAATGGCACTTGCGGAAAAGATCTTGCGATTTGATCAAGACTTGGTTCCTACCAAGAGTCGTGCTGCACGAGGATGCGCCACACACCCACGAAGCATTGCAGAGAGGGTAAGAAACACTTTAATTAATTTCATATGTATATACATCATGGTGATTTAAAAAAATAATACAATACATAATCAAATCTAATCTAATCTAATACACTTAATGTGTATATGTGCAATTAAATTTGCAGGTAAGAAGAACCCGGATAAGTGCTAGAATGAAGAAGCTACAAGATTTGTTTCCTAACATGGACAAGGTAAAATGTCCAGACAATACAGTTTAATTAGTAACCATAATCCTTAAAGTTTGCACTAAGTAACATAATGTTGGAAATCTCATTTTTATTTCATTTAACCATTGCAGCAAACAAGCACCGCAGATATGTTAGATATGGCTGTTCAGTACATTAAAGATCTACAAAAAGATTTGCAGGTAAACTGAAGAAATCATCTTTATAATTGTAAAAAACACAATCTTCTGCAATACATCCCTTGATACAAGTCATAATACCTCATTCCGCGAATCAAGAACTTTTTATGGAAATAGGTGGTTTAGGACTGAGACCAGTCCTAGCTGTTTTTTTGGAACTTCTTGTACTTCTAGGCAGTTTGCTATCTTGTAAGCAAACTTGGCAAGTGAGCTCCATAGCTTTTGGTGAAAACTTTGAGCGACATTTTAAGTTTGGTGAAAACTTAATGGAGTTTGCTTGCCACACCATCTAACTCCAAGATAACATTGTCATACTTGTAATGAGTTCGCTTACAAGGGTATTGCTGAGCTGCCTAGAAGTACAAGAAATTCAAAAAAAAAAAAAAAAAAAAAAACTAGAAGTACTACTCCCGTCCTTAACAATCTACTTCACAAATATAGTAGAGATTTACCATATTGATTTATTCTCATGAACATTCTTTTTTGTGGGAGTAGACTCTCAAAGATGCGCGGTCAAGGTGCGAGTGTTCAAGTAAACAATGACAGATGTTGGACCATATAAGTTGCTCTCTGATAAGTCTTACAACGGAAAAAGGCGAGAGTGTAGTTTAGGTTTCTTAGATTAAACGTTCTACTTCAAGTTGGAGTACCCATCATCCAAGTCTGGATGAATGTGATTATCATTTGTAAAATCATGAACCTAGGTTTTAATTTTGTTACCGTTGAACATTACATTTTCCTGTGTTCTGTTGGGTGTGTTAATTTGTTGATAACTCATTTGAAGTACTGTTGATTCCATGAAGCATTTGATTTGTGAACCCGGTAACTAACATATGTTAAAAAGGATATGTCATAGCTTCCATTTACAACACGAGTTCTAATCTTATTAGACCATCTCAATATGAGTCCTGTTTTTGGCCGTTTTCTCACAAGAACGCCGACGGTGCCGTCTCCCCTCTAATCATGCCCTCTCTACTTCATTTTCTTTTTTAAAAAAATTAACTATATTGGACAACTCTTAGAACATCTTCAACGATGTGTTGGGAGTGTAAAACAATGGTATGAGCTCTCAATCATCGTCATCGTCATCATCATTATTTGTTATTAAATGAGAATACAACATACATATATAAAGAGAGAAAGAAAGAGGCGGTTATAACAAACTAACACCAACCGCCACCAACTAACTAAACATCTAGACTAATCTAGAAGAATCTAGAAGCTACTCTCTAATATGCCCCCTCAAGCTGAACAGGGCAATGCAACGTGAAGATTGACCATAAGAGCGTCAAAACGAGCTGAGGACAACTCTTTGGTCAAGATATTTGTAAGCTGAGTCATAGTAGAAATATATCGAACCACAAGAGATCCTGCTAGCACCATCTCTCTAATAAAATATAAGTCAATCTCAATGTGTTTCGTGTGCTGATGAAACACAGGGTTGAAAGCAATATATGTAGCCCCAAAGTTGTCACACCAAATAGTAGGTGGACAAGGTAAAGTGATACATAGCTCAGATAACAAAGATCCAATCCATCTAATCTCCATTGCAGTATGTGCTAAAGCCCGATACTCTGCCTCAGTACTCGATCGAGCAACAGTGTGCTGTTTCTTGGAACACCAGCTGATAAGGTTGGGTCCAAGAAAAACACAATAACCAGTATTAGAACGACGATCATCAGGACGATCGCCCCAATCAGCATCAGAATAACCATGAATATCAAATTGATCAGACCGTCGATAGTCAAACCATGTGTAATAGTCCCTCGTAAGTATCATAAAATGTGCTTAACAACGCCCCAATAATGATCAATAGGTGTCTGTAAAAACTGAGACACCTTACTGACCGCATAAGCAATCTCAGGCCTAGTTAATACCACATACTGTAATGCCCCCACAGTACTCCGATACAGCCCGAATTGTTATTAGGGTTATACACAAATCAAACGTTCAGCGAACATTTCATGAATTGTTCTGCAGGAAGTTCGTTTGTGTTTGTTTATTTAATAAATGAACGAACACAAACAAGAATTTATGTTTGTTTAGTTAAACAATCAAACATGAAAATAGGTCATGTTCGTTCATTTATGTTCGTGAATGTTCGATAACGTGTTTGTTTATGTTTTTTGGTGTTTGATAGTTCATATGGGAGTAAATTGGCAAATTTGTCCCTGAGGTTTAACCAGATTTGCTATATCTATCTAAAACAAGTTTTTTTTCTAACCTGAACCCTTCAGGTTTGCTTTTTGATGCCAATTCCATCCAATTTGCTAACTCGGTTTAAAATTAACATTAAGTTAAGGGCAGATTAGACATTGTACCTATTTATTTTTTAATTAAAAAAATAAAATGATGAATTATTTAAAAACCCTTTCCCCACCCTCCCATTTTTTCTCTCTCTCTCTCTCTCTCTCTCTCTCTCTCTCTCTCTCTCTCTCTCTCTCTCTCTCTCTCTCTCTCTCTCTCTCTCTCTCTCTCTCTCTCTCTCTCTTCCTGCACACCCCCACCCCACCCACCCCATCTTCATCACCACTATCATCACATTGTTTAATTTGAAACCAGTGAAATTAAACTGCTATTATTAATGATCTATGCAGACACCCTTCCACTTTTCAAGATTACAAGAAACACCTTTTGCACAATACTCAATTCAAATTATTTTACAGAACTAGTAAAGGGTCCAAATAATGATGATCCATGTAGATTTCTTGAAAAACATTAAAGAAATTTAAACCATTTGAACTCGGGTATATCTGCATCAGTCTCTGTTTCATCTTGTTGTTGTTTTTCTTGGACTACCGGTCAGTGGGTTTAGGGTTCATCAGGGCTTGTGGGTTGGGTCCAGTAAATTTAGGCATTCGGGTCATGAAAGATTCGGGTTTCTTGAAATGGGTTGGGTTGAAAATGTGATATATTTGATAGGAGTTGGGTTTGGGATGAGAGTTATCTACTTTATGAAGCTAAAGATTGTTTTATTGTTAGATGATGGGTTTAGATGTTCTAAGAATGGAAGACTTGATAGGTTTTATTCCAGGTCAGAGTCGATGGCTGCTGCAGCCATGAACTCATGATGTTGTTCGGCGGCGATTAGGGCCAGGTCTTCCATGTCGCCGTTCATCTATGGATTGTTAATTACAAGACCTGTAAATTTAATTTTATTACAATTCAAAATTTTAGGGTTAATAATATTCCTAAATTATAGCTGTTGTCGATGGCTGCTGCAGCCATGAACTCACAGCGTGGAACGGTAACCTACGGTAAGCATTCTATGGATTTGGTTTTTGTGTGGGTGGGGGGGGGGGTGTTTCCATACCAAAATAAATTACTAGTGACGGTGGAGGAGATGGTAGTGGTGGTGGTGAAAGGTGAAGGAGGTGGCTGAAAGGTGAAGAAGAGGTGGGTGAAATGTGAAGCAGGAGATGGGTGGTGGTCCCACTTAGGCTTTTAAAAGGAATTAAAAAAATCAAAATAAATTAAATATAGCAAATTTACCAATTTTCCCTTCTTTTAACAAGCAAAATGACCAAATTAGCCCCCATTTAACTTATCAAGTTAACTGGGTTTACTTTTTGGATGGAATTGGCATCAAAATGCGAACCTGAAGGGTCCAGGTGAGAAAAATAAACTTGTTTTGGATGGATCTAGCAAATCTGGACAAACCTCATGGACAAATTTGGCAATTTACTCTTCATATGGGTTTTTAACTTTTTTTTTTTAATTTAAGTACCTCAAATTTCCTAGTGGTAGATTATTTAATATATACGAGTGTATCACATATTAATATTGCTTTACGTATTTTGATTAACTATTATTTTGGGTGGATTAAACAAGGATTTCAAGTTTAACATGATAAGTTTGTGTTTTTATGAGACATTATGTGATTAAGATTATGTGAAGTATATCTGGGTAATTGGATTAGTATATTTTGGGTGGAGAATGTTTGTGATGAAAAATGTTGATAATATTTAGAATTTACTATTTGTTAGTTTGTGCTCGGTTTTGTTCATTAATGCTTGTTTGTGTTCGTTTACGTTCATTTGTGTTCGCTTTTGTCCAACACCTTAATTTAACAAATAAACACAAACGAAAACGAACAAAACTTAACAATCGAGCATGAACAGAAATCTCATTCGGTAACTGTTCATGAACAGTTCGTGAACCCATTATTTCCTTAACAAACAAACACGAACATAAAATCTCGTTCGATAAGGGTTCATGAACAGTTCGTGACCACGTTATTTTCTTAACAAACGAACAAGATCAAAGCCTTATTCGTATTCGTTTGGTTCGTTTGCATCCCTAATTGTTATGTTTGGTATTTTTCTAGGAAAAAACAATCCAAAATGTCATGAAAAAATGATGCATACATATCAAGTTTTAATCTTTCTCACATTTCTCATAAAAACCTATTTTGTTACGAAAACCCTACCCAGCACATATCAAATATATTTGTTGACTGTTCTAAAGAACTTGTTTATGATAACACTAACAAGAATATTAAATTTTATCGAGACTTTTAAGAAAAAAATAACAATTATATTTAACTTGTTGATAACATAAGGGTGAGCAGGGTGGTTCGTGATAGTCGTGACCATCACGACCATCGCCCCCACCAAATCATCACGGGCACGAGGCCAACTTGTGACAGTCATCGCGGAGAAAATAAAAGGGAAAGTGATAGTGTGATAGGTGTGATGGAACTTAGACCACCCCATGTGTTTAGTGATGGAATATGATGGAGTGTGATGGAATGAGGGGTACGTTTGGCAATGAGCTTTTTAGAGCTTTTAGGAAAAAGCTCATGCTTAATAAAAAGCCTTGTTTGGTTGAAAGAGTTTGAAGCTTGCAGGTTAGAGAAAAAACTCTATAGTGAAAAGCTACTAGTACTAGCTTTTAAAAAAAAAAGCTCTGCTAGTTACAAGCTTTTAACTAGTAAATATCACAAATACCCATTCTATTTTAAAAATAAAATAAAAACCTTCTTTACAAGCTTTTAATTATGCCCATTTTGGTCATTTTCTACATTTTATTAAAAGCTCATGCTACTCTACCAAACACCAAAATATATTTAAAAAGTTTCCAGCTACCAGCTTCCGGCTTGCAGCTAACAGCTTCCAGCTATCAACCACCAGCTAGTTTTGCAAAACATACCCGACGTGGCATAATAAAATTGGGTGTGATGTTGTAAGACCATGTGTAATGGGCATTATGTGGGTATAAATGAGTTTGATAATACCCTTAACACCATCCCCTTGGGCATTATAGGGGCATGAAGAAGGAGGGGCATTTGTAGTATAATGCCCAAATAGGAGAAAAAAATAAGGAAAGTAATAATTAAGGGGGCATTAAAAGGGATTAACCATTACACATTTTTTGAAGAAAGCATTATGATGATAATGTGGTGCAAAATGCCCCTTAAGAGGCATTAACCATTACCCATAGTCGAATGGGTGTGATTACCACCCCACCCACCTTAATGCAATCTCAAAGTTGAAAACACATCAAAATTTCTGACGCATATTTCGCAAACACTTAAATGATTTAAAATGAAGATTGCATATCAGGATCGAGTTAATGAAATTCAATACATCAAAATTTATTTTCAAGCAGTGATTACAAGCATTATGGATTAAAAAACAAACTTACCCAGTAAATTCCACTATAACCAAAAGTTATTAGTAGGGTCTGGGGAGGGTAGGATGTATGCACACCTTTTCCCTATCCGTAAGGATAGAGAGGCTGCTTTCAGTGAGACCCCAGCTCAATAATAATAATAATAATAATAATAATAATAATAATAATAATAATAATAATAATAATAATAATAATAATAATAATAATAATAATAATGGATTAATCGCTGTTAAAAATTCAATCAGAGTACCCGTAGTGGCAAAGTTATGTGGCGTTATAAGCCACCATAGCGCCGGGAACACCGCCCCCCAGGCGCTATGGTGGCGTTATGGTGGTATCAAGCCAACAGCATAGCGAGCGTTTTGCTTGTGAAATTGTGCATTTGACCGTTCAACAACGGTCCAAAATTAAAAAAAAAAAAAATCTGATTTATTTAATTATTATCTATATATATATACTTCATCTTCTACAACATAAACACACACATATACAATTCACACACACAAACAATTCATACATACACACACTCTTTACAAACCAAAAACCAAAAACCAAACCTATGGCAGCCTGGACGAATACAGAGCAACTCGAGTTAGTGCGGGCGTGGATAAACGTTAAGGAGCTCCCGTCAACCAATAGGCGGGCTTTTTGGCAGGATGTGTTGGTTGAGTTCAACCAAATCACGGGAACGAACCACCGTAACGTTGACCAGATCTACAGTAAGTGGCATTCTATACGAACTAACGTTGATAGGTGGCATGGAGTCTATTCAGCGGCGATGCAGGCGCACCCAGGGGTTAGCGAACAGATGGCAATTCAGTTGACACACGACGCCTATCGTCAACAATACGATAGCGACTTCTCAATCACCAATCTTTTGTCGTGGTCTCTGATGCGTTTTCACTATGTTTAATTTTTAATGTTTAGGCTTTATGTTTAATGTTACGTTTTATGTTTTGTGTTCTATTTGTAATGTTTAATGTTTTAGGCTTTATGTTTAATGCGTTTTCACCAATCTTTTGTGTTTAATGTTAGTTTATTTTAAAAGATTACATAATATTTTAAATTTAAACCACATAAACACATAAAATTACAATCCTAAATTACTTATTACAAACAGAGTTCCTAATCCTAAACTACTTATTAAAACGTTACATAAACACATTACATAAAGACATAATATAATCCTAAATTACTTATTAAAACCTAAACCTCCCACTACGGAGAGTAGTTGTCCCACTCGAGTGTGTAGTACTCGGGGGATAGGGAACGTGAGCTGTCCCTCCCATCGGACCTTGCATCCGAGGGGAAGTAGTAGTTCTTCATCTAGGGCCAAAAATACGAGGCCTTCAAAAAAGTCGAGGACCTCTGACTCGGTTGATCCCGAAACGCCTACGTCTGACGCGCGTTATGTCGACCTCAACTCACCAGAAGAAAATCCCTTTTTTGTAGGGGAGGAGGGGGCGGAGGAGCTACCTCGTCCCGCCGGTCGACGGGCTGCTCGAGCTGCACGGACGGAGTCTTCGTCGGGGGTTGATAAGTTAGTCCCGGCATTTGCTGAAATGAACCAGCGGCTCCAAGACTTGCGCGATATCGGGGCTCAGCGTATCCAAGAAAACCGAGAGGTCGTTGACATCATGAAGGAACGACAGTTTGAACGCGACTTTGCTTTTTACACGGCAAACTTTGACCACCTAGAGGGGAAAGCGCTGGAAATGGCTTTGAGCCGAAAGGCAAAAATCGAAAAAAAATATGGTTTCTAGTATTTTTATCTTTTATTTATGGTTTGTAATTTTTTTTTTTAGTATTTGTATTTTTTTTTTGTTTTAGTATTTGTAATTTTTTTATTTTTAATGAAATATTATTAAGTATTAAATATTCTTATTTAAATAAAAAACAATAATTAACCAATCATTACCAATCATTTATAACCCCAACATAACCCTCCTTCCCACTACACCCTCTTTTTCCATAACCCCAACATAACACCTTTTCTATTACTTTTTAATATTTTAATCCTATAACCCCAACATAACTATCCACCACTACACATACCCTCAAAATCAACACATGTGTTGCCTACATGCACGCTTATACTGATAATTATTAGATTTACATTGAAGTGTGTTATCTCATGTATAGTTTAACCCCCTTTTTATTGAGAAGTAATAGCGAAACTTTTTATGTAAGTGTAGAAATGTGTCACCAAGAAGCTGAAACACCCAAACAAAAAAGAGTTACCAAATTTTACATCACAAAATGTTAAAATTGGTGTCATCTCTTCCCGTTAAGGCTAAGGGGGTGTGTTGATACACTACATGCCAACCCATCAGAGTTGCAGGTCCAATCGTCATGTTGGAAAAATAGGTGAAAATGCTATTGTCACAATTTTGGGAAAATGATTTTCCCTAAGTTTTGGACAAAAATATATATTTGAAACTGATGTTTATTTATATATTTCCTTGTGGGTTTATGTTCTATGTTGTGAGAACTCCGCAACGAACCAAACCACGTCCAAAACGGAGCAAAGATGAATGAGATATCGATGCTCAAAAGTAGAGGAGTGAAACAACTAGTTGGGAATGTGAAATGGAAAGTTGCAAGGAGAACTTGTCCCACATTGGAAGGGAGATGAGTCTTGGACTTGTTTATAAGGAAGGACTCCCCATCCTAAGTCTTTCATGGAATCACACACTATGGAAGTCGCGAAGCACCCTTAACTCGCACTCGCACACGCGCGCGTGGCGTGGGCGATGAGGCGCAATGTGGCGCTTTGATGGCGCACTTTGCACTTCGCACACTCGCATGGCGCGCGGGTGGCGGACTCGTGACGTAGAACGGGATTACGTGGTGCGCGACTTCGTGGCGCGCGCGCGTAACTCATGCCTGCGTGGCGGGTCAGACACCAGTGTGCATCTGACGCACACGCGAACTCCCAACGGTTCAGAGCTGCAGTGTAACTGACGAGTCAACAGTTTTGACTGAGAATTAAAAGCAGCATTAAATGCCGTTAAAGACGTTTAATGACATTTAATTTTTGGCATTTAATTTCTTTGACTTCCTTTGACTTGTACCAACCCTTGGCTCCTATAAAAGCCAAGGTATTGGCATTGCAGCAGACACACCAACAACACACTACTCCTCTTTAAAATCTCTCTAGCAATCTTTCTTCTCTGTTCTTATCAAGATCAAGGTACAAGTCAGGTTTAGTGCTCACTCCGGCAGTACACACTGCTTCGGCTGTTGTACCCTGGGAAACAAAACGAGTCTCCGGTAGGCTCGGAATTTGTTTTAAGGGCCCCGTGTCAAACACGATCCTCAGCCACAATAATTCTAATTTCTCATCATCTTCTTGTATTTTCTTTTCTTTTTAGTTGTAATAGTATTTCATTTTCTTTGCTTATTGTATTGTAAAATTAATAAGAATTATTTATTTATTTTGCACGAACCGTTCCTACACGTCAAACACTGCTGAAGTGGATCTGCTCAAAAGACAAGTGAAGAAATTGGCCCGTTTGATTAATTGAAGGAAACCATCTGCACGTTTACATTTTTATTTTATTGCTGCATTATTTCCTTTTCTTTATGAGCAATTTACTGCATTGGTAATTATTATAGTTGGTTATTGCATGTTTAAAGTAGCGGAGCATTATGTCCACGTAATTAGTAACATGGGTTATCTTTAGCATGTTTAAATTCTGTTTTGCATTAATGAAAAAATATCAGAAAATTGTCTCACATTGAACTCTCTCTTCCCTGTTTTTCTTTTGGAGTTTGGCCTACTAAAACAAGGTTGCATCATCTTGGTGCTTTCATTGACGTCTCCCCCTTCCGCCACCATGCCACCATGCGAAGACTCTTCCACTTCGGAGGATCTTCCATCTTCCATCACAGAACAATTGGCCCAACTTATTCTGGTTTCCAGAGAATCGTCCAAGTCCCAGGCACAATCTCAAGCACAAACCAATGCCCGTCTAGCAGCCCTTCTTAAAGCTACCGAAAACCTCACAACCAGTATTGATACACAATCCATTGCAACCGCCCACCTCATTAACCACATTACTGATCTCACCGACTAACTAAATACCGATGCCACTTCTTCAGATCGACCCCGACAACAAGTCAATCGCTTGGAAAACCAAAACCCCAACCACAACCCCCGTCCTCCAAAAATAACCTTACCGATATTTGATGGTTCGAACCCGTTAGGCTGGATTTTCCAAGCCGACTACTACTTCGCCTACTATCATATCCCACCCGGTGAGCGTGTTTCCTTAACCACATTCCATTTCGTCGGCAACATGCTTTCTTAGTACAAAAACTAGGCCAATAATGATTTATTAGGCTCTTGGACTGAATTCAAACACCAATTGGAATTAAGATTTGGCCCCTCCACATATGAAAACCATGAGGCTACCCTCTTTAAACTCCAACAAACATCATCCGTCACCGATTACCAAACCGAATTTGAACGTCTTTGCAATCGTATTACCGGTTTATCCCCTCAAACCTTACTCACTTGCTTTATCTTTGTAACACCCCAACCGATAGCGGAAACATCGAGGTGTCACGTAGTGACGATTGTTCAATAGCTCATGGACTAGAAATGTAAATATTGATACATTGACTGAGTAAATTAATTACAATGAAATGAGATACTAAAATACAACGATTAAAAACTAGCAATCTAAACTGAAATATAGTAAATCTCAAGTCTAAGTCTAAGTTCCAAAAGCTTAATAGTGATCTCATAACAACCTAAAACATGTACGAAAATAGTTTGGTCAATACAAAATGTATTGGTGAGCATACCCGTTTGATACATATAGTAAAGAAAGGTTAGCAATTCATGTGTTCTATATCGTTTGCAAATATGTAATAAGTAGTATCCGGGTCAAATCAACCCTATGAAAATGAAATGAAATTTATGTATAGTATGCGCTAGTAACAGTAGTAATGAAACACATAGCAATGACCAAGGTCTCTCAACAGAGTCACAAGGGGTATATACCATAAAACTATTCATTGAAATCCTAGGCCGCAACGGTTAATGATTTGACAAGTCATAGATACGCAAAGTAACACAAAGCACACACACATGAGAATTGCTCTTAGTGAAAAGAAACAGTAAGTTGATATAAGGTACATGAGTAACCCCAAAAAGTTAAATGAAAAAGGGGAAAGATATACTCACAGTTTGTGAAAGCGATCAAAATTCAAGTTAAGCGGTCGTGAGCTAAGTAATGGGAATTCTAAAGAATCCAACCTATAATGTATAAGAGTACTAATAAGGAAATGTCTAAAAGTGTAAGGTATCTAGAGTTCTAAGGCATTAGGGTTTGCTAAGTCGATTTGGGGAATTAGAGTTTTTTTTTTTATCATAAACCGAATTAATATAAAAGTTAAAAATAATATGTCAAAGTTTGTAAGTGTGATTTAGGTAATATTATTATTACCAATTGAATATTTAGATAAAAATATGGTTTGAATAATTAAGGCAAAATAATTTTAGTTAATTACTTTAACTAATTATTGTAAATAAATACAATAATCATAAATATTGAAACAAATAATTATGAGTTACACAATGATCCAAAAATATTAGTTTTATAGAAAAAGAATGTTTTCTGATGTAAATAAATGAAAATAATTTTCTCATAAATTTTCTCCATTTATTTGCATTTAAAACTGATTTAATGAATTTAAATCATGTTTAAATGATTAAAAATAGAAAAATCAATAAAAATAAGTGTTTTCTAAACCAATAATTTTTACTTCAGATCATGATGATTAGAAATAATTTTCCAAAAAGTTTGAGATTAAAATCATTATAAATGATTTTTTAATCAATTAAATATGATTAAAGCAATTTAATTCAATAAAAATATAAAAATAAGACATTTTCCAGAAAATAAAAGTGTGGTATTTTTCCCTATGGTGTCAAGAGGTTACACCTAAATTTTTATAATTTTTGGATAAAAAATGGATTTATTATGAATATTTCAAAGTCTATATATTATATATATTTAAAGAAAATAAGAAAATTAAAATTAAAAAGGAAATAGCCCAAAAAAATACAGATTCGCGTCCAAGGGGACTCGAACCTGAGTGGCTCCCATGTAACATTCATGCACAAACTACTACACTATAAGTATTTTTGTTATAAAGGTTAGAAAGAAAAATATAAGATTATTATTCAACATTCCATCTTCTTCCCCAAATCACACATAAACCCTAACCCTAAACCTATTTTAATTGGCCATCAACCAGAAATGATTAGAGCCCGGAATTAAGGGTCTTTCATTCGGATACGATTTTAGAACAACATGGCAAGATAAAATTGGACTCACAAAGCCGTATCATGGTCGAACAAGAAGGGTGAAGTCCGCAGATAAGAAAGTCGATTATGAAGCTTCTTGGACGTGTTTTGAGTGGTTTGTTTGTGGGTTTCGAATGATTAGAGGTGCAGAAAAGGAATGGAACTATCTATTTATAGTGTTGTTAAGACAAAAAACGTTTTTTGTGCCATTAAAGGTCCGATCGGTTAGAACAACAAACCCCAAATTAAACTTGATTAAAACACTTGTAACTGTCCGAAACGGTTGAGAAATGATGAAGATACGTTTTAGGATCATTAAAGAGTTGAAACGAACATTAAAGGATCGAATTGACGTTCGCCGGAGATGGATTCCGGTGGCCGGATATTGCCACGCCAGAAAAGCGAGGGGAGGGGCAGGAGGCACATCAGATTTTTTAAAAGTTTTGGGCCTTTGGCAGATTTGGTCCCTCCATGTTTAACTTAGTTAGTTTTTATTATAATTTGCTAACTATTTCTATATAATAACTTAACCAAGTTAAGTTAGTTTAACCAAAAAGTTTCTAAAACTTTATAAAACTTGGAATTTTTATAATATCCATTCTGGATGACGTTTCAACATACACATTTGATTAAAACTTATACCCAATCCATAATAAATATAAATGATAAATTTTAGTTCGCTCTAAAATTAAATTTGAAAACAACGAAACTTACAGGGACTATAATGGAAATATTTGAATGACTATTATTATCAATTAGATGAAAGACGAGGCTGACGGATGTCACAGTCTCCCCTACTTTAGAAAATTTCATCTCGAAATTTCCTTCAAGTGGAGGGTCCTATGGAACAAAAGGCGTTGTAAAAGGCAAGTAGGTTTTAAAGAAATTTTCATTCTCCCGGATTTGACAAAATTTATAATAGTTGTCTAATATCTAAGGTAAAAGTTTCAAAATCTTTGACAGTTGACCCGAGATTAAGAAATTTAGAGTTTATATGAGAAAGGCTTTGGGAATGTGTAACTGGTGAGGGCAGAGGCACTGATGAAGTAGTCTCCCCTACTTTTGAAAGATTTCTGACCGAACTTTATTAAGGACATGCAACAGGATTTCGACTAACAGAGAGTGTAAGAGTATACAAGGTTTGTGTTTTCTGTGTGGGTGGTCAAGAGAAAGACTCTAGGAAGACGAACATATGCTCGTGTAAGAATGTTCTTATCGAAAATGCTAGCTATTAGTCAAAGATCGAATGAGGAGATAGTAATGGGTAGGTTCTTGGTTAGACTCCTAGTCCGCTCCCGAAATATCGTTTATGCTTATATATAGGGTGTACCACAGCTAACCCATCACACTCCCGATACTTTGGACTCGTACTGATTATCTACCAAAAGCCTAAATAGAATTACACACCACCCTTATATGCCTGTAAATCCATGATTACGTTCCGGACCGTAATCATCGATTTACCTTACACTAGAGTGTTATGCTTTTCCATAACACTAACATAAATAATACCAGAAACAAATGCGTGCAACCAAAACACGTTAAGTAATAGATGCTGCAATGAAATAATGTGTAATCATGACATGGTTAGAGGTTCTTCCCCTCTCGGGTTCACCTGTTAACCGAAATGAGAATAATGTGTAAGTATAAGACATGATTAGGGGTTCTTCACCTTTCGGGTTCACCCTTAACCGGTAAATTTTTGTTCACAACGTTGGTTCTAAACCCTCATATTGATAAACTCTGAGTTTTACACCGTTCCCCTCGGGTTAAAGAAATACTCTAATCCGAGTCGTACGTGGGCACTGGCTTAGATCTCATACGAGTTATCATTTAGTATGTTTATTGACCATGGTGTTGAAAAAAATAATGTAAAGTATAATAGGGTCATGCTCAAAACAGGGAAAAAAATATGCATACCAAATATGCGTTCATATAAGTATATAAGTATAGCATAAAATTTCTATTGAAAGAATAGTATAATAATCGAGTAAATCTCACAATTGCACAAAATGAAAATAAACGAGTTGAATTAATGCTCAAAATCAGTGTTGTAAGAATAACTACTAATAACTAGTGCGAGAATAATTGTGAATAATGCGTGAGAATAACCACCAATAAAAGAATAATACGAGAATAATAAGATAGTGTGCGAACGTAACTATAAATAAAATGGTGTAAGAATAAAATTATAAAATTTACTGTAAATGAAAGTGCGCGGAACAGACGTATAGTCTACTGGCATGATGATAACTTTTTAGAAACCGAAGAATGTTTTAAGTTCAAAACATGTTCACTTGAAAAGATTCGTGGGTACACATTTTCATGTGTTTACGACAAGTCGAGTTTGAAAAGTGTTATGAGGCATATTATTAGTTGCAAGTTTCTCCCGAAAACATATATTGGATACGTCATATGAAAACAAAAAGGTTTACATTTGACTTGTAAAATATGCAATACAAGTTTATAAAATGCAAGATGAAACCATTCCATGAAATATGTGTAATTCTAATGTGTTTCAAAAGACCAAGATTTAAAATGGCGTGAATGATAAGAATCAACGTGTGTAATACGAATAGATTCCCAATATTTAAGAAAGTTTGTGGTTTCAAAATAATGTGGTTGTGAAAAGCTTATAAATATAACATTTCCTAAAGTAAACTTAAGATCAAGTCACAGCAAGAGAATTGATAGGGGTTGAGTTGAATCTCCTTGATAATATTTGAAAGGTATGGGTAGGACAGGTATGAGATGGTGAATGATCCCAGATGCCTTGATAAATTTTTGGAAAATAGAATTTTCTGTATTTAAACATTTCTTTTACTTGTAGGTTGAAAAGTCAAAAATTTTCAATTGTTATGAAATGTTTGAGAAAATCTAAGTGTTACCCGTTAAGACTGGGTAAACTTGAGACCTTTTAATCGTCAAACTTTTTCGAAATTTATATATTGAAAGATTGTTTGTTTGTAAGGATCGTTGACGTGGCTCTTTGGGCTCATAGCGGGCTACTTGTTTCAAGGCACAAGGTGTATATAAAGTGTGTACTAATCTGGCGAATCGGCTTTGTGAAAAGACATACAGGATAAGTTGCCAAGTTAATCGTTTTAGAGAGTAATGTACTAGTGCCTATCGTGTAGGTAGGCAGTTATGTATGAGTTTAGTCTGACTAAGAAGTGCTAACTAATTGTAACACCCCAACCAATGGCGGAATCATCGAGGTGTCACGTAGTGACGATTGTTCAAAAGCACATGGTACTAAAATGTAAATATATTATTGAATAATTTAAATTGTCTTACATAGATGAAATGAAAAAAATAAAAATACAAAAGTCTGAACGAAACATGAAATTTGAATTAACTTATTAAAAACAAACACTAAAATCCAATGCTATGGAACTAAGATCAAACTGCACCTGAAACATGCACAAAATAGGTTTGTCAACATAAGAAATGTTGGTGAGCATTCCTAGTTTTAATACATATAGTAAGTTGGAAAATGGTATACAATTCAAGTGCAAAGCTACAGTGCAAATATGTAAACTATGTTTCATACAAATGAGCGAAATCAATCCTCTGACTGTATAATGTACTAAATGAACGGCGGTGTACTTATCCAAATAATTGGATAATAACTTAACAATGACCACGGATTCTCCGATGAAAAAGGGGGAGAATCAATCTAGGCGGGTTGTCAATCCAATAGCGCTATCCAATGTTAAGGTCGGCTTATACAATGTTAATGATTTCACTAAGTACAAATTTATTCTACATGTAGTGTCTAAGCATAAAGCACGTTTGTAAGCAAATGCACATAGTACTAGAATTGTATTGTAAAAATGTAAAATTGTATGTGTAATTTGTATAAGTGTACATGTAACACCCCAAGAGTGAATAAAAACAAAAAGGGGATAGAAATACTCACTTTCGCCAAATGACTAGATGACTAAGCGAGCGTGAAAATGCGAGCAACCCAAAGATTCAACAACGAAACTAGTCCAATTTAGAAGAAAAGAAACCGAATAGCAAAAATATCAAGCTTCCAATTCGCCATTTACATAAAATCAATTTATCTAGTATATGTTATAATTATTATTATTATTATTATTATTATTAAAACTTTATATATATATATATATAGAGAGAGATATATATGTATGAATAATTATAGTTGTGTAGGGGTTCAAAATACCACCAAAAATAATATACTTGTCGTAACGTATAATTAATAAATGCGTAATGTTACAGTCTCCCCTACTTTTAGGAACTTCGTCCCGAAGTTAAGAGAAACACTAGTCCTACAATTGGTCAACTACTGAAAACCTTGATAAAATTTCACACTACCTTAATGTACCTGTAAATTCATGATTACGTTCCGGACCGTAATTACCAATTTACCTTACATTAGGGTTTTGCGTCCTTTTATGACTTTACCGATTGTTAAGCAGGTCTGACAGTCTCCGCCAGTCGTTGAGCAGGTGGTAGGGCCTCTCCCGACTGTTGGAAAGACATGATGACCTCTACCAATCGTTAAGCTGGTTGTTTGGTAATTAACTAATTGTTGTACAAGCAAGCAAGTATAGATATAGCAATCAGTTCACATTCAAACAAGCATGCACACAGATGTTATGATAATACTTGAATTTATTATTTGATTCAAAAGTGGCAATACATGAAATTAAAGACAAAGTAGATATTATTCAAATGGTAGGGTTTGCTGTTAAGTAGTTGGAGGGTCTCAAGCGGGATTATTTGGAGCATCAAGAGCGTCGGTAGCAGGGATTCGACAAGCATCTGCAAGATGCCCATACCTTTGACAATTGGTGCACTGTCGGCAGGGTACTTGAGTTGGATGGTGATACTGGCAGGTGTCACACTTAGGTAGCTTCCCGTTATATTGTTTCTTGTTGGGTGGGGCAGTGGTGTCTATTGCAAAATTCCTGACCTTACACTTCCCGTTGGTTGAGGCCTCGGTTTTGAATTCAACGGCAGGTTGGGGAGTATCCTTTTTCTTTTCCCCTTTACGAATTAGGGTTCCTGCCTTCACATGGTTATCTGTTAGGGTGGCAGCCAAACGCTTTGCTTCTTCCAAAGTAGCAGGGTTCCTTCCCCACACCGTGTCTTGAATTTGCATCGGTAAGCCACCAATGTATTTTTCGATCGCAATGGGTAAAGGGGTGACTTTGTGGGGTAGTAGTAAGCTAAGTTCGTGAAAACGCGTGTTGTAAGCAAGGTTTTCCCCACTGTCTTGAGCAAGATCATGAAATTCATCTTCCAGTTTCTTGATTTCATTACGTGGGCAGAACTCTGCCTTCATAATGTCTTTAGCTTGATCCCAAGTTAAGGCTAGTGCAGCTTCAGCTCCGCGAGTGCGTTTTTCTTCATTCCACCAGGTGAGTGCTCGTTTGTGAAGAACACTCATGGCATAACGGACTTTAAAGTTGTCGGGGCATTCACTGTTAATGAAGGTATTCTCAATACCCTCAAACCATTGTAGGAGTCCTGTAGCTCCTTCTTCACCACTAAACTTTGGAGGGTTACAAGAATTGAAATGCTTAAGGGTGCAGGCTGGGAGACCATTTCCGTTGTGGTGTCCATTTCCATTCCCGTTGCCGTTTCCGTTCCCGTTGCCGTTCAACTGGATGACTTGAGCTAGTAAGTTGGGAAACAGAGTTGCGATTTGCTGCGCCATTTGTTGAGAAATGATTGCAGCCAGTTGGGCATCAACACCATTGTTGTTGTTGTTGTGGTTAGTATCGTGGTTGTGGTTGTGATTGCTACTTCCTTCATCATGATTTTCACCACTGTTAAGACGAGCACTACGACGTGGGGGCATGATCTGTAAGAGACACAGTGAAATGAATGAGATTATATAAGGAATGTAATCATTTATTCATTAAAACGAATAAACGAAAACGTTGACTTATCAAAGATTCTAAATTCTAATAACATATGAAGACATGCTTTAGCCTATAAGTGAACACTCATCCCGAGAATTCCCAGGTAGGCATCCGGGTCCCTCGTCTGATTGGGATATATGCGCAATGCCAGCCTAGACAGAAAACTCAGAATACAGGCGTTCACCCTTCCAGATTGCACGTGTTCGTTATTAAAATCTAGAACTTCGACGAGATCTCAAGGTGGTTCAGGTTAAACCTGAGGATTTTGCCTTATTAGTCTAAGAGTGAATCCAGTGATGGAGAGCAACCTTCTTGTAGGGGTGAAAGTAGGGATAAGAAGTAGGAGGGAGATAGAGAATAGCAAGTAAAAGAAGAAAGTACTCGTTAAATCCTATGGTTATAGACTAGATTATTTTTCTAATAACCTAATTCCCTATAACCATGGCTCTGATACCAATCTGTAACACCCCAACCGATGGCGGAAACATCGGGATGTCACGTATTGATGATTGTTCAGTAGCTCATGGTGAATAATAAATTCCATTAAATAATTTAAATGAATTACATACAATTGTTTTAGAATTTGTACATCAAATTGAATAAATCTATGCACATATCTTCAAGCATCAATTCAAATCTTCAAGCAAATAGAACCTGAAACATGTTAAGTTGAAAATGTTTTGGGTCAACAAAAGTTGGTGAGAATTACATAGGTTTTTGATAATTGAATAAAATTGTTGTGCAATTCATGTGTCATGTCAATCTAGTCCATATGTGAGAACATACTAGAAATAAATCGAGTGCATAATCAACCCTGATAACTGTTATAATATGATACATACCATACGCTCATGGTCCACTTGAATATGTTATACGATAACAAACACCCACGCTACCTTTGTAGGAGGCACGTATCCGGGTGGGATTGTCAGTCCAATAGATCTATCAATGTATACCGTCGGCTTGTACGGAGTTAATGATTATGCTAGAATGGTGCTTACTCTAATCATGCTCAAGACATAATGCAACATAGAAAACACATAGACACATTGATGATTGAATTGCATAAATGATGTTGTAACATGTTTCACCCCAAAAATGGTGATAAATAGAAAAGGGGCTATGTAAAACTCACCTTGGTAAAATGTTATATCTGTTGAGAAATTTGGATAGTTGTGTTGACCAAATGTATCAAGTATCACCCTAAAATGAGGTAATAAATATGTCTAAGTCTATCAATTCTACAAATGTATAAGTTTCCTAGGGCTTCGAATTGGGGATAATTGCTCGTTTGATTAATATTAAAAATATTCGCCAATTGTGAGAAATTTAGTAAATAAATAACCAAAAATCTTTTTATGAAATTTAAATTTAAGATGGTCACAATAATGTGGTTAAAGTATAAAAATAATTTTTATAAAATTATTTTCTTTAAAATAGATTATTAAATCTATTTATTAAAAGTTGCCAATATTTAACTTTAATATTTAAAAATAATAAAATTAAGGAATTATTATTTTAAAAATCATATTTCTATTCTATATGTTTTGAAATAAATTGCATAAAATTTTGGTGCAAAAATGATAAAAATTGAATTTATTATGATTTAATTATGATTAAATCTAACAAAAATTGATTAAAAATATAAAATAAATGATTTTTCTGAATTAAAAATCATTTCAGTAAAGTTTAACATTGTACAAACATAGGATAATTTTTGTATAAATTACTAAAATTGTTTTGATATTTTAATGGATTTTTATAAATATAATAGTATAAAATTGATTTAATTATTATAAATATTAAATAAATGAATTTTAGAAAAATAAAAATTGTAGATAAAACTTTGACATCAGATTTGTTAAAAATAATTTTTTTAGAATTTAAAAAGAGTTTTAATAATTAAAAATGAATTTATAAAATTAAATGTATTATATATATAATTGATTTGTTTAAAAAGGATAAATGAGAAAAAAAGATAAAAAAAAGCGCCTCTGCTGGGACTCGAACCCGCGTGGGTCAGCAGACGAGTACCAGACACAACCACTTGGTCTAGACCAGTGGTTGTGTTGTTTCTTGTTTTAAAAAAAATAAATAACATAACTGATCTTCATGTTCTTCCCCAATTATTCAAATTTCGAGCCCTAGAATTTACAATCAGACAATCCACACAACATTAACCCGATTAACCTTAGGGTTTATGTTGTGTGGGTGCCGATAAATAAAACCCATCAAAAACATTTAACTTACAAACACGATTCGTATATGAATGGATGGTCAAAGCCACGAAGTCAAACTCGTACAAAGGCTCAAGAACAGATGATTATGAGTAGAAATTGGAGGTGTAGAAAGAATTAGTGGCGAGTTGTGATGGTTCAGAAGGATTCAATTTATAGGGACGGGGTCTGGTTCGATTATTTGGAAGGTTTGACCCGTATGTTAATGTATACGAGTAAGATTGATGATGATTGACTAAATATTGATGATGTTTGACGTGTATGGACGCGGAATCATCTATAAAAATGTTAATTACATTTTACTTACCATAATTATGTGATTGATTGATCAATCAAAAGGGGATTTGGTTTTTTTAAAAAAAAAATAATACTAATCTGCTGCTGCTGCTGATCGCTAATCAGGGAAGGGAAAGAAGAAAAATGAAAGTGGGGTTAAATAAATTTTTTGCTGGGTTTAAATCATAACAAGCGTGTGGAGCAGTGGGTAGTGCGCGCGTGTGTGTTTGGGTAGTGACTCGGGTTCGAAACCCGGGTGGAACAAAATTCTTTTTTTTTTTTTTAAAAGCAAGGGAAAGGGGAGTGGGCTGCTGCTGTTGGGCCTACGTGTGGACTGGGCCATGCTGATGGGCCGTTTCTGGATTGGGCTCAGGAGTTGGGTCGATGGTTTGGGTAAGACAACATAAAATCAATTTATCTAGTATATGTTATAATTATTATTATTATTATTATTATTATTATTATTATTAAAACTTTATATATATATAGAGAGAGAGAGATATATGTATGAATTATTATAGTTGTATAGGGGTTCAAAATACCACCAAAAATAATATACTTGTCGTAACGTATAATTAATAAATGCGTAATGTTACAGTCTCAGCGGACCGCGAGGGCTAAAAAAATAATTTTTCTAATTTAATCAATTTTAAGTTCTAGACTTGTTTCCTTCTGTTTCTAAGTTGTTTTAGGACTGAAAATTAAGGGCTTTGAGTATCAAGGTCATAAACATACATGCTCGGGTGTAGGTGTGAGTATAAAACGTGCATACTTTTACTTATAAAAAAATATAAGTTTTATTAAATTGTGAATTTTGGTCCTATTAAAATACGAGGGTTAAAAATGAAAATTTTGAAATAGTTAAGGAACCAATTATGCACATTTATGAAAAGTGAAGGGTGCAGGTTGTCACAGTCTCCCCTACTTTAGAAAATTTCGTCCCGAAATTACTTTCAAGTGAAGGTTTCCATGAAACAAAAGACATTTGTAAAAAGACAACTAGATTTTACGAAATGCACCAGCCATGATTTGACAAAGTTTGAAGTAGTTGTTTAATACCCAAAATAAGAGTTTGAAAATCCTTGAAGTTTGACCCAAGGTTAGAGAATTAAGAGTTTATAATGAGCATGGTTTGGGAAAAATATGTAACTGGTGAGGGCAGGGCAGTGTTATAGTAGCTTCCCTTACTTTAGAGAAATTTCTGACCGAACTTTATTAAGGACATGCAACATGATTTCGACTAACAGAGAGTGTAAGAGTATACAAAGTTTGTGTTTTCTGTGTGGATGGTTCAGAGAAAGACTCTAGGAAGTCGAATTGAAGCTCGTGTAAGAACATTCTTATCGAAAATGCTAGCTATTAGTCAACGATCTAATAAAGAGATAGTAATGGGTAGATTCTTGGTCAGACTCCTAGTCCGCTCCCGCAGTATCGTTTATGCTTATATATAGGGTGTACCGCAGCTAACCCACCACACTCCCAATACTTTGGACTCGTACTGATTGTCTACCAATAGCCTAAATAGAATTACACACCACTCTCATGTACCTGTAATCCCATGATTGCGTTCCGGACCGTAATCATCGATTTACCTTACACTGGGGTGCTATGCTTTTCCATAACACTAACATAAGTAATACAAGAAACAATGCGTGCAACCAAAATGTGTTAAGTAGTAGATACTGCTTAAGTATAAGATGCGGTTAAAGGTTCTTCCCCTTTCAGGTTCACCCTTAACCGGTAAATTTTCTGTTCACATCATTGGGCTCTAAACAACCATATCGATAAACTCTGAGGATTACAGTGTTCCCCTCGGGTTAGAGGAATACTCTGAACCGAGTCGTACATGGGAACTGGCTTAGCTCTCATACGAGCTATCAATTAGTATGTTCGTTGGCCATGATGATGAACAAAATAATGTAAAGTATAACAGGGTTTTGCTCACAACAAGTCAAAAATATGCATACCAAATATGCGTTCATGTAAGTATATAAGTATAGCATAAAATTTCGATTGAAAGAATAGCATAATGTAAATCAAGTAAATCGCACAATTTGCACAAAATGAAAGTAAACGAGTTAAATTAATGCTCAAAACTAGTGTTGTAAGAATAACTACTAATAACTAGTGCGAGAATAGTTGCGAATAACGCGTGAAAATAACTACCAACAAAATAATAATACAAAAATAATAAGATAATGTACGAACGTAACTATAAGTAGAATGGTGTAAAAAAATAATGAAATTTACTGTATATGAAAGTGCGCAGAATAGACGTATAGTCTACTGGTATGAGGATAACTTTTTGGAAACCGAAGAATGTTTTAAGTTCAAAACAGGTTCACTTGAAAAGATTTCGTAGGTACACATTTTCATGTGTTTACGAGAAGTCGAGTTTGAAAAGTGTTATAAGGTATATTATTAGTTGCAAATTCCTTCCGAAAACATATATTGGATACGTTATATGAAAACATGCAGATTTACATTTGATTTGTAAAATATGCAATGCAAGTTTATAAAATGCAAGATGAAACCATTTCATGAAGTGTGTAAATCTAATGTGTTTCGAAAGACCAAGATTTAAAATGATGTGAAGGTTGTGAATGATCCCAAATGCCTTGACAAATTTTGGAAAATAAAATTTTCTGTATTTAAACATTTCTTTAACTTGTGGTTTGAAAAGTCGGAAATTTTTAATTGTTATGAAATGTTGAGAAAATCGAAGTGTTACCCGTTAAGACTGGGTAAACTTGAAACCTTTTTAAATTTTCAAACTTTTACGAAATTTATACATTGAAAGATCATTTATTTGCAGGATCGTTAAGGCATCTCTTTGGGCTCATAGTGGGCTATTTGTTTCAAGGCACAAGGTGTATGAAAAGTGTGTTCTAATTTGGCGAATAGGCTTTGTGAAAAGACTTATAGAATAAGTTGTCAAATTAATCGTTTTAGAGAGTAGTGTACTAGTGCGTATCGTGTAGGTAGGCATTTATGTATGAGTTTAGTCTGACTAAGAAGTTCTAACTAATGGTAGTTGGCTATGGCTTAGGAGACTGGGTGCAGCAATATTAGTATTAGGTATTTGAGGATGTACTGTGACTTCGATCAAGTAAGTTTGTAAACATGAAGGTATAAAACATGTTGAAATAATAAGTTTGGAAAAAACATGTTCATTTTTAACTGTGTGATGACGCAACATTCCTAAAATCAGGATGTGATCAAAGTTAAACACAGAGTTTAAAACTTAAGTCGTGGGTAAAAATGTTTTAACGCAAAACGAGTAATACCTTATAGTGTAAAAATCATGAGCATAAGTCAAATAGTGTAAGCTTTAATGCGATAATATATCGAACAAAAGTTTTAGTAGTGATGATAAGGGATTCAAAAGCGAATGATCAATGAATAATGGCATATGAAACATCAAGTGATTAAATGGAATCTTCAAATGATAAACAAACATAAATATCAATGATATAAAACATTGGAATTGTTTCTATAGGAAACTTTGACCAACTCAAGTATTTGAAATTTCCTAGTGACTTGTGGGGGCGTACTTTAGCCTATAAGTGAATGCTAATCCCAAGAGTTCCCAGGTCGGCATACGGGTCCCTCGTCTGATTGGGATTTATGCGAAATGCCAAGCCTAGACAGAAAACTCGGGATACAAGCGCTCACCCTTCCAGATTACACGTGCCCCATCACTAGTAAATTCCAAAACTTTAGCGGGATTAAAAACGAGATTTAGAAATAGATCCTTGAGATGTGGATTTCACTCCTAACTCAAAGATGTATTTCAAAATTGAAAAAGATTGTGGAATGAAACCAATCACTAAGTTAAGGATATCACTCCCAGGTTAGTGGTTAAGTTCCTTTTTGAAAGAAATACTCTTTGAGGTGTGGATGTCACTCCTATCTCAAAGATATATTCCTAAGATAAATAACATATAGAGGGGTGAAACTAATCACCAAGGTATGGATGTCACTCCTAACTTGGTGATATCGTTTCGTTTGTGAATTACGAGTATCTTCTTCTTTAAACAACACATCGAAAGAATAACGAGAAAGAATCATAGCGAAAATATCTCAAAAGAAAATAATAGGATAAAGAGAAATAAACACGAGAGGACTCGTGAATGTAAGCTTGGTTATAGACTAGGCTAAAAGGCATTCTAATAACCTAATTCCCTATAACCATGGCTCTGATACCAATCTGTAACACCCCAACCGATGGCGGAATCATCGAGGTGTCACGTAGTGACGATTGTTCAAAAGCACATGGTACTAAAATGTAAATATATTATTGAATAATTTAAATTGTCTTACATAGATGAAATGAAAAAAAATAAAAATACAAAAGTCTGAACGAAACATGAAATTTGAATTAACTTATTAAAAACAAGCACTAAAATCCAATGCTATGGAACTAAGATCAAACTGCACCTGAAACATGCACAAAATAGGTTTGTCAACATAAGAAATGTTGGTGAGCATTCCTAGTTTTAATACATATAGTAAGTTGGAAAATGGTATACAATTCAAGTGCAAAGCTACAGTGCAAATATGTAAACTATGTTTCATACAAATGAGCGAAATCAATCCTCTGACTGTATAATGTACTAAATGAACGGCGGTGTACTTATCCAAATAATTGGATAATAACTTAACAATGACCACGGATTCTCCGATGAAAAAGGGGGAGAATCAATCTAGGCGGGTTGTCAATCCAATAGCGCTATCCAATGTTAAGGTCGGCTTATACAATGTTAATGATTTCACTAAGTACAAATGTATTCTACATGTAGTGTCTAAGCATAAAGCACGTTTGTAAGCAAATGCACATAGTACTAGAATTGTATTGTAAAAATGTAAAATTGTATGTGTAATTTGTATAAGTGTACATGTAACACCCCAAGAGTGAATAAAAACAAAAAGGGGATAGAAATACTCACTTTCGCCAAATGACTAGATGACTAAGCGAGCGTGAAAATGCGAGCAACCCAAAGATTCAACAACGAAACTAGTCCAATTTAGAGGAAAAGAAACCGAATAGCAAAAATATCAAGCTTCCAATTCGCCATTTACAAGAGCTTATAATTAAAGCTTCAAACGTAGAAGTAATATAATCTAGAAGAAAGGTATGAGGGAGAGTTTAATCGAATTGAAACAATCGATTTAGAGGTGCAAAGTGTAATGGGTCATAGGTGGGTTTTTATACTAGTTTTGGATTCAATTAGGCTTTAAAATTGGTCAACACAATAAAGTAAGGTTTTAAGATGAATTGACTAGGACTTTGACTAGGATTTTGACTAAAACTTTGACTAGGACTTTGACTGGGACTTTGACTGTTTGACTGTCTCAGCGGACCGCGAGGGCTAAAAAAATAATTTTTCTAATTTAATCAATTTTAAGTTCTAGACTTGTTTCCTTCTGTTTCTAAGTTGTTTTAGGACTGAAAATTAAGGGCTTTGAGTATCAAGGTCATAAACATACATGCTCGGGTGTAGATGTGAGTATAAAACGTGCATACTTTTACTTATAAAAATTATAAGTTTTATTAAATTGTGAATTTTGGTCCTATTAAAATACGAGGGTTAAAAATGAAAATTTTGAAATAGTTGAGGAACCAATTATGCACATTTATGAAAAGTGAAGGGTGCAGGTTGTCACACTAATGGTAGTTGTCTTTGGCTTAGGCGACTGGGTGTAGCTATATTAGTATTAGGTATATGAGGATATATTGTGCCTTCGACCAAGTAAGTTCGTAAACATGAAGATATAAAACAGGTTGAATAATAAGTTTAGGAAAACCATGTTCATTTTTAACTGTATGATGACACAACATTCCTAAAATCAGGATGTGGTCGAAGTTAAACACAGAGTTTGAAACTTAAGTCGTGGGTAAAAATGTTTTAACGCAAAAAGAGTAAGACCTTATAGGGTAAAAGTCACAAAGCATAAGTGAAATAGTGTAAGTTTTAATGCGATAATATGACGAATCAAAAAGTTTTAATAATGATGATAAGGAATCCAAAGGTGAATAATCAATGAATAATGTCATATGAAACAACAAGTGATTAAATTGCGTCTTCAAATGATAAACAAACATAAATATCGATGATATAAAACATTGGAATTGTTTCCATAGGAAAAATTGACTAACACAAGTATTTGAAATTTCCTAGTGACTTGTGGGGGTGTCTTTAGCCTATAAGTGAATGCTCATCCCAAGAGTTCCCAAGTAGGTATACGGGTCCCTCGTCTGATTGGGATTTATATACGAAATACCAGGCGTAGATAGAAAACTTAGGATACAGGCGCTCACCCTTCCAGATTTCACGTGCCCCATCACTAATGAATTTCTAAACTTTAGCGAAGTTAAAAACGAGATGCAGAAATAGATCCTTGAGATGTGGATTTCACCCCTAACTCAAAGATGTATTTCAAAATTGAAAACTATTGTGGAATGAAACAAATCACTAAGTTAAAAACTCTCCTTTCTGGGATATCGCATATCCTGCATGGATGTCGCACCTGAACAGGATAAAATCGACTCCATTCAAAGGTAGCCAACCCCAATCTCCTTCACCACCTTGCACGCCTTTCTAGGCTAAACTGGGTATTATCGACATTTTATCCTCAATACGCCAAAATTGCCACACCACTCATGGACATCTTGAAGTTCAAACAGTTCACTTGGTCCAAAGAAGCTCACTTTGCCTTCAACACCTTAAAAGAACAAATGCAACAACTCGTTACCTGGGCCTTACCCGATTTTTCCGAACCATTCGACCTTAGAACCTATGCATCCGACCAAGCTATTGGCGCAGTCCTATCCCAAAACAACTGTCTCATTTATTGTTTTTTTTCAAGAAATTATGTCCCACAATGCAAACTCGGTCTACCTACACTAAGGAACTTTTTGCCAGTACTGAAGCGGTTCGAAAATGGTGACAATATCTACTTGGTCGACATTTTAGAATTTTCACCGATCCCCACAGCCTCAAACATTTGCTCAATCAAACCATTCACACTCCTGAATAGCAAAAGTGGGTTACCAAGTTTATCGGTTACGATTTCGAAGTCCATTTTAAGCCCGGTAAAGAAAATTTGGTTGATGATGCTTTGAGCCGGGTCAGTATTCCCTCTTTGTTTGCTCTGTCCCACCCCACGGCTCCATGGCTGGATGATATAAGGTCTTATTTTTAGAATGATTAGTTGGGACAACAACTAATATATCAATTTGAATCGGATCCTGCTTCGTTTCCACACCACTCGTTCCGTGACGGCTTGGTCTATTTGCACGGAAAAATCATGATACCACTTATTCCTTCCTTGCGTTCTAAATTACTTCAAGAGTTTTATTCCTCTCCTCTTGGGGGCCATCCGGGTATCCATGCAACGTTTAAACGGCTTTATGCTAGTTTTACTTGGTTGGGTCTCAAACGGGATGTTACTAAATTTGTGAAGGAATGCTCCATTTGTCAATCCATTAAACCTGCTAACCATAAACCATATGGCCTACTATAACCACTACCAATCCCCGAGTTCCCATGGCAGGATCTATCCATGGACTTCATCACCCACTTACCATCATCCAAAGGCAAAACTTCCATTTGGTAAGTCGTTGATCGACTTTCGAAGTTTGCACACTTCATTGCTTTACCGTCATCATATACGGCGGTCTCTTTAGCCACCATCTTCATGAAGGAAATTATCGTCTACACGGACTCCCTAAAACCATCGTGTCTAACTGTGATCCTATTTTAATGAGCCATTTTTGGCAGGAACTTTTTAAACAGGTGGGTACTAAACTGTTGCACTCAAGTGCATATCATCCACACACCGACGGTCAAACCAAGGTTGTTAATCGATGCTTGGAAACTTACCTTAGAGCCTTTGTGTTCGACAAGCCTTCTTCCTGGGAAAAGTTTTTATACTTGGCCGAATTTTCATACAACACCACCTACCATTCCTCCATCAAAATGACACCTTTCAAGGTTGTTTACGGCCGAGATGCGACCACCATTCATGAGTATGTATCGGGTTCTACCAATAACGCGTCCATTGATTCTTCTTTAACTGCATATCAAGCTATTATCGATAAAATGAAGGACTCACTCGTTCAAGCTCGTACTCGTATGATGAAGCATGCCAACAAGAAAAGGCAGGATAAGGAATTTGAAGTTGGTGCTTGGGTACTACTTAAGCTGCATCCTTATAGGCAACACTCGGTTCAACAAAGGAAAAATTAAAAAATGTCCAAACGTTTCTTCGGCCCCTATAAAATTTTGGAACGTATTGGCAAGGTGGCTTATAGGCTTGAGTTGCCTAGCACTTCGAGAATTCACCCGGTTTTTCATGTTTTGCTTTTTAAGGAATGTCATGGTAATATTCAACCTTGATCGGATAATTTAGACGATTTTGCTGTTGAAGAAATACCTGAAGGTCGTCCAGAAGTAATTTTGGATGAACGCCATGGTCCCAACGAACAACCACAGGTTTTAATCAAATGGGAGAAAGCGGCGCTGGAAAACTCAACTTGGGAAGACAAGCAATCAATTGAGGAACAATTTCCATTTATTCAAGACGTTGAGGACAATGTCCAGTTTGAAGGAGAGGGGAATGATACACTACATGCCAACCCAACAGAGTTGCAGGCCCAATCGTCAAACACTGCTGAAGTGGATCAGCCCAAAAGACAAGTGAAGAAACTGGCCCGTTTGATGAATTGAAGGAAACCATCTGCTCGTTTACATTTTTATTCTGTTGCTGCATTATTTCCTTTTCTTTAGGAGCAATTTACTGCATTAGTAGTTATTATAGTTGGTTATTGCTTGTTTAGAGTAGTGGAGCATTATGTCCATGTAATTAGGAACATGAGTTATCTTTAGCATGTTTAAATTATGTTTTGCATTAATGAAAAAATATTTGAAAATTACCCCACATTGAACTATCTCTTCCCTATTTTTCTTTTAGAGTTTGGCCTACTAAAACAAGGCTGCATCATGTGGTTCCCTCTTCCCCCTTTTCAGCATCACGTCATTTCTCCATTCTTCTCGCTCTTTTGAGGGAAATGGTTCCTCCTTCCCACTTCCTTTTTTATTATTTTTAAAAAAGTAAAAAGGACAAAAAAGAATATAAAAGTGGGATTAAAGCAAAAGGAAAAAGGACAAAAAGTTTACATATTATATTATTTTCTTCAAATGGGGAGGACGGGGATAAACCACCGAACACACCGATCTATAAGGGGGGTGTCGTGTTCCACGACAGGGGAAGGTTCCACGTGGGCTTCCCGACCCACTTACTGCTTCCATGCCCCTCAGCTTAAGATAATAAAACTTAGAACAACACTTCACTCAATAAAATTATTTTTCTTTGAACATTTCCACCGTTCTATTAATATAAATGTTTCTATTGTTAAATTTATTTTCATTATAGGATTTCTAAATCTGTCACAGAGTAGTCATGAATATCACCCTAGTCATTTCCTTGGGTCTTTGGAACCTTTCAGATTAAAAAAAACATCGATCAACACTTTGTACTTTACCTCCAGCAAATGATCAACTCTTTCTTTGGCAATGCCACATTTGCTACATAATCAACTTTGAATTGTCAATGCCACCGTTACAAAATAATCATTTTGTGAGGATTCTATTTAAATGAACTTTCCACCTAAACTAATTCACTTTGGAAGGAACCCAAGAATTCCAAAGGTTCCAATGAGTATCACCATCGCTAACTTCCTCACCTATGTTATAAAGTTAAAAATGAGTTTCATAAGAATGTCATGTTGTTGGAAATATGGTAAATGGATGATATTGAAATTATAATATAATAAATTATAATTATTAATAAGAGGTGAATTAAAGATTAAAACTCTTGAGTAGAGTTTTATGTCTTTGATTAGAGGTTTTTATTTATTTTAATTAGAGATTTTATGTCACTTAATTAGAGTCTTTATGTCTCAAATTAAGTCTCTAATTAAGAAGACTCTTCATACATCCATGTTCTTATATAATGGAAGGCATTGTGCCTCATTTGGATATGTAGAAAAGAGATACATACACACACTTATATGTAGAGAACAAACTCAATCGAAGTCCGGTTATCTTTCAGGCATGTGGGATAGTCCGGCAGTGCAACACCACTATTAAAGAACCGGTGTACCATGGGAACAGACTGTGAATCTGTTTAAGGGAATTGGGTCAAACACAAGCCCGGTTCACTTCTATGATTTCATTTTCTGTTACAATTTGCTGCAGCAAGTACAGAGACTATGATATATGCGAGCTTTATGTACGAAAGGCGTGCGGCAATTACAATGTAAGTTTTCTAACAAACTTAAACAGATTAGTAAACAAACTTTCGTGTTCCTCCTAAGGAATTTGGGTTCGCGAAAGTGCCTGTCAGCGCAAGGTTGCGCCCTGCTGAGGTAGGTTGCGCCCCTGTCTGCTAGTAGGTTGCGCCCTTGTGTAAAAATTGGCCATTCTTCGTGTTTTCATCCCCGGTGCTCTCGGGTGACTTCCAATCCTTCTTAACTTGTCCCGAAACCCTCGAATATGCTCCGCTTAATGCTTTTCACCACCGTGCACCTGCAAATCACAAACATTCTCAAAGTAACTATGTTCCATGCAATAAATCACATAAAAACACATAATTAAATACATCTTAACATGGTAAAACACCCTCTCATCAGAAAGTTTATATATGTTTTCTTTTGGTACATCGAATTGGATTACATTCATAATGGGAATGCAATCTTTAATCCGAAAGACTGTTTTACAAAACGAATTTTTGATTCAATTTTTGGATTCATGGGTGTTTGGGTTGTGTTTAGATAAACCGGACTATTAACTCTTTTAACATTTGTTTACACGTTTTGGAAATAATAAAGTTCTAATGAAAGCATTAGAAAAAACAAATTATTTGAAAACTCATGTAAACTTGGTTAATAACGTTTTCTTTCTAGTAAGCGTATTAGAAAGATAATTTCAAAGTATTTGAAATGTATACATTTTCTAATAAGAGTATTGGAAAATAAAGGGTTTCAAAATATAAGGTTTCGAAACATGTATTTCTAACAAGCGTGTTAGAATCGATGACGTTGAAAGAATAATGTGTCATGAAACATTTCTAATAAGCGTATTAGAAATTATTATTTACAAATTCGTAAGTTTAATTTGTAAACTTATATATTGATTTCTCTAACGGGTGTGTTAGAAGTTGATGGTTTTGTAAAGACAAAATAAGATGTGTATATTTTCTAACAAGTGTGTTAGAAAAGATTATTGTATAAAATACACAAATGTGTTGGAAATGATTATTTTGGAAAATTTTGTGAAAATAAAAAAAAAAGTTATAAACTTAGATTTTGTTTATTGAAGGTTTTAGTAAGAATACTAATTAAAACTCCAAAGTTGAAACTTAAAAATAATAAGAATGCCATTAAGTTGGGTCAAATATTCTTAAAGGTTTTAATGGGGTGTTTCAACTCATGGGTTTATGGAGAAATGAGTGTTTCAACTTTTCCAACATTAAACCGGTTTGGTTAAAATTTGACGGTTTCTAACGAGTGAGTTTGAAACGGGTATATTTTGGAAAATCCAAAGTTAATACCATTTATGTAGATGGTTTAATTTTCTAACGAGGGTGTTAGAAACGGTTTATTTTATATAAACCAACAAGTTCTAAAACGATTGTGATAATCGTGTATTTCTAACAAGCAGGTTAGAAACGGTTGAGAATATAAACCATCGACCTTTAAAATGATTTTGGTAATCGTTTATTTCTAACGGGTGTGTTAGAAAAAGGTTTATTTGATATATCCAAACTCTATATGATTAAACGTGTAATCGTCTGCATTCTAACAAGTATGTTAGAAATGGTTAATTTTGAAACCGTATATGTTTATATGGTACACGTATAGTTTCTAATGAGCCAATTAGAAATGGTTAATCATGAAAACCATATACTTTAACAAGTGAGTTAGGAATGGTTTAAATAATAAAACCATATTAGAGTTTATGGTTTTGATTTGTAATCAAAACATAAATAGGTATAGTTTATGGAAAATACTTGTAAAAGTAGAAATGTTTTGTATGAATAAAACATGTCTTTTACAAATTATATATGGTTTGATACTTGTACAAGAAGTATGATGACCTCAACCATATAATAATCTAGAGAGACTATTTAGTGTAAAACAACTTGATGTTGTTTTGGACATATTTACTTGTTCGACTATTTGTGAGTAGTTAAGTATAATCAACTTTGTTGTTTTGAACAATGTATTGAGGGAGTACCTCGAAACATGTTATGTATGTGTATATGCAAGTGCGATTTGCATAAACACAATGAGCGAGTTGTGATTATGACCTATGGAATTAGTCATAAATGATACATCAAATATACAACCACATCATGTGAGGATCATGAACAACGTGGCAAGTGTATTGAAGTTAAATGCACGAAAACAAGATATGTCATGTTGAGAGAATTTACGTAGAAATGCACAAATGTAGTTTTGATGACTATAACATATGATAGAAATATATGTTATTATTCATAAGTCTTTGATAAATATTAGGAGATTTAATATAAAAGACTTAGAATAGTGATGGACGTGTAGAGTCTCTACAAACCATCAATGTTGGTTGAACTATATGGAGGATTCGTGATATATTTTGGGAGAGTCACCCAATAAATAGTTTCAACAAAATATATACATATCACTTAGGCATATGTGAATGTCATGTCGTTGAGTGTCAATCTAATTGATTTGTTGATGATGAATATGTTCATCAAAGTGACTTATATTAAGACTTATGTTTAAGTCCTAAAGAGTCAATGGTGAAGCCTTGGAGATTAAAGGCAAACGAGTCTTGATCCTAATGGATGGAATTAATTATGATTTTGAAGCATTTTTTAAACCAAGGTTTTGGAATGGTAAACAAATCTCATTTTGTGTCTAAATTAAGATGTGAATGTTAGGAAGAGATAGTGAGTTATCTCTTAAGGCTGTGAAGAATCAGAATGAGGCATCTTCTGTTCACATGCTAAGTATTTGTAGTCTAAAGCATGCTAGACTAATACGTGTTAATTTAGAAGCTCCACGGAGAATACATTAACTTTGAACATTCACACATATGTGACGACATAAGAATGAATTTTGTAAAAGCAAATATAATTCATTAACAAAGGATGACTTCAAAGGACCAAATAAATAGTTCATTGGTTATGATACTATTTAGCTTAATATGAGGAGAAATCATATAGCTCAGAAAACGGTTCGTGTGAGAAATATGGGTTGAGTGATATAATGGATGACCTCAATAACACAAAGATATAGATAGTCGCGATCTATCACGGGTGTCTAATGTCATCATGAGTGATATTACTCAAACTTAATCAAAGTGCAAGCAATATGGGGGAAAAACATTTAAGAAACATTCCGTAGGGGTTAAGTGCGTTCTACTCAGAGCCAGTGGGCTAAGTGCGTTTCATAAGCGAAGGTTCAAAGGGTCACACCTACCTATCGTATGCAAAACTCAAATGTTGAAATTTAATCAGAATGAGGTTGCTTCTCATAATGATTCCTATTCATGTGGGGGGTTTGTTCGAAATATGCGTGTTTTGATCAATCTCCATTCATGTGGGGGATTGTTGGAAATATGGTGAATGGATGATATTGAAATTATAATTTAATAAATTATAATTATTAATAAGACCTTAATGTGGTGAATTAAAGACTAAAACTCTTGAGTAGAGTTTTATGTCTTTGATTAGAGGTTTTTATTTCTTTTAATTAGAAATTTATGTCACTTAATTAGAGTCTTTATGTCTCAAATTAAGTCTCTAATTAAGAAGACTCTTCATACATCCATGTTCTTATATAATGGAAGGCTTTGTGCCTCATTTGGATATGTAGAAAAGAGATACTTACACACACTTATGTGTAGAGAACAAACTCAATCGAAGTCCGGTTATCTTTCAGGCAAGTGGGATAGTCTGGCAGTGCACCACCACTGTTAAAGAACCGGTGTACCATGGGAACAGACCACGAATCTGTTTAAGGGAATTATGTCAAACACAAGCCCAGTTCACTCCTATGATTTCATTTTCTGTTACAATTTGCTGCAGCAAGTACAGAGACTATGATATATGCAAGCTTCATGTACGAAAAGCGTGCGGCGATTACAATGTAAGTTTTCTAACACATGTTGTGGCAATTTTAAAGTTGACAAATGAAAATGAGTTTCTTCAAACAATTCTAAAGACCATCACGAATGAAACATACTAATACTTGCAAAAAAAAAATTGCCATATCACCTCACTACTCGCTATCTTTCCTCTTTTCTCCCTCTCTCTTTTTTCTTCAGATAAAACTCCACTACTCACAAATCTTATTCTCTCTTCACAAATGCATGCACTTAGCCAAAAACTTTTGTACCCTATCTCTTTGCTTTCTCTTTCTCTCTCGTCCAACTCATCATATCACAAATGCACCTAAAATGTATTGCATTGGTGATTATCTAAGTAACCCAACTTTATTACTTAAATCGTAAACATTAAATTCCAAATAAATGTGTCCTTTTAAATTGAAAATAAATGTGTCCTTTTTTTTTGAATGATCAACAAATTTTATTCTACTAATACTAGCGAGACACTAGCATTACACCATACATACCAAATTGTACAAGATATAGAAACACTATCACCAACCGACTCTAGAAAGGTTAAAAGTACACCATGTATTCCACTCCAATAATGGTTGTTTCGCCCTTGCCTTGACCCAAAATAGACTTAGAGATTTAACATCACCAATAACCTTTTGAAGAGATACTTGTCTTTGATTGAACACCGCTTTGTTTCTATGCTTCCATATACACCGGACCGTTGTCAAACATACTGCGTAGAATGCCTTCTTTTTCTTCATAGAACCACCGATATGAGAATGTAGCTCCAGCAAATCCTTGAAGTGAAACGCGAAAAGAGATCCCACTTTGCACCACTATGCCACTAGCTGCCATAACGCTTGAGAGAAACCGCACGACATGAACAAATGCTCCGTTGTTTCAGCAAAGTCACCACAGAACTGACAAATATCCGAGCCAACGAAACATTCCTTCGAACAAGTGCACACTTGGTTGGTAATTGAAGGGGTAGGGTACCGCTTTCAGGCGCACCCTACCCGCCATACAAAAAAGCCTCCACTAGAAGTTCTAACACCCGCGGGAAGAATCACTTCCAGGAAGCACCACAGCGCCAAAGGCGCAGGGTCACCAGTTGGCAACACCCAAAGACACTCCCCTTGGACACCAACTTGCTTCCTCCCGTCAGATGTCAGCTGACAAGTGGTCAGCTGTCTGACATCTGACGCCCCTGCACACCATCCACAGCACGCCACGTGTGTGGTGGACTAAGAACCTCCCAAACTGCCAACCACGAGGTGACACGTGGTCCAATCAGAAGAAGCCCTCCCCAACTTGGATCACTTTATCTAACCAAGGGTTAGGATCCAATTAAGGGGGCCTACCAATTAACCGGCCCGGTCCCCAGGCCCGGCCCATTAAGAGATGAATGGGCTCCAGAATCCTCGGCCCATGCATCTCCTATAAAAGGAGGACTCAACCTCCTTTCTCTCCACGTAAATACTAGCCAAGAAGAACGAACACACTTGTACTTCCACTTGTATCGTTATTCACACTATACATTAATAAAGATCATCTTTCACAGTGGACGTAGATCTTACTAGATCGAACCACTTATATCTTTGTCCATGATTGCTTGTCATTCGTGTATATAACCATCGTTGTCCAAGAGGCGCTGCAAATAGGTTGTGGGGAAGAACTAACCCGCGCAGGCTTCATCCACGGAGTATGCAGTGAGGACTTGATGAAAACCCTATCCGGGAAAACAGGAGTCCCTGATTCCTGGGAAGAAGTCATCAAGGCTTCAAAAATATACGCATCCTCGGAGCGCTCCATCAAACAACAGCGCGGATATAACCAAACCAGCAACTCCAACAGAAACAAGGGCAAGCAATCCGTGTGGTCCCGCATTTCAGGACCAACAGACGAAGGCAAATACTCGCCCTCCATAGATGCCCGCCAGACAATCACATATAGACAATCAAGGGACCACAAAGCCCAATCCAAGAAAACCACCGACTGGACGCCGTTAACCAAAACTCCCTCACAGGTACTCAAGACAGAGCAAGTCACTTTCAAGGAGCCTAAAGTGTTGGGCAAACGAAAGAACGTGGACCGCACCAAATACTGTGAGTACCATAACGATTACGGCCACCTGACGGACAACTGCTACAGCCTAAAACTAGAAATCGAGGCGGCACTGAAGACAGGCCAACTTGGTCACCTCGTCAAAAACGTTAACAGGGGCGGGCGCAACAACCAAGACGACAAGCATGAAGAGCCCGGAAAGAAAACAATCCGGAACCTACAAACAAGTTACATCAGGCACACTCCGCATCATCATTGCAACATGACCTCCGACGCGGGAAAACGCCAAAATAAAGGAAAGCGCCCAAGAGAGATCGATGACTCCTGGAAAGAGGTGGACGTCCTCCTCCCCAGAGTACGAGGTGGACCTTCCGCCACCGCACCATTAATCGTCACCGGCGTCGTAGGACATTACCGAACACAATCAATGTTCCTAGACGGCGGAAGCAGCACTGACATCATATATGATCAGTGTTTTCAACAACTGGACGAGGATGACAAAGCCCGCCTCGTTCCAGTCAACGCACCAATATCAGGCTTTATTGACGAAGTCATCATGCCGCGCGGCATCATCACCTTCCCGGTTACCCTAACAGATGGTACCCACGAACGCACAGAAATCTGTGACTTCATGGTCCTACCAGTCACTTCTCGCCACGATGTCCTACTAGGGCGGGAAGGCTTGGCAAAGTTCAACGCCAACGCCTCCACCCCACACCAAATGGTAGGTCTCCCAACCCGAACCGGCGTAGCAATAATCCGCGGCAACAAACAGTGCCACACGATCGACGTGGCAAAACCACAAAAAACACAAACCCGATCGGAACCGGAAAACTGGGTTCTTAACCCTAAATTCCCGGACCAAATGGTCATCATCGGCCATGAAATCTCCGACACCATACGGGCGCACCTCAAACAACTACTAGTAAAGAACATAGACATATTCGCCTGGCAACCATCTGACATGATTGGCGTTCCAAGAAATATCGCGGAACACAAACTCAACACGTACAGATCAGTGGAGCCAGTTGCCCAAAAGATGCGCAAAATGGGACCGGAGAAAACAAAGGCGATGAACGAACAAGTCAATGAGCTACTAAACGCTGGCATTATCCGCCCAATACGCTACCAAACATGGGTCGCCAACCCGGTCATGGTAGGAAAAGCGACAGGCGGATGGCGCATGTGCGTCGATTACAAAGATCTAAACAAAGCTTGTCCGAAGGATTGCTACCCTCTCCCAGAAATCGACTTAAAGGTAGACTCCCTAGCACCATTCCGCTTCAAATGCTTCCTCGACGCCTACAAAGGCTACCATCAGATCCAAATGGCAAAGGAAGATGAAGACAAAACGGCATTCCGCACAGACACGGGCATTTTCTGCTACACCAAAATGCCCTTCGGTCTGAAAAACGCGGGAGCCACATACCAACGTCTCATGGACAGCGCTTTCATCCACGAGATAGGGGTGCGCTTAGAAGTATACGTTGATGACCTCGTCATCAAAAGCAAAGACGAAGACAACATGCTGGAAGACATCCAGAAAACATTCAGCCAACTGCGTAAGGTGCGCATGAAGCTCAACCCCAGCAAATGTTCCTTCGGCATGGAAGAGGGAAGATTCCTAGGCGTTGTAGTCACGCGTGACGGCTTCCGCGCAAATCCAGACAAAGTCCTAGCAATTGGAAGAATGCCTTCACCCACAAGCATCAAGGAAGTACAAACGCTAATGGGGCGCCTAGTCGCTCTCAACCGCTTCCTTTCAAATTACGCTTCAAAGTCTTTTCCATTTGTAGACACTCTAAAGAATTGTCTTAAGAAAAGTAATTTCCGCTGGACCCCTGAGGCGGAAAAAGCTTTTAAAGAAATGAAAGAATGTCTTATGAATTTACCTACTCTCACAGCACCATTACCCAAAGAGCCGCTAACCCTATACCTCTCTGTAACAGAAAGGGCAATCGGCGCCGTACTTTTGGTAGACCACAAAACTGTGCAAACACCCATCTACTACATCAGTAGAACCTTGTTAGACGCAGAAACTAGGTACTCCACAATGGAAAAGTTAGTACTAGCTCTCATCCACGCTTCGCGCAGATTGCGCCGGTATTTCCATGGCCACCCAATAAACGTCCTAACAGACTACAGAATCAGTGACGTCCTACGCAAGCCAGAAACCTCGGGACGTCTAGCAAAATGGGCAATCGAACTAGGTGAACATACTATCAACTACAAGCCCAGACCCGCAGTTAAAGGACAGGTCCTCGCCGACTTCGCCACCGAAATACCAACGGACAAAATCGCGGAGTGCCTCGCAGAGCAGGATCCCGCACAACCAACGCCGGAAAATGAAAGGTGGAACCTTTATACCGACGGTGCGTCAAACTCAGACGGCGCAGGTGCGGGTTTGCGGCTGATCAGCCCAAATAAAAAAGAATACACATACGCCATTCGATTAGACTTTGCCGCAACAAACAATGAGGCAGAATATGAAGCGCTCCTAGCAGGCCTACGCATAGCACATCAAATGGGAGCCTCACATATCGAGGCGCATGTCGATTCACTACTAGTGGCGGGCCACATCAATGGCACATACGATGCAAGGGACGCCACAATGGCCCTATATCTACAACAGGCCAAACTACTCATACGCAAATTCGTCTCCTGCACAGTCATTCACATCAACCGCAGCGAGAACAAACCCGCCGACGCCCTAAGCAAGATGGCTTCCACAGTCTTTGAGCACATGGCCAAAAACGTCCGTGTCGAACTACAAGAAGCCCCATCAGTTCCTACAAGGCAAGTCAACGTCATCCAAACAGGAAACACCTCTTGGATGGCACCACTAAAGGCTTACTTCACATCCGGAACGTTACCCGATAACAAAGCGGAGGCACAAAAGCTCCAGCACAAAGCCCTGCACTATCAGTTAACGGACGGAATCCTCTATCGACGATCATACCTCGGTCCGCTACTGCGATGCGTCGACAAAGAAGACGCCTCTTTCCTCATCAGAGACATCCACGAAGGCACATGCGGACTACATGCAGGACCCAGAATGGTGGTGGCCAAGTTAATGAACGCAGGCTACTATTGGCCAGGCATGCACCCAGACGCAGTGGCAGAACTGCGCAAGTGCGACTCTTGCCAGCGCCACGCGCCAAACACCCTGCGCCCTAAAAACGACCTAATTCCCGTCACAGCGGCATGGCCGTTCCAGAAATGGGCAATAGACCTTGTTGGCCCATTCCCCACAGCACCAGGAAACGTAAAGTTCTTAATAGTGGCAATCGACTATTTCACAAAATGGATCGAAGCAAAGCCACTAGCAAAAATCGACGGCGCACACACCAAAAAGTTCATATGGGAGTTCATCATTTGCAGGTTCGGTTTGCCATATCAAATTGTAAGCGACAATGGAACCCAATTCACCGACCAACACTTGCAACAATGGTTGGCGCAAATGGGCGTCCAGCAGATATTCACCTCAGTCGCCCACCCCCAAGGGAATGGCCAAGTCGAAAGGGCAAATCGAAGCATCATCGAAGGCATTAAAAAGCGGCTGGGGACCAAACGAACAGGATGGGTGGACGAGCTTCCACACGTCCTATGGGCAAATCGCATACTCACCAAAACTAGCAATGGCGAAACTCCCTTCAGCCTGACCTATGGCTCTGAGGCTGTCATTCCCGCCGAAATCGGATGCCCCTCCGCAAGAGTACTCATGGCGGAAAAAGGGCAGAATGACAAAGAGCTACGACTAAACCTCGACTTGCTTGAAGAACGAAGAGAGCTCGCCGCCATCAAAGAAGCCAAATACAAAAGTCAATTGGAGCGCTACTACAATCAAAAAGTTAAGTTACATAACTTTAACATTGGAGATTACGTTCTCAGAAACAATAGAGCTTCAAACGCGGAAAAGCAAGGTAAACTTGCCCCAACATGGGAAGGCCCCTACAAAATACAAGAAATTTTGGGCAAAGGCGCCTACGTGTTAGAGAAGCTCGATGGAACGCCTGTCCCGCGCTCTTGGAACGCGGCACAATTACGCTTCTGTTACATATAATTCTTGTACATACTTAGGCTACACATGCCTAAGCCACTTTTCTTTTTTGGGAATCCTAAGAAAATTCTATCGCCTCTTAAAGTGTGCAATATCGGAACTTGGGTCTTGAAGGCATAAATATCATGTATCATTATCGCCAGACTCATTAATCAATCCAAAAACACACAAGGTAACAAACAAAAAGTTTCATTTACATAAACTATCAAAAAGAGGCGATCAAGCTGCCTCAAGCTTTACAAAGACCAAAAGAAACATAACACATACAGAGGAATCCTATTCCTCGCCAGACTCCCCAAAATCAACCAACTGTTCTTCAACATCCTCCGGGCGCGTCCCAGACGGACCTTCACCACCACCCGCTGGCTGCTTCCCTTTCTGCTGCGCCTCCGCACCCAAACGGTCGGATTCTTCAATATAGTAACGGAGGGCGCCAGCTGGATCAGCATACTGATTACAGTCCGCAACCGTCTTCAGTATGGGGAACTCAACCTGCTCAAACTTCAGAAGCTCAGCTTCATACTCCTTCTCCCTGGGTTTACCGTCATGCGCACCCTCATAAATGCACCCTCCATTCAGCGCATGGTAAAACCCAGTGTCGAATCCCTCGGCCTCTCCAGCAGCGCGCGCAGCAGCAGCGATAGCAGCAACCTGATCACCGAGATTGGGCTCGTTCCAGAACCGCTTGAAAATCTGCATAAAAACAAGGATTAGAAACAAAATACACTAAGGACAGTAGGAAGGAGAGAAAAGTACTTACACCGGCGATACCCTCGGTCATCACCCAGCGGATGGACTCCTGGGACTTCTCCTGCGCAACAGTGGCCTCATCCAAGAGAGCCTTGGCATTTTCAGCCTCTGTTTGCGACACGGTCAAGGACTCCTCCAACGAGGCCCGCTCCTCCATCAACGCCGCCCTCTCCTTCACCCACGCTTCCTTCTCACCCGCCAACTCAGAAAGCTGAGAAGAGGCACCAACAAGTTCATCATCTTTGTTGCGAAGATCAGACCTAAGACCGCCACCACGGAGTCCTTATCAGCCAAAACCTTGGCATGGCCCTCCGCGGTGTCCCGAAGTTTCGCGTTCTCATTCTTCAGGGTCTGGATCTGATCTTTCAGCTTCATAGTCTCCTGGTTGGTCACCTGGCATGCATCGACCCACCGCTGATGAGCCAACGCTCTCTAGCAGCGCGCGCAGCAGCAGCGATAGCAGCAACCTGATCACCGAGATTGGGCTCGTTCCAGAACCGCTTGAAAATCTGCATAAAAACAAGGATTAGAAACAAAACACTTAGAAAAATATCAAGAAAACGGCAAAAAAGCAACAAAGAGGCGGAACACCACTTACTGGTAACCTTCTTCAACGTCTTCTGGATCAGAGGACGACGCTCCGGCGGAGGGCTAATCTCCATAGAGAACGGTGCGGAACCAGACTTGGAGGATGCAGCTTTACCTCCAGAAACTTTACCCAACTTCCGCTTCTTTTTCAGCGGACTGACCGCTGAATCATCTTCAGGGGCGGAAGAGGACGATTCTGCACGCCGCTCGCGTTGACCAAAGAGAGGCCCTTCACCACCTGCACTCAAAGGCGCAGACTTAGCTTGAGACAAGACCTTATGCTTATGAAACCGTGGCACGCTCTTCTTACGACCACGCGGAGGTGTTGGATCCACCATCTCTACAGAAGATCCAGTGGATTCCTCATCAGAGGAAACGACAAAACAAGGGTTTACCCCCGCATGACGCACAGAAGATATAGGGTCAGGGTTTATAGGATGCTCACGTGAAAACAGGAGGACGGTTGGCTTGAACTCCAGATAGGGAAAATAAAATCGACCCACCATCTCGTCAATCACGGACATCCTACCACCCGCAGGATCTCTCCACTCAAGCGGGGCCTTGTCCCTCAGCAGGAACGCCTCAAACTTCGACATTCCTGAGCCCAAAAACACAACTTTATTGGGTACACAAAAAAAAAAAAAAAAAGAGAGGTCAGGAAAATAAAAAATGAAAGAGACTTACCAGGGACGGTAACCACAGGCTCTTTTCCTTCAACGATCTGAACCCTACTCATTCCCAGCAAAGCCAACATGGCTTCAGAACACATACCCGTGTCAAACGGGGAAGCACGGGCCACAAGCTCTTTGAACCACTCCTGGTCCCTGAAACCCTCCATCACAGGATGATCACCCACCCGTTGACGCTCGGCAACAACTTTCCACGGCATGTCCACCGGAATCACATCCCTCTTGACATAGAAAAATTTCTCTTTCCAGTCATGAAGGGACTTCGGAGCAGTAGTCCCACAGGGAGGGACTTGAGGACGAGGGACAAAGTTGAACCAGGAACCCTCCATGTTCAACACATAAAAGACATTGAACCGTTCGAACGACGGTTCAATATCCAAGGCACGGCAACAAGCTTCGAAGTGCACCAGACGAAGCATCCCAAATCCACTGACCTGGGTAACATGAACGCCATATTGCACCAAGGTGTCCACCTGGAACTTGGTGGCAGGTAGCCGGAACCCACAGAGGGCAAGGTGAGCCCCATACAGACTCATCTTCCCGGTGGGAGGAGCCAAAGCAGTGCCCTTGTTTGACGGCAACTCCACCTCCCACGAAGGATCGAACTCCATGGCCTTGACAAACTTCGAAAAACTCTTCTCACCCCATTTACAGGTGGTGTTGTGAATCAGCTTCTTGGACTTCTCGGTGGCCTTACCAGGGTTACCACCAACGTCGGAACCCTCAGACATAGTGCAAAATATATGCAAAAAGAAAAGAAATTTTTTCTAAAAGGTCACCGGAAAACTTGAAGATCAACCGGAGAAGATGAGAGAAAAGAAGAAGGAAATTGTGAGACAAAAGAAGGATAAGAAGGAATTCAAAAAACCTCCTCGGGTATTTATACCCATCGCATTTAATGCGATAGACACAGCTGGCAGATGACCCTTCATCATGCCAGGGAAGGACACATCTGGACGCAACACGTGGCATAAAAGCTGGATGAGCAGTTACTCGTCAGCACGTGAAGACACGCGTCTGCCCAAAAGGACGACTTCTCACCTGCCCAACGTCAGCATTCAGACTGACAGGCTGCACCACTCGCGCGCGTGAACGGCCACTCGCCTGACACACGATTGATAACTCCCCACCCACGTGCTGACGTGACTGACAACTGTGCAGACATCCTTTCTGCACTCTGACACGTCCACCAAACCGCCTCACCTTCCCAAGCACGTTTCCTAAATACAAGGAGACCCTTCAAAATTCAAAAATTAATTATAAAGGTAACGTACTTAGTACACCAATTAATACCAAGCCATTATGACTGCCACGTCATCTTCTGCCGCTGGCCCAGTGCCACGTCATCACTTGGCGATGGGTTGACGTAAAATCCAAAGGACGTTCTCCGCCGGATCTTACCTTTTCACACCCTAAGTGCCACGTCATCACTTGGCGATGGGTTGACGTAAAATCCAAAGGACGTTCTCCGCCGTATTTTATCTTTTCACACCCTAAGTGCCACGTCATCACTTGGCGATGGGTTGACGTAAAATCCAAAGGACGTTCTCCGCCGGATTTTACCTTTTCACACCCTAAGTGCCACGTCATCACTTGGCGATGGGTTGACGTAAAATCCAAAGGACGTTCTCCGCCGGATTTTACCTTTTCACACCCTAAGTGCCACGTCATCACTTGGCGATGGGTTGACGTAAAATCCAAAGGACGTTCTCCGCCGGATTTTACCTTTTCACACCCTAAGTGCCACGTCATCACCTGGCGATGGGTTGACGTAAAATCCAAAAGACATTGTCCGTCGGATTTTACTTTTTAAAAACATCCTAAAAGGCAACTGCTTTACAAAAGAGCCATGTACAAAGATAATGGGACGCCAATATCTTTTCACATGACACAAGAGTTGCAACGCGCACTCTTTCGCTCAAAATAAAGTAGTTCCCCCATCACAACAAAAAGGAATACAAAGGACAAATTTTAGTCCAGCGCCCCACCAGCCCTCTAAGCAAGAACAGGAGACACCCTGGACTTGGGGGACTTGAAGGGGTAGGGTACCGCTTTCAGGCGCACCCTACCCGCCATACAAAAAAGCCTCCACTAGAAGTTCTAACACCCGCGGGAAGAATCACTTCCAGGAAGCACCACAGCGCCAAAGGCGCAGGGTCACCAGTTGGCAACACCCAAAGACACTCCCCTTGGACACCAACTTGCTTCCTCCCGTCAGATGTCAGCTGACAAGTGGTCAGCTGTCTGACATCTGACGCCCCTGCACACCATCCACAGCACGCCACGTGTGTGGTGGACGAAGAACCTCCCAAACTGCCAACCACGAGGTGACACGTGGTCCAATCAGAAGAAGCCCTCCTCAACTTGGATCACTTTATCTAACCAAGGGTTAGGATCCAATTAAGGGGGCCTACCAATTAACCGGCCCGGTCCCCAGGCCCGGCCCATTAAGAGATGAATGGGCTCCAGAATCCTCGGCCCATGCATCTCCTATAAAAGGAGGACTCAACCTCCTTTCTCTCCACGTAAATACTAGCCAGGAAGAACGAACACACTTGTACTTCCACTTGTATCGTTATTCACACTATACATTAATAAAGATCATCTTTCACAGTGGACGTAGATCTTACTAGATCGAACCACTTATATCTTTGTCCATGATTGCTTGTCATTCGTGTATATAACCATAGATCAACCATCGTTGTGAGCGAAGGATTATACCCTGCTGCGAACACGAGTCGTTACCTCATATTCCATACAAACCCCACCCATAACTTCGTGTATACTCGTTGTTTCTTCAGTAATCTATCCAATTCGGCCCACCATGCAAGTATTATTGCTTTCCTAGGTACCCATGAGTTTCTTTTAATCACAAATGCAGCCTGCTCGTACCTGAAAGAATGTAGCCGATGTTTGAAACCACCAACAGGGAAGACGTTGCTACAGTCTAGACTCCATTTCCACCTATCCTGTGAACCGCATAAGGCTGGAACAGCAATGCAGCTGTAAAACTGAATCAATTAAGCATGTTCTGCGTTTATCAATATGCTTCTTTTCCAGTCCCAACCCCACCCAGAACCCAGCTGCAAAACATGATCCGTGACCACAACAAACTTATATTTTTTCCAGTGCAAACAGGGCTGGGAAGACAGTAGCCAAAGGCGAGTCCGTGACCCAGCAGTCTAGCCAGAAAAAACGCCCAATCCATTACCCACCACCCCGTGTATAGCCCAACTCACATCTATGGGTGTGAATTTATGACACGACCCGAACCTAACACGAAATTAGCGGGTTTGGGTTTAGTCTAAATATGTTCGGGTCAGGTTCGGGTTGAACCTGCGAACCTGTTTAGCTAAACGGGTCGGGTTCGGGTTAAATCGGGCAGGTTGGCGGGTTGACCCGGTTAACCTATTTATGCTACATATTGTTTTTTTACAATATGCTTTATGTTATAAATTAAATTGGTTAGGTATTTTATGCTACACTTTAAATAGAAATAGGTATGAGATTTTATAAATAAAACATAAATGTTTTATATATGTTCGTGTTTTTTATAGTAAAATTTCAATTTTATAATACATTAGTTTGCGAAGAATAAAAATAATCAGGTTGAGCGGGTCGGGTTCGGGTCAACCCGATAATATTCAGGTCGGGTTTGGGTTCATATGTATCTTACAATTTTCAGGTTCGGGTTCATGTAAAATTTTCGGGTTCGGGTCGGGTTGGACCCACGAACCCGACCCGTTAAGCACCCCTACCCACATCCACCCCCAATCTCTTAACCATCTGTATCGAGGAATGATGAACCTGTTTCCAGGGCCCTGAAATCGAAACTTTTGACGGAACCAGATTCCAATCTCTGGATGAACCATGGATAACCCAAATTACTTTTCTCCAAAGAGCGCTCGAGTCGACTTTAAATTGCCATCATCACTTAGCCAACATAGATAAGTTTGCATCCTAAAGAGAGCCGAATCTGAGACCACCAAATTCAACCGGAGCACTAACCCTTTTCCACGCAACCCAATTCATCTTTGCTTTTTCCTTCGACCCGCCCCAAAAAAACACCCTTCTCAGTTTGTCAAGCTCATCAAGAATCTTCCCAGGCGCTTTGAATAACGGAAAATAATACATAGGCAAAGCATTAAGTACCAATTTTATAAGAGTCGCCCGACCACCAAATAATAACGACTTCGCCTTTCAAATTGATAACTTACTCAGTTACTCCTAAAAGTGTACACTACCGGTTTCCAATGTTTACAAGATTTCGTGTCCTTTCTAGTATGAATGTGAGATTCTACCACCTTTAAACACATGATTCTTCTACCGCATCTATCATTGAATGCACCTACCATTAATGGGATTGAAAACCAATCAATGCACAAATCAACTATATATTAATCATTTTCTAAGTATTATTACCTAAAACAAAGAGTAATCCTCATTATGGGCACCAAAATCTTCTTATATTAGTTAAGAAAGACGTTCAAATTAAAATTGCTCATGTCTAAAATCGTCAAGATTTTCCTTTTGCTATTAAGGTCATGGGGTATACCTTCACACCAAGAGTGTTAACGGTGACATGGCATGTTAAATTTTATTGTGCACCACTCCCTTCCCATGTTAAGGAGCATTAAATTGTCACTAAGTTAACATGTTAACATGACTTAAAAGAGAGAAAGTTAAGGGATGAGGTAGAGTTAAGGGGCGTTAAACCATTTCCTTGAAGTGAGCTGGTGTGAAAAGAGACAAAATAAAGGATGTGGAATCTAGGTGGAGTTAAAGATGGTTAGAGTATACCCCATGGCCTAAGTTTGATGTAGTACGAAAAATATACAGCATTCATATTAGGTTACCCTTTATTAGTGAATCTCCCATATTTTAGGATGAGGTTGTGAGCGGAAAAGATGGGAAACCTACTATTCATCACTATATTTGATGATATTTATGGAAACACAATTTCCTGTATTTATTATAAATATTTTTTTTGAAAGTGGTTGTGAGGGGACAGTGAGAAAAAATAATGATAAATGTATCAACAATTATTATTTAATTGAAAAGAAAAGTTAAAAAAAAATACTATGATTTTAGTGTAATATGTGGATATGAATAGGAAACCTATTGTGAATGCTCTAAGCTCTAAGGGAGGAAGGGGCGCCCTAGGCTTCAAAACTAGGGTGCACCAATCTTACAGTACCACGTCATTTCAATCCCAAACTAGCCTAAACACTGTAAACGTCAAGCCTAAAGTAGCCTAGAACAATGACCCCACCACTAGACAATACTCACCAATTACACACACCCCATGAGATGGACCCCACCCTTTCCCCTTTTCTTTCTTCTTATTTCTTCGACAAGCAGAAGCCGTTCTACCCACCTTAGGCTTCAAGCCTAACAACCCGCGGTGGTGTAGCCGAAACAACTACGAAGCCGGAGGCTCAAGCTGTGCTCGCCACATCCTCCCTAATTGTAAGTTAAGAAAAACACACGATTCAAACATTACTACTCCCAGATTACCAATTTATAACAATATAACACAAACACTATAAAATAACTTTGTTCAAAAGATGTTCATTTGTAATTAACTTTTTAAAGTTATGATTTAACTATGACATATCTTCAACAAATATTAAACTTGTTAATCTGTAATTCAAGCATGTGTATAACAGTACACCTAAAATTATTGCAAACCTAACTATACAAAACTCACTTTGGCATTTGTATCGAAAACTCATATCCTTCCAAAATATTATAGCGTTTGAAAATTCTTTAACCTTAACCCGCGACCTATATATATCGCATTTTCTAAATGTAAATTAGTAGTTTAAGTAGCACAAGATAATAATTTTAATGATCAATTTACCCTAATAATATTAGGTATACAATCCACATAGATTAAATTAAAGTATTATATTATAACAAAAAGTTACATAATTAGTGTTTTTATAGAAACTAGTTAGGTAGTTTAAACTTTAAAGAAAGAATATTTTTATTTTAATAATATAATAAAATTAATAATATTAATCCCAAACACTCCTAAATTAAAGCAAAATGAAACAAGGGTCTTCACTTTTTCTCTTCATCTTCAAAACCAAACCAAACCAAACCAAAACAAAACAAAACCCTCAACACATCAAACACTTGATCATAAAAAAGTTCAAAGTTTTTAAGCAATTAATAAACCAAAACCATCTTTTTAACAGATTGATGAGAGATGTCAAATTATCATGGAGATTTCAGTCAAAAGATAGATTATGTGTTCAAGATTGTACTGATTGGTGACTCTGCTGTGGGTAAGTCTCAATTGCTTGCAAGATTTTCAAGAAATGAGTTTAGTTTGGATTCTAAGGCCACAATTGGTGTTGAGTTCCAGACCAAGACTTTGGTTATTGATCATAAGAATGTTAAGGCACAGATTTGGGATACTGCTGGCCAAGAAAGGTGCTATTTTTATTCTTTTTTTTTTATTTTTATTTATAATCTTTGATCTTGTTTGGTTTTTATTTGATTATTAGTAGTTGGGATTAATCTTCGTTTGTTGGGGTTTGCATAATTTTAAGATTATGTTTTTTTTTTTTTAATTAGGTGTGACAGTCTAGTTGTTGATCAAGTAATATTTTATTTGTTTGTGTTTGTGATCTGATTTTTCCAATCATAATAATAATAATTTGATTTGGGGTGTTTGGGTTAAACTGATTATAGTTTTAGTTGTGGATATTGAGGGATGAGGTATGGACAAATATAGGTGATTTTATTACTTTGGATTGCAGTAGTGTTTTTGGAAATACATAGACAAACACCCTCATAAGTGGTTGAAATTGTGTTTGTACTCAAGTGAAGAAACTTATGATGTATGCATATGCCATGGACTCAACATCATAGATGATTTGATCATATAGTGATGTGAGGTGTGATTAAACCTGGCAATGCGGGTCGGGTTGGGTTGGGTTGGGTTGGGCAGGGTAACAGGTCAATGTTAGAAAATTGTCTTTTGGTTTGGGTTAGAACGGGTAGAAACGGGCCTGTTTAGAAAAGGTCACCTGTTGTGGATACTGGAATTGGTTTTGTTTCGGTTTTTGTTTGGATGAAATATATATGACCAGAATGAAAGGCATCATATATAAGCTTTAATGGTGAGAGTTGACTTACCATTAAGAAGCTAGAATAGGTTATCATTAGTCGTATATTCATCGAGAAGTAACGTCTCAGCTTTCACAAAAAAAAAAAAATATATTAACCCTTCAAAGTAACGATGTTAGGATGCCGTGACGTCCTTAGAACATGTTCAAACTCATGCTTACCACCAACCGCTACCTCTTTTAGCCGCTTCACTGCCACCACATTGCCATCATCCAACAGCGCTTGTGCAAAGTTCCTAACCCGCCTTTACTCTAATATCCCCTGAACCAGCGACGCTTTCAACACATTCTCCAGCTCAAACCTCCTCGTTCCATCAAAAAAAGACCACTCTACCCTTCTCAAGGGAACTCGCCGTCGAACTTGGATGCACTGATTTCTCCAATTTCAAAGAATGTTCCTTTTCCCATTAAGTGATTCTTTGGAGAAATAGCAGTAATTGCCAATACTACAAGACGTCCAATTATAACTCGCACGTTTGCAGGCTTATTGATTTTGTCACCGCGATGGTTAATCCCGGAATTTTTATATGGAACTATGGCTGTCGAGGGTAGCGAGATCGGGGAAGACGACACTAGAGGTTTTCTCTGATTTTGTGCATTTCTAAAGCGGTAATCTCATAAAACAAAACTGTACAGAATACACTTAGCAAAACTAGAAAGATCGACTGGTATTTTTCTGGAAACATCCGTAAATATTAAAAATCAATAGCACCTGAAATGTGATTTTTCCTCTAGAAGAAAAAGTATATAGACGGGTCAAACGGTTAAGCATGACTGAAGCTTAGCGGATAGAGATCGAGACGGAACTAAAAGGGTAACGGCAATGGAACTCGCCGGAGATTTGATTATACGATAGACTAGGATTGCGGCTGGAAAAGTGTTAGGTGATTTTGTAAAACATAGGTAGAAGACGGTCCGTTGTTTTTTCACATCCCAGCTTGACCCGCTTATCTTTTTCCTACTTTCTAATTCTGCCAAGCGTCGCTGAGAATAACAGCTAACCCAAAACAACTTGATATTATATCTGAAGTCCAAATTAACCCATCATTAAATACCTGGGTCAAGATTAGCAGCTATAGGTGAGATGTTTTGCTTTGCTTAGACTAGTGGCTGTTGAGATGAGCGTGTCAGTGGCGGAACCGGAACTTTTTAAAAGGGTCACAAATATAATATCTTCTTATATTTGCTTCCAATGTTACCTTATCACAAACATGATTTTAGTATTTATACTAAAATCTTTGCTAAATGTCAATAAATACAGATACCGGGCTGTGACTAGTGCCTATTACAGAGGAGCGGTGGGAGCGATGTTGGTGTATGACATAAGCAAACGCCAATCATTCGATCACATTGCCAGGTGGCTAGAGGAATTACGTGGCCATGCCGATAACAACATCGTCATTATGCTCATAGGAAACAAATCTGACTTGGATTCTCAACGTGAGGTATCAACCGAGGACGCAAAGGAGTTTGCAGAAAGAGAAGGCTTGTTTTTCATGGAAACATCTGCACTTGAAGCCACAAATGTAGAGCCTGCATTTCTCACTATTCTTACAGAGATTTATCGGACAGTCACTAAAAAGTCTCTTATCGCTAATGAGGAATCCGAGGGTAGTGCTTCTCTTCTTAAGGGGACCGATATTGTTGTTCCGAGCCAAGAAGTTGTATCTGAAAGGAGCAAGTTCGGTTGCTGCTCGTCTTAGTGAATCATGTGTATGTCACAAACCTTTGGTTTTTGCTTCTTGTGTATGAAATTTTATAATTGGATTTGATTTACTTTCTCTGATTTGTTACTAAAAGAAATGTATAAAATATATTACACCTACACCCACCTCGGCGCCACCATCGTGGGTGAACTCTGCTAGGGAAACTGCCGGCACGCCACCTGCACTGTTTCACTGCAGTGCGTTCCTGCAGTCACTGGTGGTGCGGTTTTCTTACTGGAGTCATAAAACATGCACCCGTCTCAAGCCCAGAAGCGGCTTGACCACCGGAGCCTAGCACAGGATGACCACCACTTCAAAGAATCACTGACCAGCGGCCATATTCTTGTTTACAAAGAATTTAAGGATAGGACACTTAGTGTATGGTATGCATTTATTTTTTTTTATTTTTTTTTGGGGGCTTTTAAGGAAACAAATTTTTGAAAAATATTTTAATACCTTAAATAAATATACCCTTGTTAGAAAGTGATTACTTTTATTCTGAAAAAGCCAACAAAATCACCAAAACTCCCTTCGGAGTCGCTACTCAGTCAAATCAGGACTCCTTCCGCCCGGCATAGTCAGACAGTGTAAGGGAGGTCCTGGTTTTACCTAGTTCGTCAATGATGTGTTCCTTTGTCACATCTGCATGTTCCAATTTTATTATTGCATATAAGGGATTTATTTCATTAATGATAACTAGTGGGTATCTGAGTTGCGCGTTGCGCAACTGTTGAAGATGGTTGTTATCGCTATTCGCAGCGAGATATAAATGGGGATCGGGGTTTAATAGGAGATCGAAGTAGAAATACAACATGTAAATAGAGAGAGAACATACTACTGATGTTCTGAAGGGTGGGCAAAAAATAGGAAATAGCGACAGTATGCAGCAATAGCGTAAAACAAAGCATCATGAGCATGATGACAGTAACATTCTTACAAACCAAAAGGCGCTAAATTTAAGTGTTTCTGCAGCTAACTTATATGCAAAAAAGACAGAGTTCAGCAGTGTAACATTCATGGTATGTTCCTTTGTTTTTCTTCCTGGTTACTTTGCCCTCACCACTGATTATCACTGTAAATTAGAATGAAATAGACAATGAGATTAATCCAAATTAGATTGAAATAGAACACGACATTAATACAATTAATTCAAATATTGTTAACTATATAGAAATATCAGAGGAAAAAAACATTACCTCCTCAACTTTAACATAATGACATGGAAATTGAACCCAACTCCACGTACACCTGTCCATCACATAAGAACCGTATTACCACTGTCGTATTCAAGAAAATATGAACTTATCGATACATTATAGCAATGACAAAAGCATCCTACAAAATTAACATGACACTCACAAAAGTATAATAGTAAATAAAAATATACTTGAAGCATCCTATTACCTCTTCAGATAACTTGCTGGCCTTCCTTTGTGGTTCTTAGTAGATGAGTCTGCATTGGCGGTTCGTGTTCCCATCGTTCTAGTCATTAGAAGACTCCAAATTCCAACCACTATTACCATCAACATCAATATAATAGGAAAGAAGCCACAGTAAGAAAAGTAATTAACAAAATCTTTTTTTAGGTGCATAATATAATGCAAAGAGAAACGAACGACAAGTGCTACTGCGTCATACGTTGAGCGATTGCATCATATCGATGCCATCACACACAATGGATAACAACATGTTGTTTAATCAGTTGTCATCATCTCGATACCATGCGACAATTGCTAACGCGACTGACGCCTCAGGCACAAAAAAAGGCTCAGACACTGAAGCGGAATAACACATCGGCCAGTTGCGTTGTGAGTGCATTACTACGCACACCACCTTCACAACCAATCTGCGAATGCATCAGCGAAAACAATTTTTTCATCATCGCCTAAATAAAAAAGTCCAAAAATAAATACTACCATCAAAACAATCCATAGGCCAGCTGATGGTTTCATTGTGATTAAACTAATTCTAATCAAATCGCCCTTTTATCATCCGGCCATCGCAGTGTTCACAAAACAGTAAAAGCCTCTCGCAAAGAATTTTATCAATTGTAACTTTACCCTAGCCAAACACTACCACAGCCATGTCAATAAATCTTCGATGGATATGCACCAAATATAGCATAATCAGAGACCAAGATCATCTATAGTCATAACCCAAACCGTCTTCGATGGATATGCACCAAATATAGCATAATCAGAGACCAAGATCATCTATAGTCAGAACCCAAACCGTCTCGGATTGTATAGGCAGCAAAATAACAATAACATCTAATGTCTTGCCAAGATACAAAATACTAATGTATTTCGTCCATGGCTGCATTAAAGCCCACATGCACAACAGACAGCGATGCAAATCAGCAGGTTGTGTTATGATAAATGAGCCGGTTGCGACGTGATTGAATTGTTAATCATGTCGCCCTCACAGCCATTGCAGGTTCTTAAGGCAAACACATGAATAGTTATTGGTTGAGAGGCCCAGGTAATCAAATAACGCTACACGTCGACTGGTTACCATATCAAACTATGGGTTGCCCCGCCAAGATACCATGGGATTGTTTGCCATTCCGAGGTCATTTTTTATCTGATGAAAATCGCTATGGCAAATACCACAACATATGACCTTAATCACCATTAGGAATCTGCAAAATGGAAATCAAGAAATCAAAGTAACAGATAGATTAAATTAGGTGGGAATTCAATTATTTTTTTTTTTTTACTTTTGATGATCTTCCTAACAGTTAAACAAACAATAAAAAATCAAAGATCATACATTGTGTCGGACTCTCAAAAAAAAAACATTGTGTTGGTGAATTCAGTTATTTGATTTTTTTTTTACTTTTGATGATTTTCCTAATAGGTAAACAAACAATAACAAATCAAAGATCAAACATTGTCTCGGTACTTAGATCCCTCCAAATATACATAGTTAATAACTCAGATGTTTGCACATATATTAGACAAATGGCCTAAAATTCCAAAAAAACAAAAGGTGCCTACATATTTTCACACTTCAACCTTCCTTTTATTTATTCCCTTTCCATTTTCCCTTATTTTGACCTATTCCCTTTTCTCTGGTAATTTCGTTTTCTAAACCATTTTTGTTACTAAAAAGCATTCCACCACACACATCCTTCCTGAAAAGAAGCAAAGCTTTTGCTTTAAGCCTTTTTGTTTTATGTATAACACTATTAAATTAAGTAAATAAAGACGTAATATTCGTAGGATAGTGCTATCTGAATCAGCAATCATCAACCTATTTGTTTATTGTCTACGTTTATCAATTATCAATTATCAATCATCATCATCATCACTCATCGATATTAAAGAAGTAATCAATCAACAGTTAAAGAACTCACACACACAAACACCTTAAATCAATAACATTTCCAGTACCTTTAACCTTTAATGGCGGCATCGAGTACTTACGTCGGTTGAGACAACCACCGTCACCGGTACTTCTCCGACGACGGTGAGACGTTCCAGACGTAGATCAGGCCGACACATAAAAACTAAAGTCCTTTGACCAACCCAAATCCAGGTCTTGGAGAAGGAAGACTAAAAGCGAAAGACCTGCAAATCGTTGTTGCCGTCGGGTCAAAACCCTAGATCTCCACCGGAACCGAACCAACGTTGTTTCATGTTACCGATCTAGACTTAAATCACCATGAATCGTGGTTGTAACCCACCATTGAGGAGGTTTCGAGCAGATTTGAAGGAGATGATGCAGAGAAAAAGAGAGGGTTGTGAGGAGAGAGAAAAGAATGGGTTTATATGGGAGAATATCATGAGTCATGGACACGTGTTGACTATGTTGACTATACAGCTATACAAGGACCAAAAAAATACCCAAAAATCTGCCACCTTGCAAGAGTCGAACCCGCCCAAGCCTGCTAAGACAACAACAACACCACCATCTGTACTGGAACATTTTTTGGTTATATATTCAAACCAAATAACATATATAACATTATAAATAGCAGAGAAAAACACTATTCATGAAAGTTCAAAAATAAACATATAGGATAATATGTAGAAAATTAAGTTTAAATTTCTCTCTGGTTTCCTTCTACTTTCTTTGGCCAACGATTAATTTGTTGGAACCACATCAACCAATTATGAGAAAAACCCGATCATCTGCCCGCCTAAAAGCATGACAATGAATAATCGGTAAAACTCAGCGCCCTTGGTTGGGGATCGAACCGGTGACCATTTTGGTTCTGTTGTAGAAAATATGTGGTGTAGGACTAGGCCTGTAAACGAACCGAACGAACACGAACACATGCGTGTTCGTGTTTGTTCATATAACTTTAACCGAACACGAACACGAACACATAATCGAACACATTTTTGTGTTTGTGTTCGTTCATTAAGAAATTTGTCGTGTTCGTGTTCGTTTATGTTCGTTCATTTAAAACCTAAACGAACAGTTCATGAACATAAACGAACATAAATGATCAATATAAACGAAAACAAATTAACATAAACGAACATTAAACGAACTCAAATGAACAAAGCTATAGAGAAAAAAGATAAGAGAAGGTGGGTCATACTTGTGGCGCTGTGGAGGCAAGAGGCTGGAGAGTGGAGACGGGGCTGTGGAGGCTGGCGGCGGGGTTGTGGAGGCGGTCGGCTGGAAGTGGAAGAAAGTAGGGCTGTGGAGTGGAAAAGAAGGGAGGTGGGGCTGTGAAGTGTGGAGAGCGGCTGATATGTTTAGAATGTGAGTGTTATGGTTAAGTTTTTAGAACATTTCAAATATATTGTATATATTATAATATGAATTAACGTTACTTAACAAAAGGGAAATAAATAATAAAAATAAAGTAAAGTTTAGTTAAACGAACATAAACGAACAAAAATAGAAAAACGAACATAAATGAACGAACATAAACGAACGTTCATGAACATAAATGAACGAACAAAACGTGTGTTCATGTTCGTTCATTTAATTAAACGAACAAAAAATTGTGTTCGTGTTCGTTCATTTATTTAAATAAACGAACATAAACGAACTTCTCGCCGAACAGTTTACAAACAGTTCATGAACGTTTAGGACTACGAAAAAAAAGTGGAGTTCATCGTCCTTGTGTGGGTACCAAGGTTTTTCAGAACCGGACCGGACGTCGAACCGGACCCCCGGCCGGTTCACCGGTTCGACCGGTCCGACCGGTTCGACGAACCGGCCCAAAAAACAAAAAAAAAATTAAAAAAAATTAAAAAAAAAATTAAAAAATCCGGTCCGACCTGTCCGGTTTCCGGTCCGACCGGCCGGTTTTCCGGTCCAACCGGCCGGTTCACCGGTTCAACCCCGGTTCGCTGCAAAAACGGTCCGACTACCCGAACCGGACCGGTCCAGGCCCCGGAGCCCGGTCCGACCGGTCCGACCGGCCGGTCCGGTCCGGTTTTCAAAACAATGGTGGGTACAATATCATGAATAAAGAACATAAATATGGGACCCACATAACAAACAGTAATTATACAACTGAATAACTGATTGATGACTCAACACTCTTTCTTGTTTGATACTTTTTTTTTTGAAAGGAAAACTTCATTAAAAAACTTCGCTAGTCCTCAAAGCAAGGACTAAACGAAGAAAAAACAAATACATCAAACCAAAGGGGAATTACACCAAGTTTTCCAATCCTTAAATTTCCAACGCGATCTATTTCTAATCCAAAAATAAGAAGTCGATTTTATGTTCTCCACTAACTGAACCGGAGTCCTCTTCTTGTCGTTGAAAACGCGTTCATTCCGTTCATTCCAAATCATCCAAATGGTTGAGTATATAATGCCCCTGAAAATGTGCTTCGCGTCTTTGGTAATGGCTTGGGTCTCCGGCAAATTCAATAAGTCTGGGATATCAAAGAGAAAGGAGTGACTAAGATTGCACCAACTTTCAACACGATGCCATACCTCATTCGAGTAGCGGCATCCGGTGAAAAGATGCGAGGTAATTTCCACATCTTCTTGACAAAAACGACACTCCTCGTGAAGGATATGAACCCCCCTTTTGATGAGTTCTGTTGTAGTAGGAATCCGGTTTCTGGCGATTCTCCATATTAGTATTTTGCACTTCAAAGGAACCCACCCTTTCCATTTCACCCCACAGTTTATATCGTTCACATAATGGCTGGAAAGAAGCTTCTTGGCCGACGAGACGGTGAACACTCCGTCATTATTTTCTGTCCACTTCCACCGATCTTCACCACCTATCCACTCAAAGTCGTAAATCATTTGTAGAAGGCCAAATAGTTCTGAGATCTGCTCATTATGTTGCGGTTGAGATTTCCACTCCCATTTGAGACTTTTGTTGCCATCTACATAAACAATCCGGTCACTGATTTTGCACCATTTGTGTTTTTCTATCCGAAACAAGTTCGGAAACATAACTCGAAGAGGAACCTCACCGAGCCATTTATCACTCCAAAAATTAATAAGATTGCCATTACCGAATACTCCAACGAAAAAGGAGTTGAGAGATCTACCGTTAGGAAGTTGGTTTTCGCCGTTTTTAACAATATATTTCCAACATCCATTCGACGATGTATTACAAGGCAAGAGCGACCACGGTCTACTAGACCCATGGCAACCCAAAATGATCTTCTTCCAAAGATTGTTCCCCTCCTTCTTGTACCTCCATGTCCATTTTAAGAGCAACGCTTTGTTCACCTCTTCGATCTTAGATATCCCAAGTCCACCTTTGTCTTTAGGGGTCGTGACAACGTCCCAAGCAACCCAAGAGATTTTATTCTCAATACCCGGACCGGCCCAAAGAAACCGACGCATGATTTGTTCAATGACTTCCACAACGGCTTTCGGGGCTTTGTAAATAGAGAGATAATAAATTGGGAGACTTTCAAGAACCGATTTCAACAATATCAACCTCCCACCCATGGATAAGTGGCGAACCTTCCAAGAAGCAAGGCGGGTTCGAATAGTATCAATCACCGGCTCCCAATTTTTAACCCGTGTCATCTTTGCACCTACTTGGATACCTAGGTATGTAAAAGGGAAACAACCACGTTTACAACCTAGGTAATTCAACATGTTATCCAACTCCCCATCCTCGACGCAAACCCCGTATATGTTCGATTTATGAAGATTAATTCGTAGCCCCGAACATAAATAAAAAATACGAAGTATTCTAGCAACATTTTGAATATTGTCATACGACCAATCCCCCATGATCAAAGCGTCATCCGCGTACAAGAGATGATTAACCTCCATATCACTATTAGACAAACAGATTCCTTTAAAAATACCACGTTCCTTAGCTTTTTCAAGAAGCCATGACAAAGCTTCCATAACTATTAAGAAAAGGAACGGAGAAAGTGGATCACCTTGACGGAGCCCCTTTTCACATTTAAATTCAAAGGTAGGAGATCCATTAACCAAAACCGCGGCTCTAGAAGACTCGCAAATGCCTTTAATCCAATCACACCATTTCACAGGAAAACCCATTTGGGACATAATAGAGATCAAGAAATTCCAGTTGACGTTATCATAGGCTTTTTCAAAGTCTATTTTTAATAAAAACGCTTTCTTGTTTGATACTGTTTCTTTATTTTATTTTATTATTATTATTTTTTTTTTGTATATGCCAAATAGTGTTCCATATGAGTGTAAATGAGCTGAACTGTTAACGAGCTAATTAGGATCGGATTGACTAAAGTTTGATATAAGTATAACTCTTTTAGTTATAACCATGAGCCCTAGCTTTTACATACTAATTCACAATTAAGAACAAAAATCACGTATTGATTTAACTTTTATGAGATGGAAACTTTTTCTAAAACTCATTAGCTTAGACGAGCTTTGGCTCGTTTAAGCTCTTTGAAGCACAAACTAGCCAAAGCATCAGCCTTATCTTATAAAAGTTTTTACGCATCGGGCTCGAGCCTCATGGTTATGTTACAAGCCTTGCTCAATTCTAAAAAGGTAGGCCTAAACTCGAGCTTTAGATATTAGGACAAGTTTGAGTATTATCATAAACTTTCTCGAGTTTATGACATATTAGCTTGTAATTTTTAGAATTTACATTATATCATTGTGTCTTTTATGTAGCAATGTGTCTTTTTCATATTTTCATCATTTTGTTTTTTTTATTTTTATCATTGTGTCATTTTTACGATTCATTATGTCTTTTTTTCTTCAGTATTGTGTTACACTTTTTGCCATTGTGTTATATTTTGCAACTCATTATGTCATATTTCATGATCTATTGTGTTTTTTTTTTTTTTTTTTTTTTTTTTTTTTTTTTTTTTTGCTACCCTTCTCATTTTTGTTACACTGTGTAGAATAACTTGACTATGTAACACCTGTTGCCTCTGTCCTCATTCCTCCTCACCCCTGCATATATTTTATTTGTGTAGTCCACATGAACACCACCATGAGCAACTATATGTTCCATAATGGTCCCTATTTACACACGATCGAGTTAAATTGATGTTTATGAAAATGATGTTGTAGGATTCACTAGTTATATGCAATTAAATAGACATGTTGGATGGAACTAAGTAAGATTGCGACGTGGAGATAATGAATGGTAACCATCAAAACTTGGCGATAGTTCAAAAATAATTAGTGATTTCGTTACAAAATTCCATCATTTTATAGTAGTGATATCCATGGTTTTGTATCAAGCACATATGTATACTTTATAATCTTTTAAGTGTTCTAGCTTCCATGTATAGGTGCATATATCTGATTTTTGTTTCATGTGTACTTGCAAACTAGTATGAAAGATAATCCAACACGAGAAAACAAGTTCTAGACACAATTTTATAATAAAAAGGACCGACGAAAGAGATTTTATTAGGGGTGAAACATACATGACTTCTACAATTACCAAGCACGGTTTACACAATCTAAAAAAGGAAAACACATACGCTTGAAATCTTCACGCCATACAATATAACAACGTTGCCAAATCACACCACACTTGACCAAACAAACATCAATCGCTTATTCACTATATCTTACACACAACCATAGACTTGACATTTTCGACTTTCTAAGCCCCATTTTTTCCTTTGAGGTTAATCACAGAAAGCTCTTTTTCAAAGTAACTCCAGCGAGCATGGGCGGATAATTGACCGCAAGTGGTGATTTTGCAAAGTGTCCCAATGGCTTAAACATAGCATCGGATGCAACATTCGAAAATAGCTACAAATGGCAATAAACAACGTAAAACCATGATTTTTGTAATGATATGTATTTTTTGAAACATGTTTGTGACGGTTTGATGTGCTTACGGTTGAGGATACCCTCCAAAGGCTTCGGTTTTCCTTTTTCGCTCTTTCAATTGCGTCAAGAGTGCTCTTGGTTACCACGACTTCATGCATAAATGTTGGATTAATCTTGATGTTTCGGGTCGAGTACGGGTCAAGTCGGTTTTAATAATTGGTATTTTAGTAGTTTGTTATTTAGTTAAGAATTAAGCATGAAATAGTTTGAATAAGTGGTCAGTGGGAACGTTAAGGCATGGACTAAGTATTGTACGTAGGTTTGAAGGTTTGTTTTGAGTTTGTTTGTTTTGTCCGAGTCATGGGGATAGATGGCAGGTTTTGAGATAAGTAGTTTTGAATATTTCCATTAGTACGTTTTCATATATGCCTATTTAAGGCTTCTTGAGTTGATTAATAAAATAACCATATTTGCAATTTCATTCTCATACAAAGAAAGCATAATATTATTCATTCTCTTCTTGTACGTGAGTATTTCATTGTGTGAACTTTGGGCCTGAACCAACATACCGGCCTTACAGTCACCAGCAGTCATCCATTCTAACTGCACATTGAAACAAAATATTATAAAAAATCATTTAGTAGGTATTTTGATTGTAACGTCCTTTATTAAAAAAAAAAGTTCATTGGATATATGATTGTTATTTACTTGTTTTCCTGCTTGAATAAGTAGACACCCGTCGGGTACATTCACTTCAACTCGCTCCCCATTCCTTAACCAAATAAACAGACCAGGGAATTTGCTTTTATAGAGAATCGTTAGGAAGTTGATGTCGTAATGATATCCAGCGAACACAGTTCCTTCTTCACCATGGCGGCCGAGGTCACTTCCTGTTGGTGCAAGAAGATGTGGACCCTGCAATACAAATTTAGATCCAAACAATGAATTTATCATATGTAGTAATAGTAATAGTACTAGTAGAAGATTTGCTAAAATGATTAATGATGGACTCACAAGCTTCATTAGATTAGTGAAAGAGTCTTTTGGTAGGTCAAATCCAATTGCAGCCATTTCAGCAACAGCCTGACATAGCCAATGTTAGTTTTAGTAATATTATCATAATATACTCATGCTAGGTGATCATGTCCTCCAGAAAACACTAGACTCGATAACTCAAAAGCTAGTTGAACTAGCTAGTTATTAGCATATTATAGTTATTCGAGTTGAAATAGATTAATAAAGAGCCGATCCAAGAGTTAGCAGACTACTACTTGGACTAACCGGAAAGAGAAATATATATAGTAGAAAAGGCCCAAAACTAAAACGATCCTTACTAGGGTTACGAGTAGAGTTTGGTCCATAACCACCAGACGGAAATTAAGGTCTCGACGAACTGGATCATATGACAAATAGTCATACGCAGTTTGGTCCATGTATCAAACATTTTTCTTTTTAATTTAGGGCTCATCTTTAGTCACTAAAAACTTTCCTTTTCTCTAATTTTTGGCTTTTGTTTTATTTATTTATTTTTTTCCTTTTAGGGTTTAAAACAAGTAAATCCAACTTTTTAATTAGCTTATACGTTTATTAATGTCCTTGATTATAAATTACAAAAATGGCAATATCTGCCATATTTGGAATCCATAGAATTACCCTTTGTATTAATGTTTTTGGTATTCATTATCCATTATTAAATTTTCTTTATAACTCTATTTATTTTGGTGCTTCCATTCTATGTCAGAAACCTAACATGATACCAAACAAACCTCAACAGTCGATATCATCTTAAAACCCCACGAATCCATGATCGGTTTCCATTCAGGGAAGCCTTCAGGCAACACTGGCCCCGAGTTCAATTCCTATACGTAAAATGCACACAAAACAACAATTAACAATCCGGCAATCAAATAATGCATCCGAAAAGGGAGCGTATACGTAACCTGAAACCGAGTCTTGGATGGTCTTGGCCCGACCCTCCACATGTACCGTGCCTTAAGATCAGGCCTGGTTGGAATAGTAGGCTGGCGATCTTTCGGCAGTGCTCTAAGCGTCTTTTGCATTTCAAGATCAACCAAACTACGTGGAATCTCTATTCCTCCTGGTGTCGAACCAACCTGTTTGATCCAAAAATTGTAAAACAAAAATCATATGTAAAAATTATTTCATAACTTTAATATACATAGAAATTAACCTTTTATTTCATGTAGAACACATGTCATATAACAAAATAAACATTAAAATTTATAGGTTAAAATAAAAGGGCTCTTTCCTGATCTCTAATTTGCATGTTCTTTATAAGTCGATGGATATAAGTATATAACTAGTATTATAAAATTTAAAAAATCTTAAATTTTACTATAACTATTTTAACTTTATATGTGATTCCTTGAGTATAGACCGATTAACTACTTATCCTTGTTATACTTTCACAATTATTTATTAATATTAGTTAGTTCTAATTTCGTTTTTATTTTTATTTTTATTATTTATTATTTATTATTTATCTATTTATTTTTAATTTGTAACTTGCATAATTACTCAGTATTTGATAATATATTATTCTCCTAGACTTTTGGAATAACTAAAAAAGGTAAGCTTTCTATATTTGGTTTCCTAAGGTAGATATCATAGATGTCATAATCTCACTTTGATATCGCCTAATATGTTAATTTTTTTTGAAAAGATCAACAAACTTTATTTCATACCAAAGGCCAGCAGAGAACTAGCCAAAATACACCACAGTACACATATACACCAAGGAAAACAGAACATTACAAACTAGTCTACCAACCCACTTTATGTAAAAGAAAAGCACACCACATTTCCCATTCCAACTGCTGCTGTTTCGAACGATTCTTGATCCAAAGAAAGCTCCTACTCTTAATCTCCCCCATCGTCTGAGTAATGGAACAGTGATGTTGATTAAACACGGTTTCGTTTCGCGCTCTCCAAATGCACCACAATGATATTAAACAAATCGCGTGAATGACTTTTTTCCTTTTGGCTGACCCATTCTCATAAACAGCAATGTCCAACGCGTCTCTGATGCTGAACAAAAATACCGGCTTTAGGCGACACCATTGTTCTACAAGGTTCCAGATCGTTTGTGCGAAGCCACAACCAATGAATATGTGATCGACGTCTTCTTGGCAGCTCCCGCAGATTGGGCACATAGTGGAGCCGAAATGAACATTCCTCCTAGCTAAAGCCTTTAATGTTGGAAGACGATCAAGACTCGCTCGCCATGCTAGAAACTCCACCTTTTTAGGAACCCATGAGTTTTTCTTACATAAATAACCCGGAATAGAGTACCGCAGCTCCGCTAGGCTTTCTTTTAGACTTGCCACCGAATACGAACCCAACCCGTTAAGAGCCCAAACCCAATCGTCTTTGCTTGTTGACAAACAAACAGCCCCGAGAGCCAATTGAAGTTGCTGCAACTCTTGTTCTTCGATGCCGTTCATCACTGGACGCTTCCATTCCCAATTCCATGTCCCAACCCCATGTCCCACCCTATCCGAAACACTGCACATCTTATTCTTCTCGATCAAGAACAGGTTCGGAAACCTCAAATAAAACGGAACAGCCCCAACCCAAGTGTCGATCCAAAACCCAATTTCCAACCCACCCCCCACCTTCCCGATGATGAACCTGGATACATCAATACCCGCGCGACAAACCGCATTCACTGCACTCCCAATCTGCTTCCACGGACCCGGCTGCGACAATTTAACTGGGACATAATTCCAGCCTCTGGAACTGTTGTGAATTGACCAAATCGCCCTCCACCACAATGTATTTTTCTCTTTCTTAAAACGCCACCACCACTTTGATAATAACGCAAGGTTCGTATCCTTGAGCGATCCGAAACCTAAACCCCCGTACTCAACCGGTGCCACCACACTATCCCAAGCGACCCAATTCATTTTGGCCTTTTCGTCCGAGCCACCCCAAAAAAATACTCTTCTAAGGCGATCCAACGAGTCAAGAACCTTCTCCGGTGCCCTATACAATGAGAAGTAGTACGTGGGGAGGGCATTCAAAACCGACTTTAATAAAACAACTCTACCACCAAATGATAATTTCTTGGCCTTCCAAATCGACAACCGCTTCCTAAAAACCTCAATCACAGGATCCCAATGCTTTGATAAGTTCATGTTTGCTCCTACTTGTAATCCAAGATATTTGAATGGAAAATTACCCACTTTGACCCTTAAAAATTCAGCGGCAGTCGAAACCTCCTGAGAGCTCACGCCAATGCCGAATAAATGACATTTTTCCATGTTTACCCTTAACCCCGACACCAAGTAAAAGCATCTAAGCAGCCTTCTTAAGTTTCTCATATTTATCCTAGACCATTCCCCGAGAAAAATAACGTCATCTGCATACATAAGGTGAGACAAAACCAATCTCGCATTCCCACAATGCAACCCATGGAATAAACCGACCTGGCACGCCTTCCTCATGAACCCGGATAACGCCTCCATTACAAGAACAAATAAGAATGGTGATATCGGATCCCCTTGTCTCAAACCCCGCGAGCATTTAAACTCCAAGGACGGAGAACCATTTATCAAAACTGAGGCCCTCGCGGAGGTAACAATGTCCAAGATCCACTCTCTCCATTTACTCGAAAAATTCATTTGCTCCAACACCATATCCAAAAAACCCCAAGATACCGAGTCATACGCCTTATCAATATCGACCTTGAACAAGAACCCCGACTTCTTTTGCTTCCTCATCCAACCATACATTTCATTAATTAATAATGGGCCATCCGTTATACTTCTACTGATAAAAACGCTGATTGTTCTGAGCCCACGAGTTTCCCGATTACCGACTTCAATCTTCCCACCAAAACTTTGGAAACCACTTTATTAATACAACCCACAAGGCTAATAGGTCTATAATCCGCGAACCCGGCCGGATCTTTAACCTTGGGTATCAAAGCGACAAAAGAAGGAGCACAAGCTGTATTAAGAGTACCATGAGTATGAAAATTCTGAAATAAACTCACAAAGTCAGCTTCCAGGCAACCCCAAAATCTCTTAAGGAACTTGAAATTGAAACCATCCGGCCCAGGAGCCCTATCTCCATCGCAATCCCAGACCGCTTCTTTGATTTCTAGGATGGTAAATGGTCTAGTTAACGAATCAGCCTCCTCATCCGATAACCTGCACAAGTTAGGACATACAAAAGATGGTCTAGACTGAACCGGCTCCTTAAACTTCTCCGAAAAGAAGTCGAAGGCATGATCCTTGATGGCTACCGGATTATCAATCCAAATCCCATTTATCAACAAACCGTTAATTCTACCGTTCGATATGTTCGAGTTTATTACCCCATGAAAAAAACTCGAGTTCTCATCCCCATCAACGGCCCACCTAATCCGCGCCTTCTGTTGTAGATCCATCTGTTTCTTCCTATCCACATCCAACATGAACATTTTGCAATCCTCCCGAATCTTCTTCTCAACCGGCCCCAATGGTCTTAAATCAGCCAGCCTTTCAATTCTTTCCACCTCCCTTTTACTATTTTCATACTCCACATTTGACCCCCTAGACTTCTCAGAAACCCAACTCCTGATACGGTTCTTTAAAAACTTCAGCTTCATCGCCACCTTCAGATCTGCCGGTCCTGAGAAAACGAAGGAAGAACAAATGCGCCTAACAAACTCATCGAATCCGGGCAATTCCAACCATGAATTGAAGAACCTAAAAGGAATATGACCAAAATCGGCTGGAGAAACCGATAACACAATGGGGAAATGGTCTGAAATATTCCTAGATAAAGCCGTAACCGCCGCACTCGGCCATTTATCCCAGAACTCCCTACACACCAAGTATCTATCCAGTTTGCTAAGTTTTTCCCCGTTATCAGACATGTACGTGAATTTGTGACCTCCCATATTATACTCATATAGCTCGGCTCTTCTTATAAACTCATTGAATCTGAATGCATTAGCTGCCACATACTCGGAATTTTGCCTCTCCGACGGGTCTCTAACGTCATTGAAATCACCAAGAAAAATCCACATACCAGACATGGCATTCTTCAAGCAGACCAGTTCATCCCATAACACCCTTCTACACCCCGCGTCATTCGAAGCGTACACATTTACAACATTAAGAGTTAACCCAAACGGCACCAAAAATGCTTTTGAACTGTGAACTTTTTCTTTTTATGAAAAAAAAAAAACATATAATTAATTGGTCTTGATAAGGTAGGAATCTAGAATCCAACAACCCATTTAAGATCCGGATCTCTTGGAATCTTTACATATATATATATATATATATAAGTCTAGTCATTGGATCCATAAACTTATATGGTTTTGTTTCCATAAGTTCAGTAATTTGCACCGCTAGACAAATGAGTATACATTTTATCCACTGACGCCAGTTCAGTTACCTGTACGGATTTGCAAAATACACAAGCAATTAAGCAAATATGGTCAAATGGTTTAAATTTAAATATATATATACGCGGACGAATATTACCTGATAATGTTGGTTAGGACGCTCCTGGACACGCTTAACTTCATCGGGCTGCTCGAAATACTTCTCCATCATGTCAATAAACCGATCATTATCTTCGGTCGAGCATCGTGGATCTCGGACAAGTAGGGCTCCGGTTTCCCTCAGGATCCGACTAACCTCTGAGCACACTGTTTTGAGCTCAGGATGCCGGAGTTCGTCGCAGCTTAAGTTGCCGGATGCATCCACATATGGAGTCAGATCGATAACGGGTACGTCCATTTCCCTATTGAAAGAAGTTTAAAGAAGAAGAAGACGATGAATAAGATGTGAGTGATATTGAACACAATGAGCATGCATTTATATAGATTGGAAAATGTAAGTGGTGTGTTTTAGGGTAAGTGAAAATGTGAATTAAAGGTGGTTGGAGATTCCATTACTGATCAAGATAGACCACACATTTCTGGTCATTATGGATAATATTAACCATAAGTACTGAAGTAAATCGATGAGATGAATATACAATGTTGAGCAACTGCGGAGAAAATGGGTTGTGCTAAACGTACCTTCAAATGGACTGGTCACTTTTATTTCTTTACTTCCCTTTGATTTAACGTTTCCAAAAGGAGGACGATAAGTTTTTTTTTAAATGAGTGAGGTTCGTTTAAATTGGAAGCAGTGGCGAAACCAGAAGAGTTCAAGAAGTACTACATGAACTTGTTAGATTTTTGCTTAAAAAATCTCTATAGAAAAAGATTTGGACAGTTTAGTTGTAACCGATAGAGAAAAGAGCTTTGTGACCCCGCTAAGAAAAAAATGGTTCCATCACAATACGAAGGTTATGATAAACTTACCCTATCTATATTTTTACTTGTGTTTGTTTTACCAGAGTAAAGCAGTCAAATTCATGGTGATGGTACTATGTGTGAAATGTAACTGAACTAGTTTTATACCCGCCGCACGTTGCAGCGGCAGGGGCGACCAGATGTTTGGTTTCTTTAAACTGTTTAAAAATGAGATTGTTTACAGCTATAAACACTATTGATGCTCACGTGCTGCTACATCGAGTAGCGGTTGACGAAGCTCACAAAGAAATAGCATGGCCGTGTCATTTTCGCCGCAGGCCCACCGCGATGTAGTCGGTCTCCCTGTAAAAAACAGTTACCTACAAAGAAATAGGCTCATAATTAAAACAATGTGATCGTTATTAGTAATTTACCCGCGAACATTACCCCACGACGCAAGCCTACGGTGTATAAAAAAAACTTCGAATGAGATGTAAGCACACATGTAGATAAAAAGAAAAACGTTACTATAATGTTTATACAGAAAACAAAACAGTGAAGTAGAGTGCTTCGATTAAAATTTATGTTGAGGGGGCAAAAGGAATTATGGCAAAGGTTTAACATATGAAAGTCAATTGACAAAAAACTTTGTGGCGAAATTCTAAAGCACAAAGGTTACTTTTTCAAATTGTAACTTTGTATACGTAAGACACCTGACAGCCACAAACCAAAATTCAATGACTTTAGAAAAAGTTAAAAACCCCCACACACAACACGTTTTAAGCAAATAATCTGTTATCTATTAATTAATTATTATTAATATATATAAAAGAATTGAACATTGCTGACATAGCGTGTAATGGTGCTTTCAACCTCTCCATGAAACTGCCACGTGACATCATAATTGAAAGATTTTAGTGTTTTTGAATTATTTCCTTTTTTAATTAAAAAAAAAACATAAAACCCTAAATTTATCTCTCTATCTCTCAATTCTCAATTACTAAAATTAAATTGAGTTATTTTAGGAAAAAATAATTTAAAAACAAATTTAATTTTTCTCTCTTATGTTCCTCCCATAATTTTTAAACGTTAATATATTTTATATTCGAGATTTTTTAAATAAAAAAATTACACCAAATTAACGAGCGTTTTATTATCTTTCCAACAAGTACCATAGTGCTATATAAAAAACGGAGAAAAAAACGACTATTTTTTGTGGGGTTATGTTCATACAGAAAAAAAAAAACACAAAGTGTTCAGGTTATTCATTAATCATGTTTTTTCTTTTAAACCAGTTCTTATCTACGATGTTGAAATTCAGCCCAATCGCCATGCTATCATTGGAATTTTACTCTTCTAAAGATGGATATGTATACTTCATCAAGAGAAGCTAGGAGAAAGAATCGCGCAACACTGCAACATATTGTGTCACCTTATAGCAATGTTTTTTTTTATTTAATTACAAGACTAATAATTATTGCTATTAGTATTAGAATTATTAGAATGATTATATTTTTCAACCCCCATCATGCATTCTACATCTATATAAGTCAAAGTCAAATTGTAACATATTTTAAATTACGTGAAGATGATTATATGTTGAAGGTTATCCTTTTAATACTGTATTATGTTTAATATGGTTTATGCTTTTTATTTTTTTAACTTTTTAAATAAATGTTTTTTAACTAAGATTGATTATGTTTAAGTTATTTACTCTTTTCGTGATTTGAGTTTTCTTCTTTTATCATTTTTTATTAAATCATATTAATTTTTTCAACCCCGGGACCTTCCCGGGGTAATCAGCTAGTATATTATATACTAGTTTATACCCCGTGAGCGTCCCGGGTTGAGAAATCTAAGTAAAATGAATAAAATTAGAAGTATCTAAACTATAAAAATGGCATCTGCCATTATATGATTAATGATGATGATGATGATTATTATTATTATTATTATTATTATTATTATTATTATTATTTTAAACAAATCTTTGCCATAAGTTATAATATTCTAATATAAAAAAAATGGTAATTGGGTCGGGTATCACCTAATCCCAGGCCCGACCCAAACCCATAATTTTTTTTAAACTAATTCCAAACCTAACACAATACATGTCGGGTTACAAAAAATAGTCGTTTTTTTCTCCGTTTTTTATATAGCACTATGGTACTCGTTGGAAAGATAATAAAACGCTCGTTAATTTGGTGTAATTATTTTCTTTAAAAAATCTCATATATAAAAGATATTAACATTTAAAAGTTATGAGAGAAAACATGAGAGTGAAAATAATAAAGTTTTAATATTTACATTTAGTAGATTAAGTATTTAATAGATTATGTTAAATCATATTTAAACCATATTTATTCCTTTTTTTTAATTGGTTTAGAGTTGCCACATCACATCTTATGTGGCATCTCTTAAAAGAGAGATTGCATAATATTATGACATACCATTAAAAATGCTTTGGTTTATTATATATAGATATAGATATAGATAGGACAATAATTTATTTATATATAGAATACATTTACCCATATCACAGATTTTATACATCCCACCAAGACTTCACTGCCTATCTCTACTCTCTATCTCTCTAAAAAAAAAAAAAATTAAAAGGAAAACACAGATTTTCAACATACATCCCAAGACTCCACTTCATATCCCTCTATCACTTTCTCTTGCAAAAACACACTCAACCTCTCAAGAAAAACCACCCGCGCCCACCATAACCACCTACACGACATCACCACCAACCTCGCATCGGATTTTTGTCAGGCATCACAGACCATGGCGGAGATTTAGAGAGAGGGAGAGAGTTACAGAGTGAAGGCGATTAGAAAGAAAAGCCACGGCAGCGCTGCGGCGAGGCTCACTACCTACCAAAGAAGCACACCACCAACCACCTCACCTGGCCGCGTTTCACAATCGAAGACCACCACAACAAACGTTTTGTGGCGACGATGGATAATGCAGTTGCTCGATCTACTTTCGTTCGCCGTCGCCTCTACAATGTCGTCACTGTAAAACAACCACATGCATCAACCAATCTAGCTTGAGAGCCTAAAATCCTGGCAAAATCTGCATAACGCCCATCTCTGCGAAGCCGAGAAAAAGGCATATGAACAGCGATCGACGTCGTTGCCATCATCATGGCCCGTAGACGCATGAACCGTCGCTGCCAAGCGTAACAGGCGTTTTCTGGGTGGTTTGGCAGGTTTTTCTGTGCGGTTTCAGGTAGGTTTTTCTGGGCGTTTTGGTTTGCATTAAAGACTTGTACGTGATGTAGGATGATGTAAGTGATGACGTAACCGAGCTTTAAAGGTTGTATTGAGCGAAACAGTGTTTCTCCCTCACATCCAAACTTACAATTTGTATATACATATATATAATTAATATTGCATGTGTATAATACTATTGAAACAGGGGACACGTGGCTTGCTGAGTATGGAGGACACTTGAGGTTAAAGGTGAAAGACACACATGGACAGACATACAACAGACACTCAGAAAAGTATCGAATGGGACGATAACATGTGTTTGCATGAGGTTGGTGGAAAAACATAAATATCATGATGACTTAGTCAATGAGTTTTTTTTCAGAATAAGTAGAAATTGCAAATGTTTTTGTGTCTTTGGTAAGGTGTCAGAAATGGATATTAGATTTTGGGACTTCCGCAATCTTAGATTGCGGAAGTGATGATGTGGAGGATGACTCGGATGGCAACGATGGCTAACTCGGCTCGCTTGCTAACTTAGCATTCTTGCAATCTAAGATTGCGGAAGTGCTTTCTGTGCACATTTGTCTTGTAAGCTTACACATGCTGGCAATGCATGATAATTAATATGACTTATGCAATGTTAGAATAGTAGTTATGGAGCTTGTTGTGAGACTAAAAGAGAATAGATTCTCTGCAAATAGTATGTATAGTAAGCTAACATCAAATCAAATTATCAATATGGATGAATGCATTTGCAATATATATGAAGAACATGTATACATCTTTAGGAATACCGAAATCAAACTTACAAGAACATAAATCAATAAAATTTACAAGCATCATCTTAAAAAAAAAAAAAAAAAAAACTATGGCACATTTACACCCAGGTCCAAGAAACAATGTGCTTCTATGGCTGCAGCCTAAACATCGTTCGGCTTATCTGTTCGAAGATGATGTTGGCCATGCAACAGAGCTTGATATTAGGGGGAGGGGGGGACCAAGCATTATTTACTACCATTCGAAAAAATGCGTTAAACCCCAATGTTGAACAGATGGTTAGAATGGTTGGCTTTGGTGGGGTTCTTGATATTGGATACCTACTTGTTGACCATGGTTTGATAACCGCGTTGGTAGAAAGATGGCGTCCAGAGACTCACACCTTTCACCTATCGTTTGGTGAAATGACGGTGACTTTAGAGGACGTGAACGTGCTCATGGGATTGCGAGTCAACGGTCCACCATTGGCAGGACTAGAGGAAAATGGTCATCCTAAGATTGATTGTAGCTAGTACAAGGTTTTTTGGGCATAGAGGCGGAGCAGGGAATGTTCACTGGAAATTCTATTAAAACAAAACACCTTTTAGAAAAACTAAAAGAAGTACTGCCTGAAGGGGCAGATATGAATCAGATTACACAACATGTTACACAACAAGCACGTTGTGTGGTCTAGATTATTGTGGGTAACACATTGTTTGCTGACTCTTCTAATGGTTTGACATCATTGACATTTTTAAGGCACTTTGAATCGTTAGAAAGATATGGTGAATATAGTTGGGGGAGTGCTACATTGGCTTGTTTGTACAGAAATATGTGTAAAGCCGTATTCTCCATTGATAAAACAATTGGAGGACATATGATTGTACTCCAGTTGTGGGCCTGGACACGAATCAGTGTACTATCCCCCAAGTGTTTAAGCTGGTTGAACCCTGGAAAACCTTATGGTGCACGTATGTATTTTCTCCATTACCCTTATATTATATAAAATAATTTTTTGTTAAATAAAGTAACTCGTTTTTTTTATTATTTTTTTACAGCTGGAAAGGTAAGCACGACTTAAAGGAGTTTGCCTCGCGGTCGTTAAAACAGATACGATCACAACTACAAAATTTACATGCGTAACAGGTATGAGACTGTTTATGTTGTGTTACAAGTAAAATACATTGTGAGACTAATAGTGTTTCTTATTAATTTTTTCTGCAACAGTTCATTTGGAGACCCTATGCACAATGCATAGGGATACTGCCGTAAAGTTGCACAGAGGGGAGTGATTGTTGGCGTTCGGATTGCTTTATTGTGTGGTTTCAGGTGGAGGAACACCACCAAGCCAGTAGGGTCCTAAGACAATTTGGATTACGTCAATGGATTCCTAAGGGACCACCCTTTACCCCCGAAGTCCACACCGAGCTGCATAAAAAAACGCGTTTTGGGAGACCATACGAATCCTGGTTTTCAGACGTTCATAGCGAGTATGTGCAGTCGTGGAATGACCACAAAAATCACATAGTGGGCAGGGAAGAAACGCCATATCCTTCCGTGTTTCCTTGTTATATGGAATGGTACTTAGAAAGAACCGTGGGATACATGACCAACCCAATGTCCATCCCGGTAGCACAACCGGGTTTTAGAGATGATGCTGGGATTGCCCAAGTGATGGTATATATATGAATTTTTTCAAATATATATAAGTGTATATTTAAATGATCACGTTTTAAATATTTAATTATCTGAATTTTATAGATGGAAGGATACACGCAGATTCACCAGGAAGTGTCCCAAATCATGTCGACCGTCCCTGCCGACTTTAGCTCCAATCTTGGGGTGATTCAAAGCACTTCCGAAACAGTGATGTCACAATGTGGTGTGGGTGATCATTTGAACTACCCCTCACGGCTTCAAGGTAGACCTGCTGCCTCGGTTGCAGACAGAAGCCGTCCTCAAAGAGTGCCTAGGCGAAGGCGGAATCAAAGGCATGGTGAGCTTCAAACAGAAGAAGAAGTGCCAGTTGATTGTCAAAATACGCCAATTAATGAATTCTTTGATGATGAAATGGGAATTGACGTTGACTCCTTTTTTGCTCAGTTCGGTACCCCCAAGCTACATCACATCTCCAACCGGGGCCTTCCCAGATGAACACCGAACAAGAAAGCATCATGGAATCCCTTTTAAACTGTCCCTTCAACCCATTTGATAATCAAAGTTGCGTGACACCGGCACAAACTAACTTAAACAGTCCATTCAACCCATTAAACAGTCCATTCAACCCATTTGATGATCAAAGTTTCGTGACACCGGCACAGACTAACTTCCCAATGAACCCACCCATCAACACCGGTGTGACACCCCAGGAACACACCTCATCAGGGACGATGAGACTCTAAAAGGGGGTGAATGTGACACCCCAAGAAAATCCCACATCGGCCGTGGCCAGGAGAAATCCTTGGTTCATAAGTAATGTCTTACCTCTTAAATCACCAACGCGTTTTGGGGCTTAATGTTAGTGGATGAGAGGAGAACTCCACAGTTAAGCGTGCTCAGGTGGGAGAAATTCTAGGATGGGTGACCTCCTGGGAAGTCTCCACTTGGGCAACCAAAAACAAATCCGTGAGCTCTGGATGGGCAAAGCGGACAATATTGGTGGTGAGAGGGGCGGGATGTTACAGATGGTATCAGAGCCACTCCTGTGCCGTTCGGGATGGTGGGTGCACACCTCATCAAGGACGATGAGACTCTAACAGGGGGTGAATGTGACACCCCAGGAACACACCTCATCAGGGACGATGAGACTCTAACAGGGGGTGAATGTGACACCCCAAGAAAATCCCACATCGGCCGTGGCCAGGAGAAATCCTTGGTTCATAAGTAATGTCTTACCTCTTAAATCACCAACGCGTTTTGGGGCTTAATGTTAGTGGATGAGAGGAGAACTCCACAGTTAAGCGTGCTCAGGTGGGAGAAATTCCAGGATGGGTGACCTCCTGGGAAGTCTCCACTTGGGCAACCAAAAACAAATCCGTGAGCTCTGGATGGGCAAAGCGGACAATATTGGTGGTGAGAGGGGCGGGATGTTACAACCGGGCAGTCATCAATTAACTATTGGGCCCCGAATCAAGGTGACGAAGGAACATTGTCCAATGTATTCTACACACCAGTACCTATCGAGTTCCCCAATGAGCCGCGTCGGAATCCAGACCGCACTCGACGTCCTCCTCCATGTGGTACTACAGGACGATTATGTAACCATCCTAAATAGTTTAGTTATTAGAAAAATCAAATGTAATAAATGTGCGACCAACCTAGAGTTAAAAGTTTTTTAACATAATTGTATGCGTGTAGGATCGTCAAATCTACAAAGATAATGATCAAACAATTTTGATTCAGGTGCGGAATCCCTGAATCAATCACAAAATGATAACAATACTAACAAAACACATAAATCATCTTTAAAAGCTTCATTTCATTGATAAACAAACTCAATTACACGTTATAATAAGCTTTACAATCAAAATAAGACGTGAATTAAGTTTACACAAAACCCTAGGGAGAGACTCAAACAGGAGGGAAACAAAAATGACAAAAACTAACTTTCAAAATGAACTTGACCTATTTATAGGCCTGCACATTCGCCCACTTTGCTTGGTCGAATGTGCAGGTTCGCCCAAACACTATGGTCGAACCAAGCAATACCTTAACATCTAATTCTACCTTCGACCTCCTTCTCTCCTTCGCACCTTTAGCTCTCCTTCGCCCATACAAAAACTCTCCTTCGCCCATATCATTCTACCTTCGCCCGTTCGACAAATCACATAAACATATGTTAATAGTAATCCAAAGCATTAGTCACACAAAATGCATCTACAAACTCCCCCTCGACTATTGCTTGGATTGTTTACATTGTTGGTCCATCATCTTGTTCATGAGCTTTATGTGTAGTAACGTCTTTTGTTCTATGGTCATCACCGGTTCAAAAACTTGTTTCGGCTTTTTCTTCTTGACATCAGGAACATCTTGAATCTTCACGAACTTACCAAGCTTCTTATCAAAATCGCATCCAGCATTTATGTCATAAGAAAAGCACAGAAATACCACACGCTGGTATTTACTTGCTTGTTCAGCATCCTTCACTTCACTGTATATCGGATTGTAATACAACATATTGATATCCTCATGTGAACAATTTATCAACCACATAGGATCAAATATATGTATTTTCTTGAAATTATTTTCTCCGTCTCTCAAAACAATCACAGCCTCTGCAATCTTCCAATCATAATACCACCAGATAAAATCTTTCGCAAAGTGTTGTGGAATCTGCAATAACGGAATGTGTTTCAACACTTTCGGTGGTTTGTTCTTCAAAGTCACCTTGAGCAAACCTGTAATAGAATCAATATCTTTCTTGTGAACAATTCGCTTCGGATACTGAGGTTCAAATAAATTCCATCTCGTCCTGCTTTCCCTCACCATTCGATCAGCAAAATAAGCAATGTGATCGTTCGAAGATCCAGTCAACCGATGTCTACATATATCTCGAATCGCCCAGTATGGAAGAGTCTTCAAATCGTGGAATCTTTCAAAATAAAGTATCCCCTTCTCCCACTTAACAGCAACACATTTCAACTGTTTTATAAACTTCCATCCCAACGCTCTTCCTTTAAACATCTCGTTGTGTAGCTTATAAAAACTTCCCTGGATCTCTGCTTTTGGACGATTTGCTTCTTTCTCTTTTAATTTCCTCAGTAACTCTTTCAAACTGTCTGATTGTTCAGTATTCGGTTTATCATGCCCTTGAAAACTTCTTCAACAAACTTTGCACTCTTTTCTTTAGCAAGTTTCTCGGCTTCTTTTAGTAACTCATCAGTGAACTCAGCAAATCCAGAATCTTTATCCTTCTTGAAATATTCTGGATACTCTTCACTGATTATATCTTCAATTTCAATCTCCTCAAATGCAAGTACATCACGGTCATCAGAATGATTACTAGCTTCTTTTTCAGGTAGATTGGAAATCTGATTATAAGCCAATAGTTCTTCCAACGTTTTCCCAACCTGCTTCGCCAAACCTTCTAAAATCTCCTTTGACATTGCCGCCGAAACTTCACCATCCTCCAGATCTGGATCATTATATTCCAATTCAAGAATCATGTCACTAGATTCAAAGATCTCAGAAAATCTACTGGTCATGTCTATTGTCCAGACTCGATCAGTTAGCATCTGGCGATACATCTGATTATCATCTTCAGACAATGACCTCAGCTTCTCATTCCAAAAGATTGTGTCATCATCAACAGATCCTCCAGGAGCTTTAGAACTGGATTCACCTCCTTTTCCAGATCCACGTTTCTCACATTTATACTTATCTGTGTTATCATCATCATCGTCATCACTATCAAAGCTTGCAGAGCTGTTTCCTTCACCAGATTCACCATCCGAACCATCATCATCTCCATCATATTTCTTTTTCTTCTTTTGAGGAGCATTTCCAGCGTCTTCATCTAGATCCTCATCTTCCTCCTCCTCATTATCTGACGGTTCAAAATCAACTTCCTCTTCATCACGTTCTTTGTCTTCTTCACCTTCTTTTAGTTGAGGAGCTCGAGAGTACAAATCTTTAATCAAACTATCCATTGTCATGTTACTTTCTTTCAGCTACTTATTCTCCTCTCTTAACGTAATAAACCTCCTGGTGTTCCTCTGTTCGTGTTTTAACAACTTCTTGTTTTCTTTGCGAAGTCCTTTAATCTCTGCTTCAAGTGCTTCCTGATTGTCATGAGATGTTTCAACAACGTCTAGCATCTTCTGATCGTTGTTTTTCAATTTCTCAATCTCTGCTTGCTGCTGATTGATAATCTTCATCATGTCAGCTAGCTTCTGGTTCACAGCGTTCATCACATCACTATCAACTGTGACCTTTGGAGTAGAAGCTTCAGCAACAGCAGGCAACTTACCTTTCTTAATCTTCTTTAGCACTCTATCCAGTGCATCATTGAATTTATCAACAGGTAAATCAGTCTTTTTCTCAGTACCTGATGTTGTTTTCTGTTTCTTAGCAACTGGACTAGCAACCGGTGATTTCGAGCTAGATGCTGGTGGAAGTTTCTTTCAAGCAATCAGTGATTCAATCTCTCTAGCTCTTTTCTCCATGGGCTTCAATACCTTTTCCTTCTTCTTGAATTGGGGTTTCTTCTGTTTCTCCCCTTGCATTGGAGATCCTTGAAAATCTCCTGATCCCAAGCCTAATCCCTCATCATCTTCATCTAAATGAATTGGGCTTTTAGTTCTCTGTTCCTCCAACGACTTATTGAGACTGACAGACTCACCAACCATAGTGGCCTTGGGCGTGGTGCTCTTCACTGTCTCTGCGTCAGAATCCCATCTTTCATCTTCTTGCGTCTCCTCTGAATCAACAGACGCTTCATCCACCAAATGCAATCCCTTCTTCGCCATACTTTTGTGTCTTCTTGAAACTTTCTTCTTAGCTGGTTCAGCTTCTGCTTCAGTTTCTTTTTCTTTACCTTTACAACTCTTTGCTCCTACATTCACCACATGACGCTTTCTTTTTGCCTCAAGGTCAACTGGAAATAAAGGATTGTCTTCGTCAGATGCACTGTCAACATGCCTCACCTTATCTTTACCAGGGTCTACATAGTCTATCTTGATCAGGTGACCAAATAGACGTCTCACTGGTGGTCGTTCATTCACTGGTACACCCTTATACGCCTTCATTCTTGCAAGAGTATTAATGTCCATATGCTCCTGAACAATAATTTGCTTCGAATCTCTCTTCAACTTCTTGTACTTCAAATCAAATATCATCTGAATAAATCGAGGATATAACAAGAATTTCCTGCTCCTTATCCCTCTCACTGGTTCCAACATATATTCCATCAACATTCCTGAAACATTGAACGGTTTGTTCAATATCAACGCTACCATCAACGAACTTATACTCTTTCTCATCAAGTCGTATCCACCAGCTGCTGATCCGAAAACATGTATCATCACATGTGCCAAATACTTGAACTGCGGACAAAGCTTTCCTTTATGTAACGAACCGTCAGTGATTGGTTCGTTATACTTCATTCTTAGAAAGCATTTCCGTTGTTCAGTCCATGTCAACTCTCTGGGATTTGTCTTCTCATCCTCTAGCTTCAACGCCTCTCTGATATCGTTCTCGGAGACGATCACTAGCTCCCCCTGAATCTTACTAACCAGTGACGATTCATTATCCCAGAAATCCATCTTTGCATTAGCCCAGAACTCTTGTTGGTGATCACGGTAAATAATAGCTGGCGTAGCAATCGCATCTATCACTCTGCTTCTCTTCAAGAATTCTATGATCCCGGCAAACTCAGTGTGTTTCTTCACATCGCCTAAATATGCACAACAATTATGTGCAGATTCAAACAGAAGATCGACAATCTTTTCCTTCTCAGCTTCCTTCGATGATGATCCAGCAGGAACACTCGCACTTTCCTGTTCAGTCATTGTAAAGCTGCAAAACAAATCAAAACAAACATGTTAAAAACGGACAAAATAAAAACTTGAAAAATTTTGGTTTTCAAATCCTACATTCGACCACTTCGTTGGTGCGAATGAAGAATTCTAGGTACGAAGGTGAAGAAATAAAGGTTCGAATGTAAAAGATTTTGAAAAATTTCTTCATTCGACCGTTTATTCTCCTTCGACCAGATAAACACTCTCCTTCGCCCAAACTGTCACATTCGACCGTTTGTAATGGGCGAAGGTGACTGTTCATCTTCCTCAGATTTCAAAGTCTAATTTTGGTCATTTTAATCTGCCATTTTGATTTGGTTAGCATCTAAACTAACCGATAAAGCTTTTCCCAAAATCAATTTCAACAATTATACATTGATTAAGTGTTTTAAATAAAAAACTAGGGTTCATTGGTTTTAAACAATCGATTATGCTAATTGTTGATGTTTAACCCTATGTTTTTGGATAATCTCCCCCTAAAACACTTAATCAATAAATCCTAATAAAAAATAAGTTCAATTATCATCATTTAATCCATGTTTGAAGTCAGTTAGGGCTTGGACTGAAAATCAGTGATTAAACAGTCAAATCATGATGAAAACCTGTAAAAGATGGTGCAAAACGATCAGTAAATGCAGACGAACACAATGATACAATCTAAATATCACGAGCAACAAGTGGACTTATCACAGAAATTTTGAATTTTTTTTTGAAATGGGGTCGAAAGAGCAGATAAGGGGTTATATAGGCTTCTCCTTCGACCGTTTATGCCGGTCGAATGTGAAACTTTTGCCTCCTTCGACCCTAATCAAAGGTTCGAATGTGGCAAAAGGGTTCGAAGGTAAATTTTACACAAGAACACTCACATTCGCCCAATTCTAAACATACGAATGAGCAGAAAATTCCTCGTTCGACCTAACGAAAGGGCGAAGGTAATCTGGAATTTTTGAAAATTTAACAAATCTCAAAATCGAATCCCGTTCAAAATATTTTCCAAATTTTAAGAATCCGACAATCATTATTTCTTATTTAAAGATTACAAAGCTCAAATGGTTCATCAATTTTTAGAAAATCGTAATCAACCACCATCAGCTATCAAAAATAAGATAGAAATGTAAAATCTTTTTGGATTTTCTAAAATTTATGTTAAAACACACCTAAAATCTTTTTGAGTTTTGCAATTTTTGACGAGAAATATAAAATGCAGAAATATAAAGATAAAGCAGTAAATGTTTTGGTATTTCCGGTAAAGGGATCATATCAGTTATTGAGAAATCTGATCACACCATTGATCTTTTTGATTTATTATCATTAAAAACAATGTGTGATCTGGAAACTGCTGATATTGTGATCCACATAAACTCACATGCAGACTTTTGTGCAGTGCTTTAAACTGACACGATTATGTATAGTATAAACGTAATTGTCTGTGGTTCCCACATACACGACATACTCCCGTATCAAGAAGTAAATGCACAAAGACTCATTGTAAAGCGTGATTATGCTTTCGTCGTCTGTAATTTACAAGGTATGAGGCATAGAGGTATACAGGTCAGCAAATTAATGCAGCAAAGTAACATGTGCACTCTACCAGGTTGAGGACTGATATCAATCATGATTTGCATCAGTAATTGATACGATGTAATAGATAATCTTTGATTATCATAATACATGGAAAGTTCCTCAATTCGGTAACTTTAGGATTTGGCTTAAAGCTCTTTTATAAAGACACCCTATCTGATCTAGGTCCGTAATGACTTACAGCAGAAGATCAGAGAGGCTATCCCTAGACAACTAATAACATAACGACCCAAAACCTCCGAGTTTTGTACAAATACCCTATCAAACGAAATTACGGTACTAAGACCATATGCCCATGAGGAGTTCATCCACACACCAATTCGTTTGATATGTATGTATCAGGCACGCAGTAATAGGTCTACGAAGCCTATCAGCACATCACTCAGACTCAGACACACGCCCTATATTGCATTACATTTCTTTAGAATGTGTCAGATCCCCACTGATGTACTATCATTTCCCCTTTTTCTCCAGGAAATCATTTTGGGTTTTTCTGATTTTTATAAATTTTTGAGTTTACTGTTCTCAAGGATAAGCTGGAGCATTTCAAATATGTGACTGCCCAGATATCGTTTGTTTACAGAAATCTGACGGCATTAATCTAAGGGAAGAAGATATAGCAGTCAGCAAAAATTTTCTAATTTTTATGGATTTTGAAATTTTTCAATGTTTTTGGATTTTCGAATTTTTCTGAAAAACAGTAAAAACTAAACTAAAAAGCGATAAACTGAGGTGGTGACCAGTCTTGTTTTTCTTTAATACCGTTAGCTTTCAACAGATATTCAAATCTGGATTTATCAAAAGCTTTGGTAAAAAGGTCTGCACGTTGATAGTCAGTGTGGATTTTGACCATATCGATCAACTCTTTAGCATAACAATCACGGATAAAATGGTATTTGATCCGGATATGTTTTGCCTTTGAGTGATTTACTAATTCTTTTGTTAATGCAATTGCGGCTTCATTATCACAGTAAATAGGGGTTTTAAGAAATTGCAAACCGTAGTCCACCATCTGTTGTTGTATCCAAAGAACCTGTGAGCAGCAGTTCGATGCTGAAACGTATTCTGCTTCACATGTGGATAATGCAATTGCGGTCTGTTTCTTGCATTGCTAGGTCACGAGCCTGCTCCCCATAAACTAGCATCCAGCCGTTGTGGATTTTCTATCTTTGTCACAGCCGCCCCAATCTGCATCACTAAAAGCGATTAGGTCAAAATTATCATCATTAGGGTACCATAGTCCTCTCGACGGACAACCCTTCAGATATCTAAGGATACGTTTGACAGCTGCAAGATGACTCTGTTTCGGCTTTGATTGATAACGTGCACAGAGACATGTGGCAAACATTATATCTGGTCTGGAGGCGGTGAGATACATCAAAGATCCGACGATTGCTCTGTATGTAAATGGATCAGTTAGCTCCCCCTTAGCATCAACTCCAATCCCGTGATTAGTTTGTATTGGGGTATCCATCGGCTTCGAATCATCCATCTGGAATCGCCTCAAGACTTCAGAAACGTATTTCGTCCGGTGAATAAAGTTCCCCGTTGGTCTTTGTTCCACCTGCAAGCCTAGGAAAAACTGCATCTCTCCCATTGCGCTCATCTCAAACTTTTCCTGCATAACACGTTCAAATTCTCTACACAGAAGTTCGTTAGTAGACCCAAATATAATATCGTCAACATAAATCTGGACTAGAAGCAAGTCATCGCCTGTTCGTTTAGTGAACAATGTGCTATCTAGCAAACCTCGTTTGAATCCTTTTGAAAGAAGATACGTGCTCAGCTCCTCATACCATTGCCTTGGAGCCTGGTGCAACCCGTAGAGAGCTTTGTTTAAAACATAGACCTTATCCCGGTGAATAGGATCTTTAAAGCCTGGTGGTTGACCTACATATACTTCCTCCTTGACCACACCGTAGAGAAACGCGCTCTTGACATCCATTTGATACACCTTAAATTTCTTGAATGATGCAAACGCTAGAAACATTCGGATAGCCTCTAAGCGTGCAACTGGTGCATAGATCTCGTTGTAATCGATTCCCTCAACTTGATGAAATCCTTGTACAACCAAACGAGCTTTGTTCCTTACGATCACTCCTCTATCATCCTTTTTGCATTTGAAAACCCATTTCGTTCCAATCTTCTTTCTTCCCGGGGAAAATCTGTCAGTGTCCAAACGCCAAGTTTCTGAAACTGCAACAACTCCTCTTGCATTGCTTCCACCCAAGCGTCATCCAAAAGAGCATCCTTGTAAGTTCGCGGCTCAACCTGCGAAACATAACAAGCAAAAGACCAGTCATTCTGAAAACCTGATTTTTGTATTTTGGCATATAAAGCAAGATTGCCAAGGTTTTCCGGTGAGTTAGCATTCCTTAATTGTCCTCTTGTCATTACACTGCTACCAGGATCACCAATAACCTGCTCGATCGGGTGAATTCGATGTATCCGAGATTCCGGATAATCTGGTACTTGGACTCCCGTCTGAGTTGTTAAGTTCTCTGCAGAAACCAGATCATTACCCACATTCGATGATGAAGCACCATTTGTAGTTAGGTTCACTGGTGGTGTCACTGTAGCATGATCTAAGATAGCTTCACTTGTAACATCTTCGTCGTCATCTTCTGATTCTGATGAATTCAAAGTTGTGGAAGCTTCTTGAAATACCTCTTCTTCAAACGGTTCTAGATACTCTAAATTCGGCTTTCGACGATTCAACAGCTCATAAGAAGTTTTGCCAAACTTCTTCACCATTAAAACACGGTTAAGAGTATAACAAGCTGCGTAAATTGCTTCATTCCAGAACATCACTGGAAGATTTGAGTCCGCAAGCATTGTTCTCGTCGTTTCAATTAGAGTCATGTTTTTGCGTTCGGCGACACCGTTCTGTTGTGGGGTATACGGAGCACTGTATTCATGATGAATACCTTTGTCTTCACAAAGATCGTCCATCTGTACATTCTTAAACTCCGTCCCATTATCACTCCTAATCCTTTTGATCTTGAGACCATAGATGTTTTCCAGTCGAGTGAACAGAACTTTCAAATTATCAAAAGTGTCGCTCTTTCGGTGTAAGCACATAACCCATGAAAATCTTGAAAAATCATCAGTCACCACAAGACAGTACAATTCCCCAGCATGACTCTTACGCTTGACCGGTCCGAACAGATCCATGTGCAAACGTTCAAGTGGCAGTTCAACGGAATTGACTTTCTTTGGCCTATGGGATTGTTTGTGTTGCTTACCCTTTTTACAACTCACACACTTGTCATTTAAGTGAAAATGTTTAACGTTCACGCCTGTGACAAGTTCATTCTTCACCAATTGATTCATCTTTCTTAGGTGAATGTGTCCCATTCTCCTATGCCACATAATTGATTCTTTTTCTGTAGCCTTGGAGAGAAAACATGTGACTTGGCCTTGGGTGGTCATTGCTTTCGACATATCGAGAATGTACAAATTGCTTACTCTCGGCGCCTTTAACATCACCCACTCTTTCGGTAACTCGAAACCCGGCTTGAGTATATAACAAGATTTGTCGTCAAAGTACACAGAAAATTGTTTGTCACATATCTGACTAACACTGAGCAGATTGTAATCTATTTGCTTCACATAAGAAATTCTTTCAAAACTCACTATTCCATTGCTCACACTACCCTCCATGGTAATATAACCTCCCTTGTTTCCTGCAAACGCTACATAACCTCCATTGATGTTTCTAATATCAAATAGTAGCGAAAGATCCCCTGTCATGTGACCAGAAGCCCCACTGTCAACAATCCAAAGACTGCTCACAGGGCCAGCTGAAGCTCCCTGCACATATCAAGTAAAGAAGTTAGATTTTTCGGGGGACCCAAGCCTGTTTGGTCTTGGGTCTTTGAACAGTTTGTTTTGAAAGATTCAGATTTCTCACAAACATCTTGATTATTATCAACCTTTTTCTTATCACACAAACTTTTTTCATTCTCAGATTTCACATTTTGTTGTGAAGTTGAAGCACCTTCAGAACTCTTTGGTGACCAAGATTGTTCAGATCGTTTCAAGATCTGGATCTGAGATTTTGGGGTCTCAGCCGGTTTCTTTACTTCATCCTTGAACGAGACTTTCTTGGTTACCTTCTCTGATTTAACAGAGACAGGTCCAACTGTTGGTTTGACATTAGGTTTAACAGGAACCTTTTTGTTGTCAACAGTTGCGTTCACCATTGGTTTCTTAAACGGTTTCTCAGTGGCTATCCGGTTGCAGCGATCATATGTCATCGGACGATTTTCCCTTCTTTTGAAATAATTGCTTTGGTTATAAAAAGGTGCTGGTTGAGGGACAAATCGTCTCTGTGGATAACAATGATTATCGACCGGACATTCATACTTTTGCTTCATCTCCACCTCGTGCCTCTTGTGTCTTACATACGGGCAGTCGGCAAGTAAATGCCCTCTCTCCCCGCACTTAAAACACGCACGGTACTCTTCAAAATTGTTCTTGGCATTCGACTTTGAATAACTAGTGATAGGATATTGATCATCCATACACCTTCTTCTCAAACTCTCAGGAGCAGGGTCCTTTGAGTAAGTCGGCTCAAGAAAACCATTTGACTTATCTTTTGGTTTAACAAATTGTGTGACATTGACCTTTGGCTCTTTAGAATATCCGAATGAATTTTCTTTAAAATTGCTGGAGGTATATCATTTGTTCGCTCATGTTTCGGGAACCAAATGGTCTTATCGGATCCTTGCATCCGATAGAAAACTTTAACAGGTTTATCACACGATTGGATTGGATATTCTTCATCAGAAATGATCTTATCGGATCCTTGCATCCGATAGAAAACTTTAACAGGTTTATCACACGATTCATTTTGCTTTTCAGCTGTATTTTCAATTTTCTTTTCATTTTTCTTTTCAACTTTCTTTTCAACAGGCTTCACTGATTGATTCTTTCTATGATCGTTAGCCATGGGATGGACAATCTGAGATGGTGGAGCAGGTTCAGTAGTGATTATGTGATTTTCATTAGGAATATCACACACTTTTTCAAAAACCTTCTCAGACTGTTCATCCTCTTCATCAGAATCATCAGCAGCAACCACACCCTCATTATTTCCCAGAACAGGTCTAACATCAGAATAAGGGTCTTCCACACTAGATGTGTTTGACTCGTCATCCGATGTAGAGTCAGATTTAACTGAGCTCTCCGGTGCTATTGAGTGCAAATTATGATTTTCAAACAACACCGGAGCTGGGACAGCTTTGTAGTTTGCACTGCTAGACTGTGAAGGCTCTTCTATTATGTGGTCAACAACATAAGCGATATGCTTATAACTCTCAAGCTTTTTGTTTACTTTTTCTGCAAAGCACTTGATGGTGGCCATTTCATGTTTTGTGTTTTCTAAATCATTGATATAGTTATTTATGGCCATTTGTTTTAAAGACAAAGTCTTTTTCAATTCTGAAACATCTTTCTTATAACCATCAAGTACTCTGTTAAACTCTTTTGCTTCTTTTTGATATGATTGACAGTTGATTTTTGCACTCTCAAGTTGAACCTTGAGTTGCTTATTCTCATCTGTCAATTTATCACAAGCTTTGCAATGTTTGACACAATTTGAATTTGAATTAACAGCAGATTCAGTACTTACCTGTTTTGGAGGTTCTGTCATGGCCATCAATGCAAAGTGTGCTTCCTTCCCAGCGAAGAACTTGGAATAATCAATTCTGGTACAAGCATCATCCAATATGTATGATTTCCGAGTAATCAAGAAGTCAGCTTCAGCAAGCAACTGGTCAGTGTCATCATCCAGTGAATTAACACTAGATTCAGAATCAGACTCACTCTCCTCACCAGAATAAGTAGAATCAAACTGTCCTGGAATATCAGCAACTGAATCAAGAATCATCCCGGACTTCTTTTCTTCACAATCAACATCCATCTCTTCATTCAACTCCTCAATCTTCAACTCAGTCATCTTCTCAGTCACAATTTCTTCTTCAACCTCCACTGGCTCATCCAAATTCATTTGCTGTGCCACACAAGCCACATTACCAGTTGTGATTTCTTCAACACCTAACTGCATACCGGTCCAATCAAAACCCTCATCCTTCTGTATCACCAAAGCTTGATTTGGATTCTCGGTTTGGGTTTGTGTGTTTGGTGTAGAAATGGGAATGATTGTTTGGTTTGAATTCTGTTATGTTTGGTTTTGTGTTGTGGATTGTCTAGCATTGTTATTTTGTTGGGTATTTTGACGGTTTTGATAGTTGTTTTGAGGTTGAAAACTTGAAATGTTGGGACTTTGGTATGATACCTGATTTTGGTTTTGTCGGTTTTGGTAGTTAGAGTTGAATAGATTTCTATTACCTTGTTGTGCTGGCTGTGTGCACTCTCTTTTGAAATGACCTTTCTCACCACAGTTGAAACAAGTGACTTTGGCTTTGTTGAAGCCATAAGTGGTGTTTGGAGAAGTAGAAAGATCATTTCTCCTAGTCTTTTGAATAAAATCAGTGGCTCTTCTAATGATACTTGCAAAGGCCCACTGAATGTCCATGAGTTCCATTTCTTCCTTGTCAATCTGTGCGTAGTCTTCATTGGTCAAGTTGTTGTTCCCAATTTGACTAGCAACCAATCCATTGTATGATGCTACCATTGCTGAAACTAATGCTACATGTTTTTGAGCAAGCTCAACAGTAACATTGTTTAGATTTGATGTCTCCAACACAATCGGGCTTTGGTTAGTTTGACTTTGGGTAATTTGCATCTGGTTCATTTGAGGATTGTATGGTTGTTGTTGTTGAGGTTGGCTAGCAGAGTAACATGCTGCTTGTTGCATGGGTGAAAATGGTGGAATGTAAGTAGTTGTTGGATATGATGGTGAGGTATATGAAGATGTTTGAGCAAGATAATTGATTGGTGTTTTGGGTGGTTCAACAATGTTAGATACGCACGCAATGTGTGGAGCAACATTAGAAGTAGAACTGGAAGTAAAATGAGAAGAAGATGTACCACCAAGATACAGTTCCGGATTCTGAGGAATTTGAGCACTTTTAGCTTTCCTCTTTTCCTCCATCTCCTTGTTTTCTAGTTCCTGAATGAACTCGTTGATAGTCCAATACTGGTACACATCCTTTTCTTTTAACACCTCAATATGTTGGTTCCAATATGGTGGCAATGCATCGGCAAACTTGTCCACCAATTCAGACATAGGTATGCTTATCTCATAGCTTGAAAGCTCTGTGAGTAAGTGGCAATACCTAGGGACCAACTCTTTCAACGTCTCGTTACCCATCTAACTAAAATTCTCAAACTCTTTCCGAAGCTCTTCCATCCTTAGCTTCTTAGTCTTCTCATTTCCATCATGCCTATTCTTCAACATGTCCCACAACTGTTTAGAAGTTGTGCAAGAACCAAATTGATGTAACAAATCAGTATTGATAGCTTGAGACAATTGAGAAAACGCCTTTTTCTCAATAACAAATTTCTTCTTTTCATCATCTGCAAGATTTTCCAATGGAATAGGCTCTCCCGTGTTCTCCAAGATCGGAGCAACATAGCCCTTCGCAATCATCTGCCACGCCTCAGTTCCCTCTAAACCATTCCCTCCAAATGGATCTTGAATTTGGTATTCCAGGTGTTATAATCGACCATTTCCATGAGCTTAGGTGGACTATTTCCACTCCCCGAAGACAAGTCTTGGATAAGAGTTGATATGGCATTAGTCGTCTGTGAGTGAACCGCAGCTGCTGCTACTCCCCAATAGTCACCAATCGGTTGCGGTTGTGGTTGCGCAACGTGTTGAGGAATAGTACTAGTCATAGCCATATAATTGATTGGTTGTGATGGTTGACTAGACTTTTGGGCAACAACCGACCAAGGATCCCTGGTTGTCTGCTGTTGTGGTGTCGTGTTAGGTCGTGGTGTAGTAGGAAAGTTCCACATCTTGATCTGAAAATGATTAAACATGAAAAAATTAGAAAAGTTTTAAACAGATTCTTCCTTCGTATGTAGCGAGTGGTCGAATGAGCCAAAATGATCTCCTTCGACCGTTTGAAAAGATACGAAAGAGGAATATAACAAACACTAATCTCTTTCGACCCTTTACACCCTCTTTCGACCGTTTGATTTTACCTTCGACCGCCCGAATGGTCGAATGAGACAACAATGGTCGAATGTACAACAATACTCTAACAAACTCTAGATTCGACCAGCTACAACACCACCTTCGACCAAAAATCACACGTTCGACCAAAAATACTCACACGTTCGACCAGTCTCCCTAGGTTCGACCCTACATATTCAAAAACGGTTATTCTTTGAAAATCAGTTAATTTTGATTAAATTTTTCAAATGTTGAAAGAATTTGATGATTCTAATCAGGTTTTGCTTCGGATTTGATTTGGAACAAGTTTATCAAAGAGAATTATGCATTTTATCCATGAAAACAAGCTCTAATCAATCAAATTATCACCAATTCAGTTTTATCAATGAAAACAGAAAGTTTTTGATCAAAATAGGGTCCAAATTGTAGATGCATTTTGTGCGACTAAAGCTTTGGATTTCTATTAACATATGTTTTGTGTTCTATCGAATGGGCGAAGGAAGACTATTTGGGCGAATGAGAAGTTATAAAGGTGCGAAGGAGAGAAAATAGTGCGAGGGAGAGATAGGGGGTCGAATGTAGTTTAGATTTTAATGTATAGCTTTGTTCGACCGGGTTGAATGGTCGAACCTGCACATTCGACCAAGCAATATGGGCGAATGTGCAGGCCCATATAAGGGTCGAGCTCAGTTTGAATGTAGGAAGTTGGTCATTTTATTCCCTCCTGTTTTGTGTCTCTCCCTAGTGTTTGTGTCAACTTTTTTTCACGTCTGATTTGATTGTAAACATTATTAAAACGTGTAATTCAAGTTGTTTATGAATGAGAAAAAGCTTTTAATGATGATTTCTCTGTTTTGATTGTTTGATTATCATTTTGTGATTGATTCAGGGATTCCGCACCTGAATCAAACTTGTTTGATCAATATCTTTGTAGATTTGATGATCCTAAGCGCATACAAAGTGGTATCAGAGCCATTATAGATCAAACAACCACAAATTGATAATTTTACAGCTGATTTGGATCCTATTTTGATCAAAAACTTTCTGTTTTCATTGATAAAACTGAATTGCTGATAATTTGATTGATTAGAGCTTGTTTTCATGGATAAAATGCATAATTCTCTTTGATAAACTTGTTCCAAATCAAATCCGAAGCAAAACCTGATTAGAATCATCAAATTCTTTCAACTTTTGAAAAATTTGATCAAAATTAACTGATTTTCAAAGAATAACCGTTTTTGAAAGTGCAGGGTCGAACCTAGGGAGAATGGGCGAACGTGTGTGTTAAACGGTCGAACCAAAGGATTTTTGGTCAAAGGTGGTGTTTTAACTGGTCGAACCTAGAGTTTGTTAGTGTATTGGTGTACATTCGACCATTCGGACGGTCGAAGGTGAAATTCAAACGGTCGAAAGAGAGTTTAAACGGTTGAAAGTGATTTGTGTTTGACATACTTCTCATTCGTATCTTTTAAAACGGTCAAAGGAGAACATTTTCTCTCATTCGACCACTCGCTACATACGAAGGAGAAAGCTGTTTAAAACTTTTCTAATCTTTTCGTGTTTAATCATTTTCAGATCAAGATGTGGAACTTTCCGACTACACCACGACCTAACATGACACCACAACAGCAGACAACCATGGATCCTTGGTCGGTTGCTGCCCAAAAGTCTAGTCAACCATCACAACCTATCAATTACTTGGCGATGACTAGTACTATTCCTCAACATGTTGCGCAACCACAACCGCAACCGATTGGTGACTACTGGGGAGTAGCAGCAGCAGCGGTTCACTCACAGACGACTAATGCCATATCAACTCTTATTCAAGACTTGTCCTCGGGGAGTGGAAACCGTCCACCTAAGCTTATGGAAATGGTCGACTACAACACGTGGAAGACCAAATTCAAGATCCATTTGGAGGGTATGGGTTTAGAGGGAACTGAGGCATGGCAGATGATTGCGAAAGGCTATGTTGCTCCGATCTTGGAGAATACGGGAGAGCCTATTCCATTGGAAAATCTAGCAGATGATGAAAAGAAAAAGTTTGCTATTGAGAAGAAGGCGTTTTCTCAATTGTCTCAAGCTATCAACACTGATTTGCTGCATCAGTTTGGTTCTTGCACAACTTGTAAACAGCTGTGGGACATGTTGAGAAACAAACATGATGGAAATGAGAAGACTAGGAAGCTAAGGATGGAAGAGCTTCGAAAAGAGTTTGAGAATTTTAGTTACATGGGCAACGAGACGTTGAAAGAGTTGGTCCCAAGGTATTGCCACTTACTCACAGAGCTTTCAAGCTATGAGATTAGTATACCTATGTCCGAATTGGTGGACAAGTTTGCAGATGCGTTGCCACCTTATTGGAACCAACATATTGAGGTGTTAAAAGAGAAGGATGCGTACCAGTATTGGACGATCAATGAGTTCATATAGAAACTGGAAAACAAAGAGATGGAGGAGAAGAGGAAAGCTAAAAGGGCTTAATTCCTCAGAATCCGGAATTGTATCTTGGTGGTACATCTACTTCTCATTCTACTTCCAGTTCTACTTCTAATGTTGCTCCACACATCGCGTGCGTATCTAACATGGTTGAACCACCCAAACAACCAATCAATTACCTTGCTCAAACATCTTCATATACCTCACCATCATATCCAACAACTAGTACTTATATTCCACCATTTTCACCCATGCAACAAGCAGCATGTTATTTTGCTAGTCAACCTCAACAACAACAACCATATAATCCTCATATGAACCAGATGCAACTTAATCAAAGTCAAACTAACCAAAGCCCGATTGTGTTGGAGACATCAAATCTAAACAATGTTACTGTTGAGATTGCCCAACAACATGTAGCATTAGTTTCAGCAATGGTAGCATCGTACAATAGCTTGGTTGCTAGTCAAATTGGGAACAACAACTTGACCAATGAGGACTATGCACAGATTGACAAGGAAGAAATGGAATTGATGGATATTCAGTGGGCCTTTGCAAGTATCATGAGAAGAGCCACTAATTTTATTTAGAAGACCGGGAGAACTGATCTTTCTACTTCTCCTAACACCACTTATGGCTTCAACAAAGCCAAAGTAACTTGTTTCAACTGTGGTGAAAAAGGTCATTTCAAAAGAGAGTGCACACAGCCAGCACAACAAGGAAATAGAAATCCATTCAACTCTACCTACCAAAACCGTCAAACTCAAAATCAAAATCAGGTATCATACCAAAGTTCCAACATTTCAAGCTTTCAACCTCAAAACAACTATCAAAACCGTCAAAATACCCAACAAAATAACAATGCTAGACAATCCACATCACAAAACCAAACACAACAGAATTCAAACCGAAAAATCATTCCCATTTCTACACCAAACACTCAAACCCAAACCAAGAACCTAAATCAAGCTTTGGTGATACAGAAGGATGAGGGTTTTGATTGGACCGATATGCAGTTAGGAGTGGAAGAAATTACAGCTGGTAATGTGGCTTGTGTGGCACAGAAAATGAATTTTGATGAACCGGTGGAGGTTGAAGAAAAGATTGTGACTGAGAAGTTGAGTGAGTTGAAGATTGAAGAGTTGAATGACGAGATGAATGTTGATGTTGAAGAGAAGAAGTCTGGAATGATTCTTGATTCAGTTGCTGATATTCCAGAGTAGTTTGATTCTACTTATTCTGATGAGGAGAGTGAGTCTGATTCTGAATCTAGTGTTAACTCACTGGATGATGACATTGACCAGTTGCTTGCTGAAGCTGACTTCTTGATGACACGGAAATCATGCATTGTGGATGACGCTTGCACCAGAATTGATTATTCCAAGTTTTTCGCTGGGAAGGATGCACTAATGGCCATGACAGAACTTCCTAAACAGGTAAGTACGAATCTACTGTTAATTCAAATTCAACTTGTGTTAAGAATTGCAAAGCTTGTGATAAATTGATAGATGAGAATAAGCAACTCATGGTTCAACTTGAGAGTGCAAAAATCATCTGTCAATCATATCAAAAAGAAGCTAAAGAATTCAACAGAGTACTTGATGGTTATAAGAAAGACGTTTCTGAATTGAAAAAGACTTTGTCTTTAAAACAAATGGCCATAAACAATTATATAAATGATTTAGAAAACACAAAATTGGAAATGGCCACCATCAAGTGCTTTGCAGAGAAGGTAAACAAAAAGCTTGAGAGTTATAAGCACATCGCTTATGTTGTTGACCACATAATAGAGGTGCCTTCACAGTCTAGTAGTGCAAACTACAAAGCGGTCCCAGCTCCGGTGTTGTTTGAAAACCATAATTTGCACTCAATAGCACCGGAGAGCTCAGTTAAATCTGACTCTACATCGGATAATGAATCAAACACATCTAGTGTGGGAGACCCGTATTCTGATGTTAGACCTGTTCTGGGAAATAATGAGGGTGTGGTTGCTGCTGATGATTCTGATGAAGAGGATGAACAGTCTGAGACGGTTTCTGAAAAGATGAGTGATATTCCTGATGAAAATCACATAATCACTACTGAACCTGTTTCACCATCTCAGATTGTCCATCCTATGGCTAACTCTCATAGAAAGAAACAGTCAGTGAAGCTTGTTGAAAAGAAAGTTGAGAAGAAAGTTGAAAAGAAAATTGAAAAGAAAATTGAAAAGTCAAATGATGAGAAAAATGAATCGTGTGATAAACCTGTTAAAGTTTTCTATCGGATGCAAGGTTTCGATAAGATCATTTCTGATGAAGAATATCCGATTCAATTTGCAAATTATTCAAAAATTGAAAAGATCTGGCAGGAAAGTACCATTTGGTTCCCGAAACATGAGCGAACAAATGATATACCTCCAGCAATTTTAAAGAAAATTCATTCGGATATTCCTAAAGAACAAAAGGTCAATGTCACACAATTTGTTAAACCAAAAGATAAGTCAAATGGTTTCTTTGAGCCGACTTACTCAAAGGACCCCGCTCCTGAGAGTTTGAGAAGAAGGTGTATGGATGATCAATATCCAATCGTCAGATATTCTAAGTCGAATGTCAAGGAAAATTATGAAGAGTACCGTGCGTGTTTTAAGTGCGGGGAGAGAGGGCATTTACTTGCCAACTGCCCGTATGTAAGACACAAGAGGCACGAGGTGGAGATGAAGCAAAAGTATGAATGTCCGGTTGATAGTCACTGTTATCCACAAAGACGGTTTGTCCCTCAACCAGCACCTTTTTATAACCAAAGCAATTATTTCAAAAGGAGGGAAAATCGTCCGATGACATATGATAGACGCAACCGGATAGCCACTGAGAAACTGTTGAAGAAACTAATGGTGAACGCATCTGTTGACAACAAAAAGGTTCCTGTTAAACCTAATGTCAAACCAACAGTTGGACCTGTCTCTGTTAAATCAGAGAAGGTAACCAAGAAGGTATCGTTCAAGAATGAAGTAAAGAAACCGGCTGAGACCCCAAAATCTCAGATCCGGATCTTGAAAAGATCTAAACAATCTTGGTCGCCAATGGGTTCTGAGGGTGCTTCAACTTCACAAAATGTTAAACCAGAAAATGAGAAAGATTTGTGTGATAAGAAAAAGATTGATAATAATCAAGATGTTTGTGAAAAATCTGTGAAATCTGATACTTTGAAACAAACTGTTCAAAGACCCAAGACCAAACAGGCTTGGATCCCCCGAAAAATCTAACTTCTTTACTTGATATGTGCAGGGAGCTTCAGCTGGCCCTGTGAGCAGTCTTTGGATTGTTGACAGTGGAGCTTCTGGTCACATGATAGGGGATCTTTCGCTACTGTTCGATATTCGAAACATCAATGGAGGTTATGTAGCGTTTGCAGGGAACAAAGGAGGCTATATTACCATGGAGGGTAGTGTGAGCAATGGAATTGTGAGTTTTGAGAGAATTTCTTATGTGAAGCAGATATATTACAATCTGTTGAGTGTCAGTCAGATATGTGACAAACAATTTTCTGTGTACTTTGATGACAAATCTTGCTATATACTCAAGCCGGGTTTTGAATTACCGAAAGAGTGGGTGATGTTAAAGGCGCCGAGAGTGAACAACTTGTACATTCTCGATATGTCGAAAGCAATGACCACCCAAGGCCAAGTCACGTGTTTCCTCTCCAAGGCTACAGAAAAAGAATCCCTTATGTGGCACAGGAGATAATCCAAAACAATTATGTGTGAGTTGTAAAAAGGGTAAGCAGCACAAACAATCCCATAGGCTAAAGAAAGTCAATTCCGTTGAACTGCCACTTGAACGTCTGCACATGGACCTATTTGGACCTGTCAAGCGTAAGAGTCATGCTGGGGAGTTGTACAGTCTTGTGGTGACTGATGATTTTTCAAGATTCTCATGGGTTATGTGCTTACACCGAAAGAGCGACACGTTTGATAATTTGAAAGTTCTGTTCACTCGTCTGGAAAATATCTATGGTCTCAAGATCAAAAGGATTAGGAGTGACAATGGGACGAAGTTTAAAAATGCACAGATGGACGATCTTTGTGAAAACAAAGGTATTCATCATGAATATAGTGCTCCGTATACCCCACAACAGAACGGTGTCGCGGAACCTAAAAACAGGACTCTAATTGAAACGGCGAGAACAATGCTTGCGGACTCAAATCTTCCAGTAATGTTCTGGAACGAAGCAATTTACGCAACTTGTTATACTCTTAATCCTGTTTTAATAGTGAAGAAGTTTGGTAAAACTTCTTATGAGCTGTTGAATCGTCGAAAGCCGAATTTAGAGTATCTAGAACCGTTTGGAGCTCCTTGTACTATGCTTAATCCATTTGAGAAGTTTGCACCGAAAGCTGAGGAAGGATACTTTGTTGGATATGCAACCCCGCTCAAACGGGTATTCAACAAAAGGACTCGTCAGGTCGAGGAGTGGGCTAACGTTGAAGTGCAACGGTATACTCAGAATTTACAGGGAAGCAGTCCAGACTGGATGTTTGATTACAAAGATTTCTTTGAATCATTCAACCTAGATAGCTTGGTTGAAGAGGCTGTATTACGTCTTTATTACGAGGTCAAAAACGCAGTGACATCACCGTTGGTGCGTCCGATCACCGTGAACCCCCAAACAGCTTCTAATGATACCAATGTTCTTGTCATTCAAGAAGAGGTATTTCAAGAAGCTTCCACAACGTTGAATTCATCAGAATCAGAAGATGACGACGATGATGTTACAAGTGAAGCTATCTTAGATCATGCTACAGAGACACCACCAGTGAACCCAACTACAAATGGTGCTTCATCATCGAATTTGGATAATGATCTGGTTTCTGCAGAGAATTTAACTACTCAGACGGGAGTCCAAGTACCCGATTATCCGGAATCTCGGATACATCGCATTCACCCGATCGAGTAGGTTATTGGTGATCCTGGTAGCAGTGTGATGACGAGAGGTCAATTGAGGAATGCTAACTCACCGGAAAACCTTGGCAATCTTGCTTTATATGCCAAAATACAAAAATCTGGTTTTTAGAATGTCTGGTCTTTTGCTTGTTATGTTTCGCAGGTTGAGCCGCGAACTTACAAGGATGCTCTTTTGGACGACGCTTGGGTGGAAGCAATGCAAGAGGAGTTGTTGCAGTTTCAGGAACTTGGCATTTGGACACTGACAGATTTGCCCCCAGGAAGAAAGAAGATTGGAACGAAGTGGGTTTTCAAGTGCAAAAAGGATGATAGAGGAGTGATCGTAGGGAAGAAAGCTCGTTTGGTTGTACAAGGATTTCATCAGGTTGAGGGAATCGATTACAACGAGATCTATGCACCAGTTGCACGCTTAGAAGCAATCCGAATGTTTCTGGCGTTTGCATCATTCAAGAAATTTAAGGTGTATCAAATGGATGTTAAGAGCGCATTTCTTTACGGCGTGGTTAAGGAGGAAGTATACGTAGGTCAACCACCAGGCTTTGAAGATCCAATTCACCGGGATAAGGTCTACGTTTTGAACAAAGCTCTCTACAGGTTGCACCAGGCTCCAAGGCAATGGTATGAGGAGCTAAGCACGTATCTTCTTTCAAAAGGATGCAAGCGAGGTTTGGTAGATTGCACACTGTTCACTAAACGAACAGGCGATGACTTGCTTCTAGTCCAGATTTATGTTGACGATATTATATTTGGGTCTACAAACGAACTTCTGTGCAGAGAATTTGAACGTCTTATGTAGGAAAAGTTCGAGATGAGCGCAATGGGAGAGATGCAGTTTTTCCTAGGCTTGCAGGTGGAACAAAGACCAAGAGGGATCTTTATTCACCAGACGAAATATGTTTCAGAAGTCTTGAGCCGATTCCAGATGGATGATTCGAAGCCGATGGATACCCCAATACAACCTAATCATGGGATTGGAGTTGACGCTAAGGGGGAGCTAACTGATCCATTTACATACAGAGCAATCGTCGGATCTCTGATGTATCTCACCGCCTCCAGACCAGATATAATGTTTGCCACATGTCTCTGTGCACGTTATCAATCGAAGCCGAAACAGAGTCATCTTGCAGCTGTCAAACGTATCCTTAGATATCTGAAGGGTTGTACGTCGAGAGGACTATGGTACCCTAATGATGATAATTTTGACCTAATCGCTTTTAGTGATGCAGATTGGGGCGGCTGTGACAAAGACAGCAAATCCACAACGGCTGGATGCTAGTTTATGGGGAGCAGGCTCATGACCTGGCAATGCATGAAACAGACCGCAGTTGCATTATACACATGTGAAGCAGGATACGTTTCAGCATCGAGCTGCTGCTCACAGGTTCTTTGGATCCAACAACAGATGGTGGACTACGGTTTGCAATTTCTTAAAACCCCTATTTACTGTGATAATGAAGCCGCAATCGCATTAACAAAAGACTTAATAAATCACTCAAAGGCTAAACATATCCGGATTAAGTACCATTTTATCCGTGATTGTTATGCTAAAGAGTTGATCGATATGGTCAAAATCTACACTGATTACCAACGTGCAGACCTTTTTACCAAAGCTTTTGATAAATCGAGATTTGAATATCTTTTGAAAGCTAACGGTATTAAAGAAAAACAAGACTGATCACCACCTCAGTTTATCGTTTTTAGTTTAGTTTTATTGCTTTTCAGAAAAATTCGAAAAACCAAAAACATTGAAAAAATTCAAAATCCATAAAAATTAGAAAATTTCTTTGCTGACTGCTATATTTTCTTCCCTTAGATTAACGCCGTCAGATTTCTGTGAACAAAGATATCTGGGCAGTCACATATTTGAAATGCTCCAGCTTATCATTGGGAACAGTAAATTCAAAAATTTATAAAAATCAGAAAAACAAAAAATGATTTCCTGGGAAAAAGGAGAAATGATAGTACATCAGTGGGGATCTGACACATTCTAAAGAAATGTAATGCTATATAGGATGTGTGTCTGAGTCTGAGTGATGTGCTGATAGGCTTCGTAGACCTATTACTGCGTGCCTGATACATACATATCAAACAAATTGTTGTGTGGATGAACTCCTCATGGGCATATGGTCTTAGTACCGTAATTTCGTTTGATAGGGTATTTGTACAAAACTCGGAGGTTTTGGGTCGTTATGTTATTAGTTTTCTGGGGATAGCCTCTCTGATCTTCAGCTGTAAGTCATTACGGACCTAGATCAAATAGGGTGTCTTTATAAAAGAGCTTTAAGCCAAATCCTAAAGTTACCGAATTGAGGAACTTTCCATGTTTTATGATAATCAAAGATTATCTATTACATCGTATTAATCACTGATGCAAATCATGATTGATATCAGTCCTCAACCTGGTAGAGTGCACATGTTACTTTGCTGCATTAATTTGCTGACCTGTATACCTCTATGCATTATACCTTGTAAATTACAGACGACGAAAGCATAATCACGCTTTACAATGAGTCTTTGTGCATTTACTTCTTGATACGGGAGTATGTCGTGTGCGTGGGAACCACAGACAATTATGTTTATACTATACATAATCGTATCAGTTTAAAGCATTGCACAAAAGTCTGCATGTGAGTTTATGTGGATCACAATATCAGCAGTTGCCAGATCACACATTGTCTTTAATGATAATATTCAAAAAGATCAACGGTGTGATCAGATTTCTCAATAACTGATATGATCCCTTTATCGGAAATCCCAAAACATTTACTGCTTTATCTTTACATTTCTGCATTTTATATTTCTCGTCAAAAATTGCAAAACTCAAAAAGATTTTAGGTGTGTTTTAGCATAAAGTTTAGAAAATCCAAAAAGATTTTACATTTCTATCTTATTTTTGATAGCTGATGGTGGTTGATGACGATTTTCTAAACCTTGATGAACCATTTGAGCTTTGTAATCTTTAAATGAGAAAATATGATTGTCGGATGCTTAAAAGTTGGAAAATATTTTGATCGGGACTCGTTTTGAGATTTGGTAAAATTTTCAAAAATTCCTGTTTACTTTCGCCCCTTCGTTGGGTCGAAGGAGGAATTTCTTGTTCATTCGTACGTTTCATTTTGGGCGAATGTGAGAGTTCTTAAGACATTTTCTCTTTTGGAACCCTTATGTCTCATTCGCACCTTTAATTAGGGGCGAAGGAGACAAAAGCTTCACATTCGACCGGTATGAACGGTCGAAGGAGCAGCCTATATAAAGCCTCATCTGCTCATTCGAACCATTTCAAAAAATTTTCAAAAATTCTGCTCTAAAGTCCACTTGTTGCCCTGTGATTTTAGCCTATACCATTGTGTTCGTCTACTTGTGCTGATCAATTTGCCTTTATCTTTACAGGTTTTCATCAACGATTGACTGATTAATCAATGTTTTTCATTTTTGAGCCCTAACTGATCAAACACTAATTAAAACATGATAATTGATATAATTTTTGACAAGGATTCATTGTTTCAGTGTTTTAGGGGGAGATAATCCAAAAACATAGGGTTTTAATCCAACAGATTGATCATTTGATTAGTTTTTAGGTTCGAACCCTAGTTTTTATAAGAAAACACTGAATCAATGTGTAGTTGATGAAATTGATAATTTGGAAACATTAATCGGAGGTATTAGGTGTTTAATGAATCAAAATGACAAGTTAAAACTAACTAGATTGCAAAATTGAAATTTGAAATGAAGAACTGACACCTTCGCCCTTTACGAACGGTTGAACGTGCAAAAATGGGCGAAGGAGAAGGTTTGTCTGGGCGAATGAAGTCAAACGGGCGAATGAAACATTTTTCAAAAACTTTTCACATTTGAACCCTTGAAACTTCACATTCGCACCAAGTTTTTCTCATTCGAACTCTTTATTTGGGCGAATGTAGAATTTAAAATCCAAATTTTCAATTTTTGTTTATTTTGTTTGTTTTTAACGCGTTTACTTGATTTGTTTTGCAGTATAAACCATGTCTGGACAGGAAGGAACTAATGAACAAGCTGGATCATCTGCACAAGCTGCTGAGACAGGAAAGGAAGAGATTTTTCCGTTCGAGAATGCACATAACTGTTGTGCATATCTTGGAGACGTGAAGAAGCACACCGAGTTTACAGGAATTATTGAGTTTCTAAAGAGGAGTCGGGTGATAGATGCAATTGCTACACCCGCTATTATTTACAGAGACTTGTTACAAGAGTTCTGGACGAACACGAAGATGGATTTCTGGGATAACGAATCATCTCTGGTTAGCAAGATTCAAGGACAATTGATTATTGTTTCAGAGAATGATATCAGGAAGCTTTGAGCCTTGAAGATGAAAAGACTGATCCTAGAGAGCTAAGCTGGACTGAACAGAGGAAATGCTTTCTAAGGATGAAGTATAACGGGCCGATTACTGATGGTTCGTTACACAAGGGAAAGCTTTGTCCCCAGTTCAAGTATTTGGCACATGTCATGATCCATGTCTTTGGTTCAGCAGCAGGAGGTTATGACTTGATGAGGAAGAGCATAAGCTCGATGATGGTTGCACTGATATTGAACAAACCATTCAACGTATCAGGGTTGCTTATGGAACATCTATTGGAACCTGTTAGAGGTACAAGGACTAGGAAGTTTCTGTTATATCCTAGATTCCTTCAGATGATATTTGATCACAAGTATAAGCAGTTGAAGAGAGATCCGAAGCAGATCATAGTTCAAGAGCATATGACCATTAATACCTTAGCAAGAATGAAGGCTTACAAAGGCGTGCCGGTGAACGAACGACCACCTGTTAGACGTTTATTTGGTCATTTGGCTAGGATTGATTATGTTGACCCTGGTAAAGATTTGGTGAGGCATGCTGACAGTGCATCTGATAATGACGATCCATTATTTCCAGTGGACCCTGAGGCGAAGAGAAAGCGTCAGGTAGTGAATGTGGGAGCAAAGAGTTGCAAAGGTAAAGAGAAAGAGATCAGGATTGAAGTTGTTCCTGAGACTGAGCCTACTAAGAAGAAGAGTGTGTCGAGAAGGCATAAGAGCATGGCTAAGAAAGGTTTACACCTTGTAGATGAAGCGTCAGTCGATTCTGAAGAGACGCAAGAGGATGAACGTTGGGATTCTGAAACTGAGACAGTAAAGGCCACCACGCCCAAGGCCACTGTGGCTGGTGAGTCTGCTAGTCTAAACAGATCAGTGGAGGAACAGAGAACTAAGAGCCCTATTCACTTAGATGAAGATGATGAGGGATTAGGTTTGGGATCAGGAGATTTTCCTGGATCGCCAGTACAAGGGGAGAAACCAAAGAAGCCCCAATTCAAGCAGAAGGAAACAGTGTTAAAGCCCATGGAGAAGCGAGCTAGAGAGATTGAATCATTGGTTGCTGGAAAGAAACTTCCACCAGCATCTAGCTCGAAATCACCGGTTACAAGTCCAGTTGAGAAGAAACATAAAACATCATCAGGATCTGAAAAACAAACTGATCTACCTATTGATAAATTCAATGATGCACTGGACAGAGTGTTAAAGAAGATCAAGAAAGGAAAGCTTCCTGCTGATGCTGAAGCTTCTACTCCAAAGGTCACAGTTGATATTGATGTGATAAATGCTGTGAACCAGAAGCTAGCTGACATGATGAAGATAATGAATCAGCAGCAAGCAGAGATTGAGAAATTGAAGAACAATGATCAGAAGATGCTAGAAGTTGTTGAGACATCACATGACAATCAGGAAGCACTTGAAGCTGAAATCAAACGACTTCGCAAAGAAAATAAGAAGTTGTTGAAACACGAACAAAGAAACACCAGACGATACATAGCTTTGAAAGAAGACAATAAAAAGCTAAAAGAGAGTAACAAACACATGGATAATCTGAATATAGATTTATACTCTCGAGCTCCTCAGTTGAAAGAAGGTGAAGAGGATAAAGAACAGGATGAGGAGCAGGTTGATTTTGAACCGTCTGATAATGAGGAGGAGGAAGATGAGGATCTTGATGAGGATGCTGGAAATGCTCCTAAAAAGAAGAAGAAGAAGGATGATGGAGATGATGATGGTTCGAATGATGAATCTGGTGATGGAAGCAGCTCTGCATTTGATGATGATGATGATGATGATGATGATAATGATGATGATGATACAGATAAGTATAAGTATGAGAAACGTGGATCTGGAGAAGGAGGTGAATCTAGTTCTAAAGCTCCTGGAGGATCGGTTGATGATGATACGATCTTTTGGAATGAGAAGCTGAAGTCATTGTCTGAAGATGATAAACAGATGTATCGCCAGATGCTCACTGATCGAGTCTGGACGATAGACATGACCAGTAGATTCTCTGAGATCTTTGAATCTAGTGACAAGATGCTTGAATTGGATTATAATGATCCAGATTTAGAAGATGGTGAAGTTTATATGGCTATGTCAAAGGAGATTTTGGAAGGTTTGGCAAAGCAGGTTGGAAAAAACTTTGGAAGAACTATTAGCTGATAACCAGATTCCTAATCTACCTGAAAAGGAAGCTGGAAATCATTCTGATGATCGTGACGTACCTACATTTGAGGAGATTGAAATTGAAGATATAACCAGTGAAGAGTATCCAGAATATTTCAAGAAAGAAAAGATTCTGGATTTGCTGCTTTCACTGAAGAGTTATTGAAAGAAGCCGAGAAACATGCTAGAGAAAAGAGTGATAAGTTTGTAGAGGAAGTGTTCAAGGGCATGATAAACCGAACATTGAACAATCAGACAGTTTGAAAGAGTTACTGAGGAAACTGAAAGAGAAAGAAGCCAATCGTCCGAAAGCAGAGATTCAGAAAGCTTTTATAAACTCCACAACGAGATGTTTAAAGGAAGAGTGTTGGGTTGGAAGTTTATAAAGCAGTTGAAGTGTGTTGCCGTGAAGTGGGAGAAGGGGATATTATATTTTGACAGATTTCATGATCTGAAGACTCTTCCATATTGGGCTATTCGTGATATTTGTCGACATAGGTTGACTGGATCTTCAAATGATCACATTGCCTATTTTGCTGATAAAATGGCAAGGGAAAGCAGGACGAAGTGGAATTTGTTTGCACCTCAGTATCCAAAGCGGATTGTTCACAAGAAAGACATTGATTCTATAACCAGTTTGCCCAAGGTGACTCTAAAGTACAAACCACCGAAAGTGTTGAAGCATATTCCGCTATTGCAGATTCCACAACACTTTGTGAAAGACTTTATCTGGTGGTATTATGATTGGAAGATTGCAGAGGCTGTGATTGTGTTGAAGGATGGAGAAAAGAACTTCAAGAAAATACACATATTTGATCCTATGTGGTTGGTTAATTGTTCACATGAGGATATAATTATGTTGTATTACAATCCGATATTCAGTGATGTGAAGGATGCTGAACAAGCAAGTAAATACCAGCGTGTGGTATTTCTGTTCTTTGCTTATGACATTAACGCTGGATGTGATTTTGATAAAAAGCTTGGGAAGTTCGTGAAGATTCAAGATGCTCCTGATGTCAAAAAGAAAAAGACGAAACAAGTGTTTGAACCGGTGGTGACTTTAGAACAGAAGAAACAACTGCGCATAAAGCTTATGAACAAGATAATGGACCAAGAGCGTAAAGAATCCAAGCAATAGTCGAGGGGGAGTTTGTAGATGCATTTTGTGCGACTAATGCTTTGGATTTCTATTAACATATGTTTTGTGTTCTATCGAATGGGCGAAGGAAGACTATTTGGGCGAATAAGAAGTTATAAGGGTGCGAAGGAGAGAAAATAGTGCGAAGGAGAGATAGGGGGTCGAATGTAGTTTAGATTTTAATGTATAGCTTGGTTCGACCGGGTTGAATGGTCGAACCTGCACATTCGACCAAGCAATATGGGCGAATGTGTAGGCCTATAAATAGGTTAAGCTCTTTTTGAATGTAAGAAGTTGGTCATTTTATTCCCTCCTGTTTTGTGTCTCTCCCTAGTGTTTGTGTCTACTTATTTTCACGTCTGATTTGATTGTAAACATTATTAAAATGTGTAATTCAAGTTGTTTATGAATGAGAAAAAAAACTTTTAATGATGATTTCTCTGTTTTGATTGTTTGATTTTCATTTTGTGATTGATTCAGGGATTCCGCACCTGAATCAAACTTGTTTGATCAATATCTTTGTAGATTTGACGATCCTAAGCGCATACACAAATCAGCTGTAAAATTATCAGTTTGTGGTTGTTTGATCCATATAGCTCTGATACCACTTGTATGCGTGTAGGATCGTCAAATCTACAAAGATAATGATCAAACAATTTTGATTCAGGTGCGAAATCCCTAAATCAATCACAAAATGATAACAATACTAACAAAACACAGAAATCATATTTAAAAGCTTCATTTCATTGATAAACAAACTCAATTACACGTTATACTAAGCTTTACAATCAAAATAAGACGTGAATTAAGTTTACATAAAACCCTAGGGAGAGACTCAAACAGGAGGGAAACAAAAATGACAAAAACTAACTTTCAAAATGAACTTGACCTATTTATAGGCCTGCACATTCGCCCACTTTGCTTGGTCGAATGTGCAGGTTCGCCCAAACACTATGGTCGAACCAAGAAATACCTTAACATCTAATTCTACCTTCGACCTCCTTCTCTCCTTCGCACCTTTAGCTCTCCTTCGCCCATACAAAAACTCTCCTTCGCCATATCATTCTACGTTCGCCCGTTCGACAAATCACATAAACATATGTTAATAGTAATCCAAAGCATTAGTCGCACAAAATGCATCTACAATAATTATTTGCAAGTCAAAAGTAGATACACAAAATGAGGTCCGTGGCTTTTTGTGAGGCCCGGATTGTGTCATGAATAGTCTCGTAACGCCCGAACCAGTGACGGCACTGTTATGTCTCCCAAGGACGCCACGTTCGACGGTCCGGTGCCGGTAAAGGCCGGCCCGGGAGATGGATACGGGGGACCCAAAAGGGTTCCCTGGGCCAGTTTCAACACTATGATTTTTTATATTTTCATCCGGATTTTTTAACATATTTATTGGCAAACTACATAAAACACCCTACATAAAACAACACACCACATAACCTTCGATACATATTGTTAGCACTGACAAACTACATAAGCAAGGAAACGTAAGCAAGGAACAACAATTATTAAGCGCCAACGTCATTAGCCTATGAAGTGTACTCTTCAGGTTCCGAAACTTGATCATTCTCAGTGTGTCGAGGGTGACGATAGGGTGGGTGGTTTAAAGGGGGCTCCCTTGCCTGTTGGGTATGTGGTCGCACATTTGAGTTATTGGGAAACTGAAAGTTTGGTGGTTACAAATTGCTGTGGTGGCTAAACTGGCGGCGAGGTTGATCATCATTAAGGTGGTAATGTATGTGTAGATGTTGTAGTTGCTCGGTGATGGAATTCAACGGATTAGCTCTCAATTGTTCACCCCTTGGTGGCTCCACCCAACATACAAAGCCACAACTTCGTGGTCTCCGATTGCAACAATAATACCTACGGCCAGGGTTTCTTGTGCTCCTGGACACTCGAATAATTGTACCGGAACCACAATTGCAATAAACCATTGTTTGTCACGGAGATTTTTCTGTGGAGTGAGGTTTGATTGTAGATTGGTTTTAACTGAGATTCGTTAACGATATTTGTAGAATTTGTGGACTAGAGAAATCCGCAATTTGAAGTTGCAGATTTAGAGAAATCTGCAATCTGAGGTTGCAGATTTAGAGAAATCTGCATTCTGAGATTGCGGATTTGTCTACTTCCGCAATCTCATATTGCGGATTTGTCTACTTCCGCAATCTGAGATTGCGGATTTCTCTACTTCCGTAATCTGAGATTGTGGATTTCTCCACTTCTACAAATAGCGTTAACGAATCTCAGTTAAAAACCAATCCACAATCAAACCTCACTCGCTTTTACCTTCTTAACGGACGCCTTTACCCCTTTCTTTGTTAAACTTTACTGGGGTGGTGACATTACTTACAAAAACCAGACAGACATTACAGTTGACAACAATACAGTGTCAACTACGTTTATTATGACCCATAGAATGTCATACACGGATTTTCTCGATCACGTTTGTCTCATTACTCAAATAGATAACTGTTCATACAATGTTAAGTTAACAATGTATTACACTTTCGAGGGGGTTCTGAGGCTGCATACATCACAGGAAATGAGGGTATGGAAATGATGTTCTATCTAGCATTGAACATAAAGCGCTACATAGCAGTGATCCACGTTCAGTACACGCAATTAGTTCCATTAGAAGAATATAGTGTTATGGATTTTCTTAAGGTAGTTCACGGTGTCTAATAAATCTGTCGGTTTTTGATGTACCTTCAGATGTCTCTCAAGGGGAACATGAACAAGTTGCCAATGACGAAAGCAGTGATGACAACAATGATGAGAACGAGAACGATTTTAACAATGTACCTTCAGATGACTCTCAAGGTATTGATACTCTTATGCGTAATACAATATTTGGATTTATCATGATATAGGTACCGTTCATTGCAAGGTTTTGTGTCGGATTCAATTAGAGAGACTAAATTTCAACCAAGTGACGACGTTGATTCAGAAGTAAGCGCCGAAGAAGAAGGAGAAGCCTGGGCAGTACAAGCCCCAACAGGTGCTGAATTTCATGAAGGGATTGATCGTTCATTCCCCATAGACAGACATGTCGACGAGCAAGACGAAGGGTTAGAAGCGTATCGCCTACCTGATTTTGACGATGAATATACGATGGAGATCTAGAATGGAAACGTAAACAGTATTCGTGTCGGTATCTACTTCGAAAATAAAGAGAAAGTAGTTAAAGCCATTGGGTATTAGAACGTAAAATGTAACAGGGAGTTACATGTGTTAGAAAGCAGACCGGGTACATTTAGAGTCAAATGCAAGAACGAAAACTCTTCATGTATGTGGGCTGCTGCTGAATCACATCCACATAAAGGAGCCTTCTGGCGTTTGCACAAATGGAGTCCAAGACACACATGCTACTCAATGGTAGAAAGAAATAACAACAGGGCACTACGGTCCAGAGATATTGAATCACATATCTATGCACAGGTCAAGGCTGATTTAACTTTCCCGGTTAAACAGATTATGACCCACGTAAAGGAGACGTTGAAGGTCGATGTCACCTACTCTAAGGCATGGACTGCCCGTAGAAAAGCAATTGAGAATGTCTACGGTACTTGGGAGAGCAACTTCAATGAGTTGCCTACATACATTGAAAGGTTACTGGCAACAAATCCTGGTACCGTTGTGAAGTGGCGTCATCACGAGAGGAGCACTGCCGAATGCAGGGTCTTCAAATATGTTTTCTGGCATTCGGCCCTCTAATTAAGGCCTTTAGACATTCAGTGCCTGTGATATCAATTGACGGCACTCATCTAAAGGGGACATATAAGGGTAAGATGTTGATTGCGGTGGCGAAAAACGCAAATAACTACGTTCTTCTGGTGGCGTATGCAATTGTGGATGAAGAGACAATTGAGAGCTGGTCTTGGTTCTTGGAGCAGTTTAGGGAGCATGTATCACATCACAATGCCAACCATCCCCTTTGTGTTATTTCAGACCGACATATGGGAATCATACGGGCAATGGAGGAATTGGAAGGATGGAGGGAGCTACATGCTTACCATCGTTATTGTCTTCGTCACATAAGAAGCAATCTCGGGTCAAAGGTCAAGAGCAACACGTTGAAGAAGCTTTGCTGGACAATCGGAAGCACATCCCAGCGTTGTAAGTATCGGTATGCCATCAGATAGATGAAGTACATTAAGATAGAGGCGTGGAGATACTTGAGAGATATTGGCCTCCATAAGTGGACGCTGGTGCGAGAACACGAAAATCGCCGCTGGGGTAACCTAACAACAAACATGTCTGAGTGTTTTAACCATGTGTTGTCGAAAGCAAGGATGATGTCTATAAAGGCAGCCATACACTTTACATTTATAAGGGATGTTGATCAATTCAACATCCATTATCGAATTGCCAGACGGTGCGAAACAATGTTGCCCCTCGGATATGGACGGTCATTTCCGAACGTGATGCTAAGTCCCGAGAACACTATATACGTTTGTATGATTCTTCCCAAAAGCGGTACCACGTGGAGTCTCGTCTGCAACCCAATGATGATGGAGGGAACGATTATACGGTTGAGTACGGTAACAGAAGTTGCTCGTGTGCAAAGTGGCAAATAGAACGTAACCCCTGTTCGTATGCTATAGCGGGTTGCCATTTGCGCCGTAAGAATATTCATGACATTGTTGATCCTCGATACCACACTTCCATGTATCGGTTGTAGTACAGCGGGCACTTTTACCCCCTCGGTCATAAAAGAGATTGGGACCAGGCAACATGGAGAATTAGTGGTAACCCGTCACAAATTACCGTCAAACGTGGGAGGTTGAAGAAAAGGAGGATACATAACGAGATGGATGTTACGCATGAAGACCAACCAAGAGCACGCCCTAAATGCAGCATTTGTAAGTTGACTGGGCACAACAAAAGAGCTGCCAATTCCGTCAACAGTGATTTCTTGTGATCTGTTTTATCTATGCTAGTTTGTAGTAGTACTATTTTGTGTTGCTTTGATATTGTATGTTATCGGTTTACGTTAGTACTCGTTTCTTACATTTGCGTGTTCCATTTCCATTTCCATTTCATAAGTTTGAAATTAAACTCGTGTAAATTCAATATAATACAATTTCATGCAGTATTATTACAGAAACCAGGACCACCACAACTAGGTAGATTACAATATCTACCACCGGCACCACATAGGGGTCGACCCATATTCCGAGCTGGTTGTTCACTTTGAACAATTAGAGTGAACGAAGATTCCTGAGTGTTATAAGGGGGTGGGGGTACACATAATAGACTCGTGATGAGTAGGTATGAACCCCCGCAGAGTGTTGTGGAATAAACCCCCCTAACATGGATGTGAACGAATCAGCCCCTGTAAAAATAACACTCCCATCATCATCATCATCATTCATCAACCTTCCTAACTCAGCATAGTCCACATCATCATACATGGGAGTATCTGGAAGTGTTGACGACACTGCTTCATCATCATCACGTGTTGACGGCCCTGCTTCGTCATTATCAACACGTCTCCGCTTAGCGAATTCAGGACGTGAAGGATAATTCAGGGGATCTCCTTCGCGAATTGAAGACAAAACTGCGTTGGCAGTGTTTTGAATGTCTCCAAGTTGTGCAGGAGCGCTTGCCATATACCAAGCCGCTTGACTATGTATCTCGGTATACCCTTCCAGCTGCAATAATATTAAAAAAAACAAATATTAAAATAGTATTTCGCATTATATAGTAATTCATAATTATTAAAGTGATATATAAACCAGTAGTGCTATAATCGACCCATGATCTCGGGATCCGGTTTGTGGTACCGGATTATTCATCGGGCTGGTGACGTATCCAACTGTGTTTTCCAAATACCAAGTCATGTAATCTGGAGACACGGAAGGAACTATCGTCCGTTCCCCGTCCACCCTATTGGCTCTGCGATTATCCCAGGAAGAGATATAGTCGGCATGTTGATATGTCCAGTTTGTGTGTCTTCTCCCGGTACACTTCATTGCATGCAATTTACGGTGGACTTCAGGGGTAAGGGGAGGATCCTGAGGTCTCAATTGACAGAACTCGAATTGTCTAAGGACCCTCGATGGTGAGTTGTATTCAACTACATGCTTCCACACAATGTAAGACTCGCAGCACCATGAATCCTCCCCGTCTATGCAATAATCCGGCAAAGACTCAAATGCTTCTTCATATGGTCGCCAAATAAACTGGTTCACAAAAAAAATATTATTAAGACATGGTACGAATTTAACGAGTAATATAATGTAAATTAACTCTTACCGAATCCTCATGAAGATTTTATAACTCTAAACGAGGCGTAAGGAGTGTGACGCGGCCTCTGTAAAGTCATGTCTCACACGCCAACTATAAATATAATTATAAAAACAATCATCAGTTAAATTAGCATGTTTTAAGAAATATTATGTAGGCATAAAAGAATACTTACAGGACACCAAATGGAATTCCAGCTGGAAAGTGGGGTATAATTCTGGGGAATAATACCCGGATTCTGGTCCAAGCCCACAATTGTAAAAAAACATAGGACCTGCCACCGTGGCTGTGGTCCTTACTGCTGCTTTGCATAAGTTGTGATACAACCATGCTGACACAGCACTCCCCCAACTCAACCTCCCACATTGATGAAGATCCAACAATTGTGGTAAAAATGACAACGACACAAAACTTTGGCTTGTGTCGGGAAAGAGACAAAATGACAAAATAATTAAGATCACACATCGTGCGCGTCGTGTGATCTCGCCCTAAGTGGCGTCAGCGGGTAACAGAGCCTCTATTTTTTCTATAATTATTTTGGAATCCAAAGTGTTTCCGCGGAAATTGCGGGGCTCACTTTCTACACCCAACATTTCTGCGACATACTCTACCAGTTCCGCATCATTTCTCATGTTGAATTCGGCTCCTGTGACCACTGCACCATTAATCCGTAGACCCATTAGGACGTTAACGTCCTGTAACGTCACTGTGGCCTCACCAAATCTTAGGTGAAACGTGTGGGGTCTCAGGACGCCATCTTTCAACAAGGGCAACTATTAGCCCTCGGTCAAGTTGGCGGTATCCGCACTCAAGAACTCAAGTAAAACCAACGATCCGCACCAATTCTTGAATGCGTGGATCTAACGGATGCTCGCCAATTGCCCCCCAAAATGGTTGGTCACCGCGTCTACAATCAAATTTAAAACCCTCTTCGCCATTTCCTTCAAACAACATCGCAGTACAATGTTGTGGTTGAGCCCAAAGAAGTGGATTATTGCAAGGACCGGGGTTTAGAGATGCCATATTAATTAAGAGGGTAAATGATTTAGCAATCTTCAAATTAAGATTCCTATCGATTGAATTTTGACGTTCTAAACGAAATAACTAAACTTCGATTGATTTTTGACGTTCTAAACGAAATAACTAAACTAACCTATATATAATACACCTACCTAGTCCATTGTAAATAAATAAAAAAAACAGATGTTACTTTCGCAATCTTAGATTGTGGAAGTGCCATCTCATGGCCCACCCAACAAATGCTACCAAACACACATGCCATCTCATCACCAAGCATCCTCGTCGTCCATCAACTCAATCCGAGTCAGCAGCCACATCCTCACTTCTGCAATCTTAGATTGCGGAAGTCCCAATATCACAAACTCGCGTCTGACATCTACCAAAGACACAAAACTATTTGATAATTCCACTATTTCAGCAAAAAAAACTCTATCATGATGACTTAGTCAATACTGTTTTATTATTCTTTCAACTATTTTCATTTTGTAAGGTGAATTAACTAATTTGTTGAAGTAAAGATTAGTGTAAAAAATAATATTATAGCATGATCGAGGCTAGATCTTTGAAATGAAAGAAGTTAGTGGCACTATAATTTCACATGTCTTGATATTTATTGAGTAATTTTATTATGGGATACCTTTGCATTCATTTTATCACATGCTTAGTTGTTTTTGCACTTGTTGGACTATTTTAATTTATAAGCCCCAAGAAGAAAGGAGGAACCCTTTTGAATAAACACTATTTTTAAACTTCTCAGGCTGCTGTCACTATTATAGTTTAGAAGTATGTGAATAGGAGCCAATGTGGTCGTGATAGAGTAGGTGGGGAAAGGCTTGGTGTTCCTTGTGACTCACGTTCAATTCTCACTCTCTCCATTATTTTCTCCAGCATCCAGGTCAAGAGCGAATACGGGTTGTGCCAGTTCGACTCGACCACAGCACCCTGTGTCACAGTGGTTGACACGTTGTTCCTTTCTGTTAAAAAAAGTATGTGAATAGGAATCATTTTCACATTACATTAACTTTTTGGTACTCCCAAACCTTTTATCAGCAAATAATTCCAAAAGAACACGAGTATGAATTTATGTAAGAAAATTATACAACAATAACCAGAGGTAGATCGTCTTGAGTCCGGGGAACAACCCCCCTCCCCCAGCATCAGAGTAGACGGTTAATTTTAGAGACCTTGAGGGTTTAATGTGAAGTGCATGGTCTGCCTTCCCTTTTAGATATCATAGGATCCATTTCAAGTAGGTGAAATGAGGTTCTCTCGGATCGTGCATGAAGAGACATACCTGTTGGACAAAGTAGCGTTCGACATTGCAACGCACATGCAAGACTGCGGTATAAAGTAGCGTTCGACATTGGAGTGCATGATTGGGCCCTCAGTTTAGAGTCCGTATCACATGGAGTATGACATGGCTTGCAAGAGGACATTCTTGCGCGGTCTAAGATGTCATGAACACAATTTTCTTGAGATAGCCGTAGACCATCCTTAGTTTAGGTGACTTGAATACCCAAGAAGTGGTGAAAGTTGCCCAAGTCTGTCATTGTAAATTCTTTTGACAGAGAAGAGATAATATCATTAAGAAATCTGTCATTAGAAGCAGTTAGTATAATGTCATCAACATAAGGAAGTAAGTATGCAGTGCGTACATTCTTTTGATAAATGAAAAGGGAGGTGTCACAAGATGTGCTATGAAAACCGCATTTGGTGATAAAAGTTGCGAATCGGTGATACCAAACATGCGAGGCTTGCTTAAGACCATAGAGGGACTTGCGTAGGCAACAAACGAAAGATGGATGTTCCTTATTGACAAATCTAGGGGGTTGGAACATGTAGACCGTTTCGTTTAGATCGCCATGGAGAAACGCATTCTTCACATCAAGTTGATGGATAGGACATGCGCTGGAAACAATAATGCTTAGGATAGTTTTAATCGTTGTAGGTTTAACTACAGGAGTGAAAGTTTCAAAACAGTCAATCCCAACTTGTTGGGACTTTCCATTAACAACCAATCGAGCCTTATAACGTTGTAGATTACCGTTCGCATGGTATTTGTGGCGGAACAACCACATACAATGAATAATGTGTGCACCGTTAGGTCTCGGAACTAGTTCCCATGTGTTATTTTCCATTAGGGCTCTATACTCATTATTCATTGCCTTCTGTCAATTCGGATCAGTTCGGGCATCAATGTGAGATTTTGGTAAAGGTGAGATGGCGGGAAATGTGGTGGTATGAAGGTTCAATGGTTGTTTTGGTTTGGTGTGTTGGGTGTGAAGTCCTTGGGCTAGTTTCTTAGCATATAGTATTATTATTATTATTATCCTATTTTAGGAATGTTTTGTCTAGGGTTTTGATGGGCTTCTTAATCTCATAGCCCAATTGTAATTCATCTCCCTATATAAAGGGATGTAATCTCTTGTTATGATTCATCAATAATAATATACCATAGACCACTTTTATGGTATCAGAGCTACGACTCTTTTAAACCTAATCGTCGTCCGATCCTTTGCCCCTCTTTTCCGATTTCTTTTTTTCGTACAACATGGCCAAAGAAGACGATCAGCCGAACTCGTCTGGTTCGACCTTTAAACCTTTGCCTCTTCACCCGGCTTACTCTGTCACAAATATACAGAGCAAAGTCCGCACACTAGATGGCAAAACCGTGAGCCCACAGTAGCCCAAACAGCCTTCGGGCCCATTTTCTTTTGCAGGTTATGGCCCATCAGCTCCTTCGGCCCAGTACACCGACTACGGCCCACAGCCATCGACCCCGCCCTCCGGTTACGGTTACAACGCTTTTTGTCCATCTGACATGAGCGTCGCCTTCTCTGCGATGCACATGCAAGCACAAGACCCAACATCCTTCATGGACACCGGAGCCGAGGCACATGTTACTCAGGACCAAGGTATGATCCAAGTCCCATCTTCATATACCGCTTGCAATAAACTTTTAGTCGGTAACGGCGCATGTGTTCCAATTCTAAAATCCGGGACCGGCTTTTATACCTTACCAAACCGAACCTATGTTTTACCCAATATCCTGTATAGTCCCCAAATTATTAAAAACCTTATTTCCGTTAGACGTTTTTCACGTGATAATTGGGTTTCCATAGAATTTGTTCCATTTGGTTTTTCTTTGAAAGACCTGCGCAATGGAAGAATTCTTTCTCGCCACAATAGCACTGGGGACTTATATCCATTCACCGCACCAGAACTGCCACCACAAGCCTGCTTCCTCACCACCACTTCTGAACCATGGCATGACCGTCTCGACCATCCTGGCATCCAATTTTTAGATATTTTACATCGTCAGTTTAATATTTCTTGTAATAAAGACCATAGGTCTAATTTTTGCAACTCTTGTCAACTTTCTAATAGTAAACGTTTGCCATTTCATGCTTCTAATACTTATACGTTTGCACTGTTTGATATAATTCATTGTGACTTGTGGACCTCACCGGTCCCTAGCAAATCCGGGTATAAATATTACATGGTCCTTATTGACAATTTTTCCCACTTTGTTTAGGTTTACCCGTTAACATATAAATCTGAAACCTTCCCTACCTTTGTCAAATTTCATCGCCTTATACATACCCAATTTAACCGTCTTATTAAAACTTTTCAATGTGATTTGGGCGGTGAATTTGATAACAACGCCTTTAAAACCTTTGCCCACCAAAATGGCCTTCTTTTCCGCTTCGCCTACCCTCAAACGTCCTCCCAAAATGGACGTGCAGAGCGCATGATTCGTCAGCTTAATGACATCATACGTGCTCTCCTCATCCATGCCCATCTCCCCCCTTCCTTTTGGGTGGAAGCCCTCCATACCGCTACTTACCTCCATAACATCCTGCCTACAAAAAGCCTAAACTTTTTTACCCCTACCTTTGCCCTTTACCTCCGCCACCCCACATATGATCACTTACGAGTGTTCGTGTGTGCGTGCTAACCCAATAATTCGGCCACACAACCACATAAACTTCACACACGGGCTATTCGTTGCATTTTCCTGGGTTACCCACCAGATTTTCGTGGGTACCGGTTCTTCAATCCCACCACGGGTAAAGTCCATATCTCTAGTCATGTCACATTTGACGAATCTACTTTCCCATATACCATTCCTACCCACCTACCTCATATAAGTTCCTAAAAGATGACACACCCGCTCCATTCATGTTTTCCACTAACCCGCAACCTGGCCTGCCATCCCAACCCTCACCACCACCTAGCCCACCTCGGCCCAACATAAATATGCCTAAAACACCCATCACCTACTCTCGTCGGGCTCGTCCCACTCCGCAGGCCCGCAAACCGGCATCCCACTCACAGGCTGCTGCACCCACTCGGCCCGCGTCTGTCACCAGCCCACCTGGGTTTCCTGTCCAGCCCACACATCCACCCATTGTTCCACCTCAGCCGGCCCACGTCTCACACCCTTCTCACACCTAGTAGCCTGCCCCAAGTAACACTTACCCGATGTCCACCCGGTCCAAAACAGGCTCTCTTAAACCACCTTTAAACCTTCACACGGCCACTATCTCACCCATCCCTACCACCCATGCTAAAGCCTTCTCGGACCCAAATTAGACACATGCCATGCAGGCTGAGTTTGATGCATTACAGGAAAATGAAACGTGGGATTTGGTTCCCCGTCCGACTGACAGTCGAGTTATTCGTTGCATGTGGCTTTTTCGCCATAAATTTAAGTCGGACGGGACACTGGAACGATACAAGGCACGTTTGGTTGTTAACGGTAAGTCTCAGACTGTGGGTATTGATTGTGAGGAAACCTTCAGTCCAGTAGTTAAACCAGCTACGATACGTACCGTTTTATCTTTAGTTGTTTCACGATCTTGGCCCATCCATCAGTTGGATGTCAAGAACGCTTTTTTACACTGGCATTTACAGGAAACAGTTTTCATGCATCAGCCACCAGGTTTTGTGGACAAAAGATGTCGAAATTTTGTGTGTCACCTAAAGAAATCCTTATACGGATTAATGCAAGCCCCTAGAGCCTGGTATAATCGGTTTGCTACTTATCTTCTTTCACAGGGTTTTCGCAGTAGTGTTTGTGATACTTCTTTGTTTATCTACAACAAGGGTCCTCATACGGCATATTTACTCTTGTATGTAGACGATATTATTCTCACTGCATCCACGGATGCGTTTTTACAGGATATCATTTGCTCACTCTCACGGGAGTTTGCTATGACCGATCTCGGCCGGTTACATCATTTTTTGGGGATAAAGGTGACGCATCAGTCTCAGGGTTTATTTCTCTCTCAGTCGCGGTACACGAAGGACATTATAGACAGGGCCAAAATGTCCTCGTGTAAACCCTGCACCACTCCGGTTGATCTCTCTAGCAAACTTAGCGCTTTTGATGGGCCGTTGTTTCATGATCCCACGTTATACAGAAGTTTGGCTGGGGCTTTACAGTACTTGACTTTCACAAGACCAGACATCTCCTACGCGGTTCAGCAAGTGTGTTTGTTTATGCATGAACCCCGGGTCCCACATTATGATTTTATGAAACGTATTATACGGTATTTGCAGGGCACCATCTCTTATGGGATTCGGATAGTTAAATCTAACGTGCACTCTCTCGTCGCTTATTTTTGATGCTGACTGGGGTGGGTGCCCCGACTCTCGTCGTTCCACAAGTGGTTATTGTGTGTTCTTAGGGGACAATCTTCTATCCTGGTCATCTAAACGTCAGCCAGTTGTCTCACGTTCAAGTGCTGAAGTCGAGTACCGAGGAGTGGCGAATGCGGTTGCCGAAGCAACCTGGTTACGTAATCTTCTGCTAGAGCTTTTTGTTCCATTGCAGCGTGCCTCTGTGGTCTATTGTGATAATGTCTCCGCAGTGTATTTATCGAATAATCCTGTTCAACATCAGTGTACAAAACACATTGAAATTGATATTCATTTTGTGCGAGAAAAGGTTCGCGTGGGACATATTCGGGTTTTACATGTTCCCTCTTCCTCGCAATACGCTGATATTTTTACTAAGGGATTATCTCGGGAGCTATTTCAGTCTTTCAGGTCCAGTTTAACCGTCTGCTCAGCGCCCGATCAAACTGCGGGGGGATCTTAGCATTTAGTATTATTATTATTATCCTATTTTAGGAATGTTTTGTCTAGGGTTTTGATGGACTCCTTAATCTCATAGCCCAATTGTAATTCATCTCCCTATATAAAGGGATGTAATCTCTTGTTATGATTCATCAATAATAATATACCATAGACCACTTTTATAGTTATGCTATTGGGCTTGTTTTATTGGATGTTTAGAAAGCCCATTTAGGTTTTCTTGTTCACCAAGCCTGAACCCTAGATTAGTCTCTATATATATATATATCCTATCTATGTAATTGTAAACCTGTCAGAGCTTAATAATAAATCCCTAGTTGCAGCCCATGGACGTAGGTTCCCCACTGGAACTGAACCACATAAAATTCTCGTGTTCGTGTGTCGTGCTTTATATTTTCTCGATTGGTATTGCGTGTTCTTTGTGAATCGGTTATTCACGTAACGTTTCACAAGAGTTTTGGCTTGTAAGAAGAGGTTGCCTTTTGTGCTTGATCAAACCTGGGAGTCATCAATTTCTTTGTCGCACAAAAAAATAATAATTAAAGATTTCTTATAATATTGTTGAAGGGGGCGGCACAAAAGAAAAAGAACACAATTCGTTTGTGTCGTGACTTGAGTTAGAGTTCAACAGCAACAACATTCTTCATTATTGTTTTTCTTGGCCTTAAACTGTTGGTCAACAAAGGTGAAAAAAGAAATTATTTTTTTTTCTTTTGTCATCACTTAAAAGAAAAAAAAATTCCTAAAGAGTGCCATAGTCAAACAAACAACAACGGGGAACCGGTAGTTGTGACACCGCCGCCGTTTACAACTTTTTTCAGCAACAATCAGGAGAGACAGGTTCATTTGTTTTTGTTTTCTGATTAGGGTTTGTTTGGGTTGTTGTTTGGGTCTTGGGTGTTCTAGTTTTCGGGTTTGGTTTGGTTGTCAGTTTTTGACAAGTTATTATCAACTTTGGAGCCGGGTAACTTTGGTCTATTTTTCTTTTGTCATTTAGGTTGAAGACGGAAAATTGGTGATGGAAAAGTTTGGCGGTTCGGATTTTAGTTGATGGAAAATGCAGATAGATGCATTGTTGGGTCAAAAAGACTTGGATATGGTACTTGAAGAAAAACCGGATAAAATGGATGAAGCTGACGAAGCTCTGTGGAATGCCAAGGACAAGAAAGCTAGAGGTGTTATTACATTGTCGTTGACGAGGAGCGTTGCATTTAACATCATGTCTGAAACCACGGCTCGTGGTATGATGTTGGCTCTGTCAAACATGTATGAAAAGCCGTCTGCAGCTAATAAAGTGTTCTTGATGAGAGAGTTGTTCATGATGAGAATGAAAGAGGGAAGCTCAGTAACCGAGCACATAAATAATTTGAATTCTCTTCTGTCCAGATTATCGTCTGTGGGAATGAGATTCGATGATGAGACCAAAGCTGTGATTTTGCTATCTTCACTGCCTGATAGTTGATTCGGGACGGTGACAGCTGTCACTAACTCAGTTGGGCCTGAAGGGTTAACATTTGAAAAGATCCGGGATTTGGTATTGGGTGAGGATGTTCACCCCAGGAATACTAACGGGTTGTCTTCTGAGATGTTACATATTGGCAGGGGAAGGGGAAATAGTAGAAACAGTGGGAGCAGCAAGGGTCGGGGCAGGAGCTCGTCTAGGGCTCATCCGAGTGTGCGTTGTTGGGAGTACAACGAAAAGGGGCATTATAGGAATGAATGTCCGAACAAGAATTCTGATGGAGGATCGAAGAATTCTGGTAGATTGAACACTGCTGCAGTAAGCGATTCTAAGGATGACGCTTTGATACTAGGTGTTGAAAGCAGTGTGGAATCTTTGGTCATGGATTCCGGTGCATCATTCCATGCTACCCATAGCAATGATGGCATGCGAAATGTTAAAAAGGGCGATTTTGGCAAGGTTAGGGTAGGAAACGGTGAAATTCTTGATGTGACTGGCATGGGAGATTTGGATCTGGTTACTACTTGGGGCACTACTTGGACTTTGTATGACGTCAGGATTATTTCTAGGCTTGAAACAAAGTTGATCACCGTTGGGCAGTTGGATGAACAAGGTTTGGACGTTAAGTTTGGTGGTGGAAAGTGGAAGGTCATTAAAGGTAATCTCGTGGTTGCTAGCGGTTTCAAGAAGAGGTCGCTATATATGGTGCCTGTTCCGTCTGGGGAAGTGACCGCCCCTGTTAGGATGAACGCCAAAGTTTGGGTCGCCGATTCGACAGTTAAACGAGTCCAGTTTGCAGAAAAGGACTCTGGGACTTCAGGTAATCCGCTTGAGCGTATTCGGAGGTCTGAACATGTACGGGATTTTTGTAGCAGTGGGAGCACGGGGAGTCTTCCGACACCATCTGGAAATCGACGTTGGGTTCAGAAGACCAGGATTCCGAATGAAATCTCTCCTGAGAAGTTTCTGCTAGTGGGGAGTGTTCCTCTAAGAATCCCTATATCTGATGGTTTGTGTCTATGGGAATCAGTTGGGATTGAGGATGTGAAGACGGGGTCTTTTGAGACCGGGTTGAAGCCATATGGGGCTTCAACGGGCCTTTCTGGTTACTAATGATGATTAGCCGGCTATAACTAGGTTGATTAGGGATACATGGTTTGAAGTTTGGTTTGTTCTTGGGAGCTGGACCTGGAAGACTTCTATTCCTATGTGTGTTTGAACTTTACAAGTTACTGAAGACATGGATTGCTTTGTGCTTGTTGGCGGACTTGGTGTTTATCGCAAGGCCTTCAAGTGGGAGATTGTTGGGTGTGAAGTCCTTGGGCTAGTTATGCTATTAGGCTTGTTTTATTGGATGTTTAGAAAGCCCATTTAGGTTTTCTTAATCACCAAGCCTAAACCCTAGATTAGTCTCTATATATATCATGTCTATGTAATTGTAAACCTGTCACAGCTTAATAATAAATCCCTAGTTGCAGCTCGTGGATGTAGGTTCCCCACTGGAACCGAACCACGTAAAATTCTCGTGTTCGTGTGTCGTGCTTTATATTTTCTCGATTGTTATTGCGTGTTCATTGTGAATTGGTTATTCTGCTGCACCACTTAATCCTAACATGGTGATATCGGCTTTGATACGAGTGGTCATGTTATGTGTGTTTGGAGGTGGTGGTGGGTTAGGTTGGTTCGGGTTAGGCTATTGGGCCGTTGAGTTTGTTTGGGATGTTATTGGGTTATTGGGGGTGTTATAAGATGATGGGCTTGAGTATGTTTGGGTTTGCGCCGTTGGGTGATGAGTTGAGTCAGATGGATTGTTGGTGTATGTTGGTTCGGTAGGTGGTTGTTGATGTCGGGCGTGTGTTGATGGGCTAGGAGATGAGTCAGATGGATTGTTTAGAGGGAAAATGTAAGGAGAGTGAATATGGTGGATAGATAAGATTCAAGGGAGATGTAATCGAACCTGGTTTGGGTGAAGGGGAAGGATGTTTCGTTGAAGGTAACATGACGTGAAAGAATAGTCTTGCCAGTTTTGAGGTTTAGACACCGAAAACCGCGGTAATCGGCAGGGTATCCAATAAAGACACAAGGAGACGAGCGTTGGGAGAGTTATTTGGATGGGTTGCAGACTGCTTTGGAAACAAGCACACCCGAACACCTTGAGGTGATCGTATGTGGGATGTCGCAAATATAAATCAGCGATGGGTGTGTGATTGTTTAAAAATTTGGTTGGGAGGATATTTTGCAAATAGACAGTTGTGTGTTGCTGCTTCGAGACCCAATATGACAGGGAATTGAAGCGTGAGTAAGAAGAGACAACATGAGCTCATTTATGCGATGGATCATTCTCTCAGCTTTCCCGTTTTGTTGGGACGTGTGAGGACATGAGAATCGAAATTGTATACCATGAGTCTCTGCTAGGTTCTTAAATTGATGATTATCAAATTCGCCACCGTTATCACATTTAAAGATTTTATAGGCAAGTTAAATTGTGTTTTATTAAAGGTGTGGAACTTAATAAACTTTGTAACCGTTTCGGATTTGTAACGAAGCGGGAAAAGCCAAGTATAGTTGGTATAATCATCGACAAGAAGCATATAATACTTGTAGCCCGTGTTTGACATAACGGGTGAGGTCCATAAGTCGCAATGCACAATATTAAAGGTAAAATAGTAGGAGACTTTGATAACACAAAAGGCAGTCTCTTGTGTTTTGCAATTTGACAAGAATTGCAAAACATGTGACTAGTTTTATTACATTCAATAACCATATTTGAGGAAGGGAAATCAAGAACTGAAACTCCCAGGTGACCTAGGCGATGATGCCATGATTCGGGAGCGGAAACAGCAAATGCGGAATGTTGAGAAACTTGAACGGGAGCGGTCACAAGATAAAGATGGTTGTCACTGTTGTGGCGGCTCAACCTCCTCCCAATCTTGTAATCCTTCACAAAAAATCCAAATGGGTCAAACTGAACAAAAACAAAGTTATCTTTGGTAAATTGTCGGACTGAAATGAGATTTTTAATAACTTTAGGTGCATAAAGGATATTGTTAAGGTGAAGGGTGTTTTAAAAATATGGGAAGTTTGTGTGACCCGATCCGAGAATTGGCATTTTATGGTCGTTTTAGACAAGTAAAGATTTAATGGAAGTAACATTAGAGGAATTAGAACAAATACCTTGGTGACACTGAGGTGATTGGATGCCACGGTATCCATGTGCCAGGCAATCTCATCCGCTTCCATGGCTAGGACTTGAAATGCTTCACCAATGTCTGTAGGTTCGCGAGCATTAAAATCAGTGACATTTCTTTGAGCTGAGGATTGATTGCTGGAGCCTTGGTTCCCATTATTCTTTGATGTAGGCTGTCCAGTTTGTTGCTGCAAGGGGAGAACCCATCCAGGGTGTGTTGGATAAGGACATTGTGGGGGAGTCCACCTGGGTTGTGGCTCGTATGGAATGACCCACCAAGGTGCCTAGGGTTGGTTGTTCCAATGGTCGGTCCGTTGGTGAGAAGTGTTCCTTTGCTAGTTATTATTATTGCGGGTTCGGTACCTGGACTGACCGTTTAAGCGACGCTGATTTAAGTTCCGGTTCTGACCCGTAGGGCCTGCATCACGATGCTGAGTTCGTTCGGGAGTGGCTGGTGGCTGTGGGTCTGGGTTCATAGTAGCTGCGACAGATCTGGTTTCACGGTTTTCTTGGCGTTGTTCCTCTAGTTCCAACATATTGACAGCTTGTTCCCAAGAGGGAATAGTCTGATTAATTTGGGCAGCAACTGTGTCATATTCAGAGGGCAGTCCACGAACTAATTGAATAACAAGATGACTAGCACTGTCAGGGCTATCTACATTGGACAATTGTCCAGTAAGTTCCTTGAGTTTTTGGAAATAGGCTTGAAGTGAGGGCATGAATTTCAAAGTGAGATTGGTGAAGGAGTGTTCAAGGTCGGTGGCTCGGGATCCTTTGTTGTTTAGAAACAGGTTTTGAATGCATGTCCATTCCAGGAGGGCAGTGGATTCGGGTTTAAAGACTCGAACAAGAAGGTCATCGGAGAGGGATCCATAGATCCATTGGAGGACAATAGCGTCCACTTTTACCCAGGTTTGATAAGATGGATCAGATTCATTCGGTGGGTTGATACTGTCAATATGATCCAACACGTTATACCTATGAGTATGGAGTTGGAAAAGCTTCACCCAAGATAAATAGGTGACCTTCGTGCCATCCAAGACACGCACTTTTTTATGGATGTTTGTAACAGTGTACACAGGGTGCAAAAAGGGGGCAGCGGTCTTGGTGGTGGATTGTTGTTGTCGGCCATGGGTTCAGGGGAAACAATGGTGAAACATGGGAGCTGCAAAGGAAACAAAAACAGATGAAGTGAGATCGTGGCCTCAAACGAAGGAAGAACAAGAGATCGTGGCCTTAAGCTCGATTGAAGAAGAAAAGTTTTTAGTGGTACAGAGGCTGTTTTGATACCATGATATTAGATGAATTCTTGATGATGTCTTCACAAATGTACAGGGTATAAATACACGTAAATGGTACAGTTAACCTAGGAGAAATTAGGGGGACTTCCTATTATACAAGAGACTATCAAGGGAAAGGTAAAAATGGAAAACATATCTCTGCTACATTATAAAGAGGGAGCAATGGGCAAAGATGTCCAACTTGGCAAAGTTAAGATGCCATTCCAAAAGTCTCAAGTGTAATCTCTAAATTTTTACCCCATTTCTTTCGTTTATACCTTTGTGTACAACCTTTAATGCCAATTGTATAATTGTCTTATACACAATTTCTACCCCTTTAAATATGTAACCCTCATTATAAAGAACCAATTCAATACTACAAATCCATTCCATTCCCTCCTTTTAATTCCCAATTCAATAGTATAAAAGTCTTATTATTTACTTATTTTATTGATCCGGGACGTAATAGTTTTAGCCATAAAGGATTTGTTAAATAAACTAAGATTAAAGAGATATAATGAGAATCATGGGTTCATATGTCTTATTTAAAAGGTTTAAAGAATATGCAATTTTTTATTTCATTTTTCAGGGATATCTCATTTGGAGGCTGAAATTAAGGTAGGGGCAAAGAGTGAAAATGTAGGCATAGTCTTGAAGCCAAAACAATAAATTATTACTAAATCCGCAGCTCAAATCATTCATGATATAATGGAAATTAACTGGGTTAGACTAACATAAATAGATGGTTAAACTAACATTTGGTTAGACAATAATGAATAATCTTAACAATTAGTTTAAATAAACTGTTGAATTTGATTGGTCATATTGACTTGTAGTGACTTCAAGTTGTAATACCAACTTAAAGAGCATATCCAAACACCTATAAATGTTGTATGTATCCGTTTAGTGTAAACTAATATCCATCCACATATTTTTTTGTGTCAATATGTATATAGAACGTAACATGGTATCATGTAACTATCCTAATTAATGTTAGAAACTTCCCTGCCGTTAAGCGCGAGTGCTTTTATATATAAATTTATACAACTTACATATGATTTTTTTTATCGTTTTAAAGTTTGAATTATGTTCCCGCCTTGTATTGTCGACCCCGCCGCAACGCACGGGTTCCATACTAGTTAGAATAAATATAAATTCAAACGGATAGAAGATTCCTTGGAATATGCCAGGATTATGCCTAGGTTAATATATAACACACACTAATGACGGATATTGAAAAAAAATTGGTAGGACCGAACTCAATCTGGTAGGGCCGGGCACAATACATATAATTTTTTTTTTTTTTTTTGAAAATTTTTAGTAAAAATTACACTTCGAAACGAGAAAACTGGGTGGGCCAGAGCCCCGACATGCCCGTAGAAAAATCTGCCTATGACACACACCAAAGATCGTGATATTATATATTGAAACAATCACCAAAAAGTTACATTGAACTTTGTAACTCTTCTTGTGTCACACACATCCGGCCAAGACGGAAACACTAGTGTGGAATCAAAAAGGTTTTTGGAGCACATGATTAAGCAACCAGTTACATGATATTGATACCAAAGGTAATACAAATCGTTTTTTAAATCTCAAATCGTTTAGATTCGGAAACAAGCCTACACTAGGTTAATAGTTAACATTACCAAAAGCTGGATATCCTAGTATGCATGCAAAACCAAAAATACGACTCTTCGTCTTGATAGAACACCTGAAAAACATGCTAAAAATTGTTAACATATAGTTGGTGAGTTCACAGCTTTAATCGACTTGATTAAATCGTTTGAAAATATTAGTAATCGTTTACTTCAAAATATTCGAGAAAACATACGCATAGTCAATGAATTTGTGAGTAATCAAATATTTGTTTATATAGAATAGGGATAAATGAATGCCTAGCTAGGATAATAACAGATGTGTCAACATGAGCCTATAACCAACCCTTGACGAAATATGCCTCGTACATTCTTCATTCATGACAATGTGTAATCGTTTTGGAATATAAGCACTATTATGTCTTACTGGGTTAGCGCGACTAACCAAGAATGAGGGTGTCAAACCTAATACTACTATTCAAGTGTTCCATGGCTAAAGCTATAGCTAATGGTTATAGTTGAGAAATAACACAAGGACTTCGCTACGCTAGTCGTAATGGTAGAAGGACTCATTGACCCTTAGAGATAATCGTTAACTCATGCACACTTAGTGATCCAATTGAATTCATTCACATGCTATCGTATAAATAGAAATTTAAATAACGCATGCTTCTCCCCAAAAGTATAAAAACAGTAAAAAATGGTCGTGAAACTCACCTCGAGTCAGTGCATAACTAGCAATAATAAAGCCCGAAATAATAGAAATCCGACCAACTGGTGCCCTAAACACAAAGGACATCTTGGGTCTAGAATCGAATATCTCTCATGCAAGTTGTTCACCCAACTTATTAGACTCATTGGAATATTCTCGTTTTAGAAAAAGGGTCAACTTGATAACCCGTTGGTGATTATTATTTACTTCAGAAATATATGTCGTTGCACACAAAATACATTTAAGTAAATAAAGAGAAACAAATTTGGGATTACATCCTGAGAAGTCGTATAACACTTGTGTCACTACATGTCTTGATCGTTAAATAAATATATACTCATAAAAATAACATATTTAGTTGTGACAATATAATAGTTTCGCATCGTAATTGTGAAAAATAACTATGTACGCAATGCATACATAGGGGATGATTCAATAAAAAAAACTCATTTTAATTGATAGAACTAGAAATCTCCTAATTAATGTAAAAAAAAATTAATAATAAACAAAATCATAACTCCAAATTTAAGTAAAAACTAGAAAATAAGTTTGAGCTTCTTTTTCCCACGTCTTCCCCATTCAGAAAAAAATAATAAATAAAACACCTAAAAAACGCTACTGCATATGTGTAGTATTACCCACAAATCTAAACCCCCACCCCTAACCCTACCCCCACACAAAAATCTAATTCCACCACACCCACCCACACCCAAACACTTAAACCGCTCACAAAAAACCTAAACCACCCCACCCAAAAACCTAAACCCACCCTACCCATCGCCTAACAAAAAACCTAACCCCCACCTCCACCCCCAAAACTTAAACATTAGAAGCTAAACTAAAAAAACTAACCCTAAAAGCTAAACTAACCCCATAAACTAAACCCTAAAGCTTAACCGGACATTTACTATACATTTGCATTAGAATTCGTATTTTTTTATTTTTTATTTATTTTTTTGAACATGGATGACATGAAAAAAAGAAGCTCTGACCCAATTTTCTAGTTTTTACTTAATTTTGAGTTATTCTTTTTTTATTCTTAAGTAATTTAAGTATGAGTTTTTTAGTTCTCTCCATAACTATAAGTTTTCTATTGAACATTTCTTCATATATATATATAGGATTTGGATAATTTGAGAACCACTATTTAGGGAGAGAACCAATAAACCAGTGTAAACAGGTGACATTTTTGTAAATATGAAGTGTGTTTACAAAAACCCCTCCATCAAAAAATAAAACAAAATTATATAACTTTAAAAAAAAACTAAAAACACCAAAATGATTATTTAGTATTAATATTTCAAAAAAAAAAAAACAAAATAAAAAAATGGCTGATATGACCTCATATGACGTCATCCCTGATACACATGTGCATTTCGCTGTTATCGCTGTTATATATACAGAAATACACTGTATGCACATGTGCATTTCACTATTAAATCACACTTTTGAATACATTGTCAATTACCATAATGAAATGATTATTAAATGGATGCAGTATGAGATATAAAGAGTGAAAAAAATTATTCAGTGATCATTAAATGGATGCGAATAGATATATAAAATACACTTAAACTCGTTAATTGCGTAGTCATGCATATTATACCATAAATTGAAAAATAAGATAAGTGTATGACAACAAACATTAATAAACATAAAACAACTCTATATAAGAACTATAAAATAAGAAATGTGTACTGCATGCACATGTGCATTTCACTAATATAGTTAGGTTTTTCGAGTGGTTTAGCTTCAGGGCTTAGGTTTTAGGTATGGTGGGAAGGGGTTAGGTTTTTTTTGGGGGGGGGGGATTGGGTGGTGAGTTCAGGTTTTTGTATGGTGGGAGGTTTAATTTTAATTGTGCACATGTGCATATCACAATTTCCTTATCATACAAATCTACATACAACAAAATAGTAATAACAAACATAATCAACCTATCAACCACCATATAAGACCACCCACAATATACATATGTGCATGAATCATCCTTCAAACAACAAACTTTTTTGTATCGATCTGTTTTCATTATACAATTACATTTAGTTTCTACCAAACCATCAACACAGTAAAACAACTGATAATAGAAAAAAAATAACCTTATTACAATCCAACCATGTTACCACTAACCACCTAGCTACAAACATCTAATTATATCACAACCTCACGCTCACCAACAGTGTCCCATAATACTGCTTATTTGTCCCCTTTTCATCTTCTTTCCCATTTACTTATCTTCTTACAACACTCTTCACACCCCATTGATGCTTCATTCAACATATCCATTGTTTTTTCATCCGTCAACCTGAACATTGTATACTTTTCAAATTTATCACATTTTTCGTGTGTTTAAACAACTAAGATTTGACATTTGTTAGTTAGCATGAAATATATATATATATATATATATATATATATATATACATATATATATGTGAACATGTGCATATGTATCTAAATTGATTAAATAAATAATAAATACCTTTTTTAGCTTCATGATAAACGATTATGTCATCATCCTCAATTGCATATGGCAGCGTTTTTGAACATTTTCCCCCCGATTCTAAGACAAAAGTTACCTTCTTTGATTTTTTCCCATTCTTTAACTACAAATAATAAACAACACATAAGAAAACCAATATTTCAATCTTAATGCACATGTGCATTAACATTACTTTTTTCATTACCACATAACATATGCACATGTGCGTTAGAGCGAAAGACATTGATGATGACAATAATTAAACCTTAATGCACCTGTGCATTAACCTTAATTTGAACAAATACCCCCATAGAAAACAAAAATTACAGCCAAACTTAAAGATAAAGCTCGAAAAGAGTTGAGCTCAAACTTAAACAAGCACGGACTCGGCTCAGCTCGTTTACCACCCTAGTTAAAATACCAGTATACTGAAAAGATATATTAACTAACATCAACTAACCTTTCAAGAGGAGAATGATCAGCAGAAACCACAACTCCATGACCAAAACCATCATTCTTCATAATATCATCAAATCCAAACCCATGAAAAATAATATTATTAATTTCAAAATATTATATCCTCTCTACATTACCGATTCATATGAATAAAAAACTAATACATGCAAATTTTAAACAAAATGCTAGTATTTGAAAGAGTAGAGCATAAATTAAATCAAAATATTAATAAAAAGAAAAAAAACAGAGAAAATTCCTGTGACCTTATTTTCCGGTTCAACGCCAATAGAATCGTTAGATTCAGCTCCAATCCTTCATTCACATAATTCGTCACCGGTTCGGCGCCGACACCGCCGCTGACTCAATCAGCATCGCCATCATTATCGCAGGTGGTATTGACACAGTCGACACCTGATAAACACAATCATATTCATATTACTCAAAACCGGAACCGGATCAGTCCTCGCCGGTGGTTATGATCTCAAACTTCATAATGTTCCTACATCGTGACATGATGAACATGATTATACTCCTTTTGATTGATAATTTGGTGGTTAGATGCGGTGGTTGCAAGGTTGATTGATGGTTGAGATGAAGAGATCTAGGGTTTTAATGATAAAGGGGAAGATGGGATTGTATGATAAAGGGATCTGATTGTGGTGTGCGTTTAAATGTTTTAGGCTTTTTTTTTTAATTTATAATTATGTCTTTATCATATTTATAAAAATACCCCCTGTTCACATTGGTTTTTTTGTTCTCTCCCTAAAGTTGGTTCTCGTATGATGGGTAGGGATCATACGAGAACCAACTTTAGGGAGAGAACCAAGGAACCAATGTGAACATGGGGAATTATTGAAAATATGTTAAAGACATAAAAAAAAGGAAACAAACAAATATGTAAACATCCATCTTCTTCACCACTTTATCACCCAAACCCTAGATTTCTTCATCTCCACCTTCAATCAACCCCTGCAACCACCGCATCTAACCACCAAATCATCACCGCACCACCACCAAATCCTATTCTTCGATTAGGTTAACGAGATCTTCATCACAGGTGACAGATACGAGTGCATATAATCACCAAATAATCACGTCTTGCACCACGATACTCAGTCGTGTAATCGAGTCTCTTCTAATCAGGGGCACGTTCAGTTCCAGCAGGCCGATGCTGGTTGTCATTTGCTAATCGTATCTGTCATCAATGGCTCGTCTAGTTCAAGATGTCTGATCAGCCTGTTTCTGATTTTGAAGCTGAGTTCCTCGCTGCTCAACTCCTTAAGGGAAAGATTGTTTTATTATTATTATTATTATTATTATTATTATTATTATTTTTACCTTTTTTTCACTTAAGAAGAAATTTTTATTCCAGCTTCTTTTGTACGGATTATGTTTCAAGATATAACAAACCTGATGTTGGATCCTAAGGCGTTTAGATACACTGTTGACATCTTTGTTGATCGTTATAGAGACCTGTATCACTTCAAGAAGCTGTAAGATAAATTATGAAAAAAAGATGTCAACACTGTATATATTTTTTTAGATTAAAATATTGTTGACTAAGCAATTTTGGCTTGATATTGTAGAGACAAAATGTCGTTAGCAGCTAATAATCTTCGTATTTTTTTAGACTAAGATATTAAATAATTTAAATGTGGGCTACTTTTTAAAGAGGTGATATTTATTGATATGTACATGTGAATTAAGAATGTTAATGCACATGTGCATAACATAGTTGCTACTGATAAAACTAATGCTAATGCATACACGCATTTATACTAATATCATTACGGTCATCCATTCTAACGCACATGTGCATATGTTATGTGGTAATGAAAAAAGTAACGTTAATGCACATATGCATTAAGATTGAAATTTTGGTTTTCTTATGTGTTGTTTATTGTTTGTAGTTAAAGAATGGGAAGGAAATCGAATGAGGTAACTTTTGTGTTATAATCGAAGGAGAAAGGGTAAAAAAAAAAAAGCTGCCAGATGCGATTTAGGATGATGACATAATCGTTGATCAGGAAGTTAAAAAAGGTCGCTATTATTTATTTAAGCAATTTAGGTATATATGCACATGTGCATATATGTATATGCACATGTGCCTATATGTATATTTTTCAATTTTCATGTTAACTAATAAATGTTAATTGTTAGCTGTTTAAACAAAGGAACAATGTGATAAATTTGAGAAGTATTTGATGTTCAGGTTGCCAGATGAAAAAAAAACAAGGGAGATGTTAGATGAGGGATCAATGAAGTGTGAAGAGTGTTGAAAGAAGATAAATAAAAGAGGAAGAAGATGAGAAGGGACAAATAAATAATAGAAGGGGACAAAGAATCACATGGATATCGTTTTAAATCTTCCAGGTGATGGTGCTAGTAGGATGGGATAAAGAATCACATGGATATCGTCGTCTTTAACTTACGGTAGGTCGGTATGCAATATTTCCTTCTTTAAACGTGATATCTATATGCACATGAAAAAGCTTAGTGATCGGTTTTAGATTTCTTAATTGTCTTCAAGATAAAATTTTATTAAATTTATTAGTTTAAGTAACTTCTCGGCAGACAATTAGGTACTTCGCTGGTTATATTCGGTCAAATTTCTTTTTTGCAGGTACAAAACGGGTGAAGGTGACCGGCTACGAATTATTCTCTAGTTATATTCACTGGCGGTTGGGGCAAAATCGACCATGATAACGTCGTTGAATCTATGATAAAATACGCCGATGCTGGCCTCTCCACATTTGACATGGCTGATCACTGTAATATTCATTAATTCTATCCCACTTTATATTGAACCCTAGCTTAGTTGATATTTAATTAACTGTACACGTGGCAGCATCTGGATCAATGAATTTTGTGACTACAAAAAGCCAAATGTTTATCTAACTGGTTGAATATGTGATGAGATAGTGTATATGACTTTTTGGTAGAGGAACACAGAATTATGCTATTCGAGGTCAAACAAGCAGAAACATATTGAAACGACGAATAATGATGTTATGTTGATTTGCGCAATATTTAACATATATTGTTGATTATGCACATGTGCATAATTATGGATGAACGTGATATATTGTGTTTTATGACAAATATGTGTGCAGATGCAAGTACAAATAAAGAAAAAAAATCAAAGCGTGTTAAAACGGTGGTGATAAAAACCAAAAATGGCATGATAGACGTGAATGAAGAAAGTGTGAGCAGATTGTTAGGGTTGAAAAACAATGGAAAAGTGTTGCAAAAGATTCAAAAGACGAATGATGATGGTGATGACGTGGTAACCTCCACATTAGTTAGAGAATGGTTGGATTTGTATAAAGGGTCTTCATAACCCCAAGTAGAATTGTTGAAAGAATTGAAGAAAATCCAAATGATGATAGAATATTTTTTTAATATGATTTCATAACATTGTTTATACAGAGGTGTTTTAAGTTTATTCATGTTTGTTGTCATAGACGTGTTTTATTTTCAATTTATGTTATAATATGTATGATTAATCACTTGACGAGTTTGAGTGTATTTTATATCTCACTTTGTGTACATTTAATGATCATTGAATAAAATTTGTGACCCCTTATATAACTGTATCGCGTCCATTTAATAATCATTTAATTATGGTAATTGATAATTCATTCAAAAGTGTGATTTAATAGTGAAATGCACTTGTGCATACGGTATATTTCTGTATATATAACAGTGAATTGCACATGGGCATCAGAGATGACGTCATATCAGCCATTTTTTTATTTTTTTTATTTTTTTCGAATTATTAATGCAAAAATAATCATTTTGGTGTTTTTACTTTTTTGATTTTTTGATTTATTTAGGTTATATAATTTTTTTAAGTTTTTGATGGAGGGGTTTTTGTAGACACCCTTCATATATATATATATATATATATATATATATATATATATATATATATATATATAAATGATTACTAAATAGACATGATACAGATATATAAGGGGTCACAAATTTTATTCGATGATCATTAAATGGACGCAAAGTGAGATATACAATACACTCGAACTCGTCAAGTGTTTAGTCATGCATATTATAACATAAATTGAAAATAAAACACGTGTATGACAACAAACATGAATAAAATTAAAAAAAACTCTATATAAAAAAAATATAAATAAGACAAGTGTACTAAATTCACATGTGCATGGAGTAGGGGGTTTAGGTTTTTTTAGGGTTGGGGGTTTAATTATAACTATGCACACGTGCATATGACAATCTTCTTATCATACCAATTTACACACGCTAAAAAAAAATACAAAAATCACCAACATAATCAGTTCAACAACTACCATATAATACCTACAAAAAAATATTCATAGTTGCTTTCTACATCATCCAACTAACAAACTTTTTGTACCCAACTGCTTTCATCATTCAACTACACATTTTTTTTGTCAAACACATCAACACACCAAAACAAAACGATAACACCAAAATCTATAATATCTACCAACCATGATACCACCGACCACCTACCTACGAAATTATCCACAATGTATTGTGCCAACTTTGTCTGTGAACCACCTATTTTTATATGCAAAATACTTCCAAATCCCATTCTTATAACCGCGTCTTTTTTTGTCTATTCGAGAATTTGTTGATCCCCAACCAAAATTGATGTGGTGTGGTCGTGTTCGTATCAAACCTAACTTGTCCTTTTTATAACCTCATTTTGGGTTGACTTTCTTGCCATCGTTTTAACATCGCTTGACAGTATTTTTCTTTCTGGTACCTGAATCTGCATGCACATGTGTATACTCAACTATATATCATGTTCATCCATAATTATGTACATGTGTATATTCAACTATGTATGTTAAACATTGTGCACAACACATACCATCATTATTTACCATTTCATTATGTTTTCGCTTACTTAACCTCGTTCGTATTATTCTTTTTACTTCTATATCTGCATATGGGATAGTTTGTGTGTTTAAACAAACAACATTTATCATTTGACATGAAAAATATACATATATGCACATGTGCATATCTTTCTAAATGGACTAAATAACTAATACCAACTTGATTTTACTTCCAGATCAACGGTTATGTCATTATCTTCAATCGCATCCGGCAACTTTTTTTGACCATTTCTCCCTCTATTCTAATACAAATGTTACTTTCTTCGATTTTTTTACCCATTATTTAACTACAAACACTAAATAACACACAAGGAAACCTGAATTTCAATCTTAATGCACATGTGCATTAACATTACTTTGTTAATTACCACAACATATGCGCGTGTGCGTTATATCTAATGACATTAATGATAACAGTCTTAATGCACATGGGTGTTAACATTAATTTCATCAATACCAACTACATTATGCACATGTGCATTAACTAATAAACAACCTTAATGGTATAAAAAATAAATAAAATAAGTATACTATACCTTCAATATCAACACAATCAAGCTAGGGTTTGTATCTAGTCCAATCGCACCATGGCTCGTAACGAAGAGAAAGCTCAATCGATGTTCAACTAGTTAATCACCATGAAATCAGAGGAAAAAATCAAATGAGCAGACACCGTTTCATGTTTGCATCCAGAAACTTCCAACTGAAACTTGTGAACTCCATCCCTTTGTGAAATCAAAATGGACGAATAACCGTCATCAACTCATTTAAAGAAACTCCAACAAGACTACTATTACCAGAAGTGACCATTAACGAATCCAAAATTAAAGCATAGACTTGTGACAAACCACTACCAAGAACCTCTGATTTAAAATCATGATATAAATATCCTAAATTACCCTTCATCCATTCAAGGGATTCAATGAGATCAGTACGCCACCACAACCACAGACCAACCAGCTTCCATATTTTCAATACTGTATACCACCGTTGGACGTTCGAAACCATCAAAACTCGGTTAAACCAACATCTGTGAGGATTTAGCTGACAGATCTTCAGTTGGAAAAGGGTTTGCTTCATAGAGATTATTATCATGACGGTTGTGATGATTGTAGTGATGCTGGAAGCGTGAAGAAGCAACGATGGTGATGATGATGCCGTTAACCTTGATTTCGATCTGTGTGTGTGTTCAAAGTATGTGTGAATAATAATAATCTGTTATTTATATATCAACAGACGACAACGAGCAATGGGATCAATTACTAGGTCTTGATAATGAAGAGATTTGCAGAGAATGTTCTGGAAATTAGAAGGAGATTGTGAAGTGGAGAAGAAGAAGAAGGTAATTTGTTGATGAAGAAGGTCTTTTTTTTGTTAATTTAAGTGGATATTTACAATAATGCCCCTTGTTCACATTGGTTCCTTGGTTTTCTCCCTAAAGTTGGTTCTCGTATGATCCCTACCATATATATATATATATATATATATATATATATATACCATATATATATATATATATATATATATATATATGGGAGGGCTATCTTGAGAACGCTAAATATCGCGAGAACCGTGAGAACAAATAAGAAAATCAATCAAAATAAATTTTTTTCAATACAAATCTAATTATAATTAAAATATAACATTAAAAAATGAATTTTCTTTTCAAATAATTCATCTTTTCTTTCAAAAACACTCTAAAATTAACTTTTTACAAATATGTAAATGAAAAAGTTTACACATGTATAAACAGTAAATTTACACATGTGTAAAAACAATTTATTTTCATATACGCTTAAATTTTTACGTGTAAATTGTGTTTTTGAGACTGTATTTTAATAATAAAGACAAGTGTAAAAAGAAATTTTGAATAGATAGCGTTTTCGCGGTTCGCACGAAATATATGTGTTCTCAAATTAGCCTTCCCATATATATATATAGGGGGTGGATATTTTGAAAACCTACTCGAGTTAAGAAAACTCTGAAAACCCGTCAAAAAACTATCTAAAAAAGTTTTTTTTTTTTTTTTTTTGAAAAAAAATACACAAGGTAACATACATGTTTTTAAGCGTTTTGGGCCAAAAAAATAAAAAAAGCGCCGAACGAATATTTTTTAAAAAAATAAACAACGCAAACTTTGTAACAGCGCTGTTAACATATGTTTTCTGCGTTTTAACATATGTTACAGCGCTGTTAACATATGTTTCTGCTTTTTAACATATGTTAACATCGCTGTAACAAAGTTTGCGTTGTTTATTTTTTTTAAAAACATTCGTTCGGCGCTTTTTTTATTTTTTTGGCCCAAAACACTTAAAAACATGTATGTTACCTTGTGTATTTTTTTCAAAAAAAAAAAAAACTTTTTTAGATGGTTTTTTGACGGGTTTTCAGAGTTTTCTTAACTCAAGTGGGTTTTCAATTTATACTTTCCCTATATATATATATATATATATATATATATATATATATATAGGTTTAGGATCCTGTACAAAGTACATTTTTCGTGAGAAGTGTGAGAAGGACTAAGAATTGACATGTAGACATCATGTTTTGGATTTAGGAATGATTTTTTAGGTTGTTTTAACTTGAAAAACACAAAACACAACAATCTAAAACACAATACAATGTATTATAGTCATTAAATTTAAAAAACAGCTAAAACACACTACTTAACGCTTAAACACTGTTAATGTTCTTAGCATGGTGTTTTATGTTTTAAGCCTAAAATACATTGTTTTCGGTTTTTAATTGTTATGTTTGGTGTGTTTATAGGCAAAACAATCCAAAACATCACGACTAAGTTCAAAAAATGATGCCTAAGTATCAATTTTTAATACTTCTCACAAAACAAAAACACTTTGTACACGATCTTGACCCTATATATATATATATATATATATATATGTGTGTGTGTGTGTGTGTGTGTGTGTGTATAGAGAAAGGGTAAAATGAGAATATAGTTGAGTTGAAAGAATAATAGAAACCAAATACAACCTTTGATCATTGATCATCCAATGATTCTTATGAAGACACATTTGTTTTTTTGTTTTTTCTACCCCCATTATTTTATTTAATTAATAAATGTATTAAAATATTAAAAAATGGCAAGATGGTAAAGTCACAAGTTATGTTTTAGTTCATTTTATTTGTTTTTCTAATCATCACCATCATTGTGTGTTTTTTTAACTTTATTTTATTTTTTATTCATTTATTTTTTTTAAACAAAAATCATACATTATTAAAAAACAACTACGAATCTAAAAAACATCTGTGCACCCCCACTGCTCAGAAAACCAAATGTGTGATAATATTTACAAGAGTGTAAAAACCCCCAAAGATATTTATAAATTTGAGATTAATATTAAAAAACAAAGGATTTATTCCATTTGTTAGATGCATATGCACAAAATGAAATATCATCGATTGTATAAAAATTACAATTACAACAGGGCAAACACAATTACATCAATGTAAAACAGTTTACATCAGTGTGAAGATCAAACTTGCACCGAAATCATCATGTAAACAACAACCAGTTGTAAGTCCCGAATGCTAGATCTTGTGATATGCAATAGATTGTTATCACTTAGAAACACCTATTTGTTAGGTGTTTTAAGTGATTAATCCAGAAAGACAAAGATACTAGATGAACATGAATAAAACCGACACACACAATGAATAACATGTTGATTCCATTACTGATTTGATGATGAACACCTTAGAATACACTGACAAATACGCACCTATTCACGTGTGCTACAAAGATTATCCCAAAACCCTAACCCTAGAGCTGTGCACACACTTGGTTTATATAGGGAAGCACCTGGGCCTGCGCACTTAACATAAGTGCGCAGGGCCCGTGTAATTAAGTGCGCAGCCTAGGGTTTGTGGTACAAAACTTGTGTTAATTACATACTAAGTCCTTCAACTATCAAACTATACAATAGGCTATCAAAAGTCTCTAATCTGGTAACTGTGGTCTCAATATAACCCAACAATACACCCCCTAGACCACAACTACCAGTTCTACAATCTTCAATCTATCTCAACCTCGCTTTGCTCCCCCTCAACCTGTTCTGGGTGGTCTTGCATGTACAGTGCGACTGGATCTTCTTCAACTGCTTGAGGAGCTTGAGTTGATTCTGTTGCAGTTCTTTCAGGATCGGCTACTGTTGCAGGATCTTCTGTTTGTACCTCTGAAGTAGTCTCGACTTCAGGTTGAGTAACTTCTGCAGCAGCAGCAGCAGTAGCTTGAATAGCTTTCTCCCTGTCATCCTTTTCTTTATATGCTGCATTGATCCTGTCGACTATCTCAAGCAGCTCTCTTTTCAGCCTCATAGCCCGATCTACAGCCCTTCTAAACAACACCGCTTCTTCAAATAACGCGTTCCCGGCACCCACATTAATCTGATTTGCAAACAACATATTCAGATCTGACAGATTAAGTGCAAACACGTCTACTGGATCCAAAATCCTCAAAGCCTCTGAATCGTCCTGCAATTTAATGACTGCTTCACCAGTGTTGCTGTCATAAAACCACTTTTTAAAGTCCCTCAGCAACACTGGAAGCTCAGATCTAATAGGAACTCGTGTGACGACCTGAGGAGGGTCAATCACATAAGTTATCATGCCACGTCCGGTTGCTGGATCGATTCTTTTCTTGGAGATCCTCCTTCTTGGTTTCTGTGGCTTCAGGATTTGGAAATCAGTGTCACATTCTTTCCTAATAAACCACTCGACCATGGATGCCTGGCTGTCGAGCGAGTGATTGATGAATGGGGCCCTGCTGAGCTCCCTGATATCCCATCGGGGGAGAGACTTCAGTTCTTTTTGACCCTTGAAATATTGTATCACTCCCCCTCTTCTCTTCATAGCGAACAATCTTTTCTCTTCATCATATTTCCAGGAGATAATCTTCTCCTGGTGAGCTGACCTGGTGTGGTGGATATTTTGATGTAGGGCTGGAATGGTGATGGGCCTTCTAGGAAACCAAGTTGATCTTTCAGGATCCAACTTGTGCCCATCAGACGTCTCATAAACAACTTCTTCATCCATTCCCATCTCCACAAATCTCTCGGGCATCACATCTTCACTTACCTCATCAACCTCACTTTCCTCAGCAGTTCTTTCTTTCTCTTTCTCTTCCTCCAAAAACTTTCCGAAATCAAAAGTCTCATCAAATGTAGTGCTGGGAGCACCAGTTTGCTGCTTCTTGAAATCTTGGAACATCTCAAACATTTGCATTTGAACCTGATTCTGAAACTTGATCAGGTATCTTTGATCTTTGATGATTTTCTCCATGTTCCGGTTCTTGTGTTTGAGCTTCTTCACTTTCTTTCTCAGCTCTTGATTGTTGTGCACGTCACTCTTCAGAGTGCAGATTTCCCTGGCAGCAGTTTTACCAACCTCTTTCACAAGCTTCTCATATAGTTCCTGATGCACTGGTGTGCGACGTGGTGCAGTAGGAGCTGAGGAGGATGGTTCAGCTGATCGTTGGGCTGGAGCTTTGGATGATGGAGCAGCAGCAGTGGAAGGCCCTGGTTGATTTGGTTGTTCGGCCCCAAAGATGGATTCCAATATCACTTGTTCCTCGATATCATCCTGAGTCACTACACGAGGAATCTCTGACTCAGGTAGATGTTCTCTCCTTTTCTTTCTTGCTGCCCTCTCGAACTCAGCAACTTCTTGTAATGCTGCAGCAGTTTCAAGTTGTTCAGGTGTCAATGTTTCTCTTCCTTCTTGCAGCAAACCAGTTGGTCTTTGTCTTTTAGAGGGTTTAGATGGAGTTGGTTCAGTAGCCACTCTTTTCCCCCTGGCCTTCTCTAGAGCAATTTCTTCAGCAGTTGGCTGGGCTGAAGAAGAAGTGGGTTCAGATGGTCCAGGTGCAGGAGCAGCTGTGGATTGTTGTCGAGTTTCAGTAGCATCTGACCTTCTCTTCCTGATCTTGTTGTACAGCTCCATGACAAATGGATATCGCTCGGCTACATACATATTCTCCAGCATTGGTTCCCAGTCAGGCGTGTTGCATTCAGTAAAGAATCGTGCACCTCTGGTGAAATTGTATTGATCACCGAGGGGCAGATTCTCATGTTGTGCGTTGATCATCATCTGTACGAACCTTGGGTACATAACCCATTTGCCTGACCCAGCTTCTGCATTCTTTACCATGTAGTCAAAGATCATGCCTGACAAGTTGAACGCTTCGTTCTTGCAAATCTTTATCATTGCTGTCGACCATTCAGCACTGAGCGCGTTGTAGCCTCCTTTTCTATGACATAGAGACATTATAAATACATGACTAATAAGTCTCCAGTCTCTTGTTAGTTGGCTCTTCTTGATGTCGCCTCTCTTGTCGAAATCACCCTTGTAGCCGAAATTCTTGAACTGTTGGTGAATATCTGCTTTGGGCATGAATCTGACAGTTCCTGGCTGATCTTGCAGTCTCAGCATGTTTCGAACGGTGTCTTCAGTGATGACTACAACCTTGTTTCGGACTGTAGCGTTGATTCGCGTGACTCTTGATACAGTTTCAACTCGAGCTGACCTCCAGAAGTCTTCAAGGTGAGAACAGTAGACTGGTACAACGTGCTGCACAGCATATCTGACTTTGCTGCGTCTTATCCAAGTTACTACGTCTTACCGAAATCGATGACACATGCTCGAAGCATGTCTTCAAGCGTTTGAATCGTCCGCTCGCTCTGACCGTCAGTTTGCGGATGATATGCGGTGCTCATGTCCAGTTGAGTACCCAACGCTTTATGTAATTGTTTCCAGAAACGGGAAGCGAAACGGGGATCACGATCGGAGATGATAGAGACGGGCACTCCGTGCTTGGAAACCACTTCCTTAATATAGATACGAGACAACCGCTCCAGACTGTCGGTTTCCTTAATAGCGAGGAAATGTGCGGACTTTGTCAACCGGTCGACAATCACCCAGATCATGTCACAACCACTGGGCGACTTCGGAAGTTTCGTCACAAAATCCATGGTAATCCGTTCCCATTTCCATTCAGGAATTTCTGGTTGCTGTAGAAGACCAGACGGCTTCTGGTACTCCACCTTGACCTTAGCACAGGTTAGACATTTGCTGACATACGAAGCTATGTCAGCCTTCATGTTGGGCCACTAATAGAGTATCTTTAGGTCCTGATACATCTTATCGGAACCCGGATGAATAGAATACCGGGATTTGTGAGCTTCGTCCATGACAAGATCCCGCAAACCCCCAAATAAAGGAACCCAAACGCGCTTGGCAAAGTAATGCAGGCCATCAGACCCAAGCTCGAGGTGTTTATCAGCACCGTGCATGGTTTCAGCTTTAAGGTTTTCCTCCTTCAAAGCTTCCGATTGTGCAGAGTGGATTTGGTCAGGCAACGAAGAATGAATGGTGAGTTGTAAGGCTCGAACACGACGAGGTTTCACAGACTCCTTCCAGCTCAGGGCGTCTGCCACCATGTTCGCCTTGCCAGGATGGTACTTGATGGAACAGTCATAGTCGTTCAGGAGTTCAACCCAGCGTCGCTGCCGCATGTTTAATACCTTCTGGTCGAAAATATGTTGGAGACTCTTGTGATCGGTGTATACTTCGCACTTGGTACCGTACAAGTAATGTCTCCAGATTTTCAACGCAAAGATCACTGCACCCAACTCTAAATCATGAGTGGTGTAGTTCTTTTCATGGACCTTAAGTTGGCGAGAGGCGTAGGCAATAACCTTCCCGCGTTGCATTAACACACAACCGAGACCACGAATGGAAGCGTCACAGTACACAACGAAATCATCCGTACCCTCAGGTAAGGATAAGATGGGCGCAGAGCAAAGTTTAAGCTTCAGCATCTGAAATGCTGATTCCTGCGGTTCTCCCCAGTCAAACTTTCGGTCCTTCTGGGTAAGAGTGGTGAGGGGTTGAGCGATCTTCGAAAATCCCTCAATGAAAGGACGATAGTAACCCGCAAGGCCTAGGAATTGCCGCACCTCAGATGGCGTCTTTGGTGCTTCCCATTCCTTAATAGCTTCAATCTTGGCCGGATCGACATGAATTCCTAGTTCATTAACCACATGCCCTAGGAATTGTACTTCACGTAACCAGAAATCACACTTTGAGAACTTAGCATACAACTGCTCCCGTCTCAAAAGTTCCAAGACTAATCGTAAGTGTTCCTCATGATCCGTCTCGTTCTTAGAATAAACCAAAATGTCATCGATAAACATGATAACGAATTTATCGAGGTAGGGCTTGCAAACGCGGTTCATCAAGTCCATGAAAACGGCAGGTGCATTCGTAAGACCGAAGGGCATGACCAGGAACTCAAAGTGGCCATAACGTGTACGAAAGGCGGTCTTTGGAATGTCAGCTTCTTGTACCCGCAGTTAATGATACCCAGACCTCAAATCTATCTTGGAATAAAAACTGGAGCCTTGGAGCTGATCGAATAAATCATCAATATGAGGGAGCGGGTAACGATTCTTGATGGTTACCTTGTTCAGTTCCCGGTAGTCAATACACATACGAAGGCTCCCGTCTTTCTTTTTGACAAGTAAGATAGGAGCTCCCCACGGGGATGAACTAGGTCTAATGAATCCCTTTTCCAACAACTCCTGCAGTTGATTAGATAACTCTTGCATCTCGGGAGGTGCAAGGCGGAAAGGAGCTCGGGCAATAGGCGCCGCACCGGGCGTAAGATCAATGTTAAATTCAACCTGACGGTGAGGTGGAAGACCAGGCAAATCATCGGGAAATACGTCGGGAAAATCACGAACAACAGGAATGTCCTCGATCCTCTTCTCATCGTTGGATGAAACCGAAACAAGAGCTAAGATTGCGGAATACCCCTTACGTAAGTACTTATACGCCTTCATACATGAAATGATGCTCAAGGGAACTCCACTCTTCTCGCCATGAACCAAAAGAATCTCTCCATCCGGGAGAGGGAGGCGAATGATTTTATCAAAGCAAACGATTTCCGCACGATATAAGGACAACCAATCCATACCTACTACAACGTCGAAACTACCCAATGACACCGGCATGAGGTCGATAGGAAAAGATAACCCCGATAGTTCCAACTGGCATCCCTTAAGAATATGAGTTGCCTCAATATTCTTACTATCAGCCAATTCTATAAGATACTTGACCTCTAAGGGAGTCGGTACTATGTCTAATAGTCAGCTAAACTCAACAGATATAAAACTCTTGTCGGCACCCGAATCAAATAAAACAGAGGCATAACGATCACAAAGAAGAAACGTACCAGTAACAGTATCCGGATCCTGACGGGCCTTGCCCGACCCAATGACGAAGGCGCGCGCGTTCCTGCTGCCACCCCCGTTACCCCTGTCATTCCTCCCAGTATTCCCTTGCTTCAGTTTGGGGCAGTCCTTCTTAAAGTGCCCTGTCTCCCCACAGTTGAAACATCCCTGATTACCCCTAGGTGCAGCAGTGGTAGTAGTAGTAGGGGCAACCACCTGTTGCTGTGTCTGAAGATTTACCCTACACGTCTGGGCCTGATGCCCGTTCTTCTTGCAACGGGTACAATAACTACAATTTCCCACATGATGATACCCACAACGATCACACCTAGGCAGCCTACCAGTATAACCACCCTGCTTTTGCCCAGAAGACGAACCCGTAGTCTCAAACTTCTTCTTCTGCTGCTGCTGCTGAGGCTGCGCCGTACCCTTACCCGTGTTATCCCATTTCCTCTTGTTGCTGTCAGAGGTCTTCGCCACAGTACCCTTAGGAGGCAAAAGACCCTCCTGAACCTTCTGTTTAGTCAACCTGTGAGCCAACCGAATGGTATCCCGAAGTGTAGTAGCATCATTAGCGGTCACCAAACCGCGAACCTCAGGCACCAACCCACTGATGTAGAACTCGATAGCCTTATATTCAGGCGTCACAGAATCCGGGCACAAAAGTGCCAACTCATGGTAGCGAGTGGTATACTCCTCTATCTCAAATCCCACCATCTGATGATTCCACAGCTCGTGCTCCAAACTCTTGATCTCATCCCTGGGACAATACTCCATCTTCAAACGAAACACAAACTCGGTCCATGGCAACGCATGGGCCTCCAGTAAACCAATAGTCTGTACAGTCGAATTCCACCAAGTCAAGGCGCGTCCCTCAAACGTCTCCGAAGCATACTTCACACGAAACTCCTCAGGGCAGTTACACATGGAGAAAGCAGACTCGAACTTCTCTAACCAACGGAGTAGTCCCACAGCTCCCTCAGTCCCACTGAAGTTATGGGGTTTGCAGTCCTGGAACATCTTATAAGTACAGTGGACTGGAGGAGGTGGAGGTGGTGGAGGATGAAAAGCATCCCCTGTTACAAAAAGCAACACGGTCAGAAAACGATCATCACACGATAAAAGACAAGGAATGAGGGTAGGGGTAATTAAATTACCACCATGGCCCTGCTGGGCGGCCTGCTGCGCAGCAATAGCAACTGCCATGTGCTCCTGGATCAGATTATTCAGTTCTGCCTGGGTCATGCTGATGTTACCACGACCCCCATTACGTCCACCGCCATTTCGGCCACCAACGCGACCACCACGACGTCCTGCCATCTTCTGTCAAGATCAAAGACAAGACATCAGATTCCAGAACAGATAACAAGGAATCATGAAGAAACCATAAGTAATAAGGTTAACCAGAGGACTGGATCCCATCATGGTTATTAGATCAAACACGGAGTCCACCAGGATTTCCATGCATCTCAACTTATTATTTCGTGTGCACCCGAAATGATAAGTCGCTCTACATGGTCCCCGAGGCGTGCTCCTAGCCTGACTTTCAAACCACCAGGCACCCATGTTCCGGAATAGATAAGATCTTTAACGTGATAAAACACCCAAGATATAAAACAGCAAGTCCAAGTGTGCGATAATGTGTGCGAGCAAGTGTGTCCGTTGGAGTATAGAAATGGGAGATGTCCGAATCTTGGACAAATCTCCGTAGGATGCCGAAGCCACTCCAACGTACGCCACTGCCGTGCAAGGGTAGTAAGGCTCCTCGTTTCCAGCACGAAGATGAAGAACAAGAGAGGAAATAAGAGTAATAGATAGGTGATGTAAGCATAAATGATAATAACGAATGTAATACAAACACCCCGGCAATTCCCATATGACATGACTTATAAGAATGTGACCGTCTAGTATGTGCGACTCGGCTATAGACTTGACTCAACATGCAGTCCTAGTTCACTATAACCATTGGCTCTGATACCAATCTGTCACACCCTCAAATTCCACGTGCGGGGTTTTACCGCGAGGCGCATGACAAACCAGGATCTAAGTCAACGTTCACAATAAACGACACTATATGATACGTAAAATGAAATAAACAACCATCAAGTTTTCATAAATCCATTCGCTGCGGAAGCGTAACTTTATTACAACCCAAAATGCAAAAGTACATAAGTCTGAAAAAGATAAGACAATGCATATGAATCCTAGACGCCGTGTGACTCCGTCGCCTATGATAAGCTGCTACCTCAACGACCTGAGACAAACATGCTAAAAACGTCAGCAAATAATGCCGGTGAGTTCACAGGTTTTATATTAAATGTTTAAGTAATGAAAGCCATCATGTTACCACTATGTCAGAAATGATAGCGTTAGCTAGACGCATGAGTTATACTACCACGACCGGAAACCATTACAGACAACGAAATATGATTTTGCCCGAAATGACTTAGCTTATGACCGAGACAATATGCACCCGCCCGGCTCCCAGCCGACGGGTGGGGTCTGTCAATCCCAATAGATCTATCCACATTTCCCCCGTTATGTTATCCAGCATATTCATGGTTTCCCCGGGACTTTACGTATCGTATAGTATGCAAATGAATCAACACTAGTATAACATGATAATTTATGTAATAAGTATAAGCATGTGTCTCCCCCAAAATGTAAAGCGTAAGGTGGGGCCGTGAAACTCACCTGATGCTGCTCTTCGCACTATGACAAGTAAACCTGCTCAATAGACGGCCCCTAATACCGGTGACCTATCATGACGAGCGAATAAGGTGTTAGACTAACAACCCGCAGGTTGATTAGTCCCTAGTAGTCCAGACCATAACCGTGTATATATGAAATGATGTTTCAAACGTTTAACCGACCGTACCAGACAAGGCCCGACATCCCATTGGTGACCCGACATTCCGCGTGTTAGATAAATACAAGACATAACGCCACATATGCAATTAATCACTTAATACGCGCAACAGTTCACCTAGTCTAGCATAATGTCCGATTAACGCGTAAACAGGTCCAAACACGTGTTACTAAGTCATTGGGTGCATCCCGGGGTTCCTATCATGTTCCTAGGCGTCAAATCATGTTCCGGGATGTTAAAATATACATACAACAGCATTATACGCGATTAGGAATCAAACTAGCATCTAGGATTGTAAATGCTTAAGGTTCAGGCATTTAGGATTGTAAATGCCTAAGTATAGGCATTTAGGATTGTAAATGCCTAAGTATAGGCATTTAGGATTGTAAATGCCTAAGTATAGGCATTTAGGATTGTAAATGCCTAAGTATAGGCATTTAGGATTGTAAATGCCTTAAGTATAGGCGATTAGGGCTCTAAATGCCTTAAGTTTAGGCGATTAGGAGTCCTATTCGCATGAAGCTTCATGCGAGTAGGCTCCTACTCGCCTCTGCATGTCTGTGACGCATTTTCGCGCGTCAAACTCTCCAAATCAGATCCGAAACATGTAAAAATGCCCAATAATCATCCTAACACATTAACAAACATATTTCAAGCAAAACCCCTAAGTTTTCATCGTTCTAACAGTTCCGAATGCGAGCGTTTTCCTAAAATAGTAACTTAGCATGTAAACATCACATCAACATGCAAGAACTTGCCCTAAATAGCAATTATTCAGATTAAGTCACATAACCACGTTGTCCGATAGCATCCTACTGTTCTAGCATCATCCTAGAGCAAACCCTAACATCAAACAATCAACAACACACCTCATAGCATCCTTAATCATCCATAATCCTTCAAATGGGTCAAAACATCAAGTATCCATAATACACAACCAAAACCATTCAAACTCCTAGGACATCATCATACTAACTTGTAACAGCCATAAACATCATAATAACACAAAAACAACCATGATTTAATCCTAAAAATTCTATCTTTAATCACATATAACACATATAACACATGTAAAGGTGTGGGTTTGTTTAAAAACGGTTTTAAATGGATTTTCAAAGACAAAAACGTTTATAAGTCAGGTCTGGACTTTTAGGGAGTAAAACATAATCATTTAAAGGTTTGGGTTTGAAGAACACACCTTGTATTTAAGAGGAGATGATGGAATAAGCTTGGAAATGGTTGTTTTAATGTAAAAATAGGTTCCAGAGGGTGTTTGTGGGTTGAGATAGGTTATGGGACGGCTAGGGTTGTATAAATGATGTTTTTGAGGTCAAGGGTGGTATTTATAGGCGTTTTTGATCGTTCCAGGCATTTCAGGCGAGTACGCAGCAGTATAGGCGAGTAGGGCTGCTATTCGCATGAAGCATCATGCGAATAGCCCCCTATTCGCCCCAATTACCTCCTACTCGCCTATAAGACTGGCGATTAGGCTATCACACACTAGCCTAATCGCCTATAGTCTATGTGTTCGTGTTTTTGGCGCGTTAAACCCTATTTTAACATATGTAATCACGTTTTCACATACCGACAAGCCACATAATGATTACTAACATATAATGCACGATAACTAATACGTTCCCACCCGATCACCAATTCCCGGGACTCGAGACTTGCGTACGTGCGTTAAACCCGATGATTCCACGAATCACCGATCCTTGTACACATGGTTATGGACCGACACCCAATGGTCCTTCGGACCATTGTAACGACTCCCGATGATTCCCGAATCATCAGTACGACTTAACTGACCCAGTTAAGTATGATATTAAGTAGTTGTTTTCAATGTTTTCGTTGAGATAGACTCGTATGTATGTAAAGTATGAAACGCATGTATGTAAAGTATAAAAGTATTGACCTGAATATGCCGGGTGTCACATGATTTTTGAAAAACTAAAAATTGTATGATAAACTTTACCATTAGGATAACATAAAATAATTTTTATAGAATTTATAAACCTCTTTTGGTATTTTAAAACTATTTTAAAAGATTAAAAGGTTAAATATATAAATAAAGGGTTTTAAAAAAAATGTTGTTGGTTGTGGGAATCGAACCTGGGCCTCTGGCCGGTTCGGGACTTTTCACAAGTTTGGCTCACCAACTGAGCCACACCCTGAGAACATGTTTATTTCAGATTTAATTCACTATATGATCTGTTTGAATGTTACAAAGATTGTTTAAAAAAAATTTGTTGCTGCTGGGTTTCGAACTCCAGACCTTTTCTTTAAAAACACGCGACTCAGCCAACTGAGCAGAAGGCTGGTTGGTGTTTTTATTACTTTCAAAACAAATTTAAATCTTGTTTCTGACGAGTCATCTTCTCCAAGTAAATACCCCAAGAACCCCATTTCCTAAATCCAACAATTGATCAACGATTTGATACTGAAAATAAACGAAAAGATAGGGCTTTTATTCCCAAATGAAAATCGAGTATAAAGTCAAATTTAATTGGGTTATAACGTACTAGAAGATGTATAATCGAACAGAAAGATGGCCGAGACCAAAGTTTCGATTTGGAACGATTTGGAACGTGAAAAACAGTGATTTTTGGTGCATTTGAGTCGAAATGAGGATCTGAATTTATAGGTGTGCTCAATGTCGGTCAATAACATCGAATTGATGGTGATTAATTGGAGTTTATGGAAAGCTTATAAAACGCGTGATTAGTACGAATTATGGCAATATAGCTCACAATTAAAAGCTGTGATTGATGAGGATGAATGTTTTTACCAAGAATAACACACAATCTTTACCAAATACAGATCTGAACGCATGAATTTTGAATTCAAATGCAATGGTCAACTGGATGTTGACTTCATACTTTGACAAAGGATTCCTATGTTAGTGTAAAACCAAACTGTTTCTAAACAAAACACAAACACCCCTCTTGGTCTAGTGGTTTGTCCTTGTGTTGTTTGTGTTTGACTTGGTCTCAGGCGCGTGTTCGAGTCTCGGCCTAAGCATATATTTTTTTGCATTTTTTTAAATAAAGACAATATTATTTTATATGCTATTATGAATGTAATATGATAAATAATGTTACGAAAAATTTAAAATACGCTAACAAGTCGAAATTCATTGGATTTTATTATATAATGATGACGACAAAATTAATGAAAGTACAAAAGGTTACAAGTGGGAAGGACAATTGATTCCTACGGATCGTATTGCTTGGTTGAAGATACATGGACTTCCTTTGTGTTTATTTGATAATGGGCTTTTCAATGAGATTGGTGGCAAACTTGGCACGGTCATTCAACTGGCTAAGATTAGCGAGTCTGAGGTTGATCTTTCGTTTGTTATGATTGGAGTCCTGTGTAAGCCGGGGCTTCGGATTTATCAGGTTCTATATGTTAAATGGAATGAAGAGGAGTTCTCTCTATTAGTGGAAGAGGCGACGGGTGATTGGGTTCCGGAATGTCTGGAGGAGTCATTTGCTTACTGTTCGGATCTGAGGTTGATTGTTTAAGTGATAAGAACAATGAATGAAATGAGTTATAAATGGAAGGTGCAGCGGAATGATAAACTATTAATCAAAACAAGAGAATAAATGTTTTTCAATCGAATGCTTTCATAAACTTAAATAATTACAATCAATTGTACAAGTACTCCCCCTCAGCCTGATCACTCTGTGATTGTTTGTCAAAGAGAATGTTGTGAGTGATAAACAGAACAGTACAAGCACTGTTCTATTATATATTATACAATTAGCAACTTAACGATTTTTCGATCAACATTCACCGCCACCGTTAAAATAACTGTTCCCATCACCGTTTAACTTGAAGCCTTCTTCCTTAACATTCGCCATCGTTAAAATAACTGCCCCCACCACCGTTAAAGTAACTGCTACCACCACCGGTTTCTGTCCAACTCCAAGACCCACCACTTTCTTTTCCACCACCGTCAGTCACCGCCACTTTCTTTCCCATCTGCAACTTATAGTTCCTTTTAACGTCTTCTTCTTCCTATACAATCTTCGTTTGACGTTTAACTATTTTATCCAACCATGGCATTTACAAAGACCAATAATACTTAATAACCACTTCTTAAAAATGCAAGTTAACGGCAATAACGGTAGCACGCGTCCTTTTCCATCATCTTTTTTTCGTCTCCAACTCACCGTTTCTATCGTACGTCATGACTTTATATATAGTGAAAGCCAAAGTGACACGTCTCCTACAACCATTATTTTCCCTTTCGTTTGTCACCATTTCAAACCCTGCATAACCCCACTGGTGAATTTGAAACCCAATGATCAATCAATATCCAATTGACAACTCCGACAGCCGCAACATAAGTTGCATAAAAATAAAACACCACCGTTTCCTGTACCGGTTTCGGCACTGATCTTCAACTTCTCTGCCTTCACGGTTCAACAAGAAGAAACGGATGCTAATTAATAAGTGTAGTGCTGCAAGGGGTTTGGAATGCGTTATTGGCGAACTGTGCGTAAAATGACAATGGGCGCAGCGGTAGGATCGAGGATGCGGAATGTGAATAGTACAGAGAAGATGATATTCACAAAGAGAGAAGATGAGGAGTCCATGGTTTTGATTTGTACTGTGGGCAGTTTGTTGGTTCATATTTGAATTAAAAAATAAACATTTATCCACATAGGACTCACTCCACAGTCCCATCTTTTTAGACTATTGTTGGTAAGGTAATTTGTATAATTGTATGCATTCGGTTGTTGGTTATTTATTTAATAGTTATTTTATTAAATGTAATTAAAATTTCGAAAAAAAACACGATCATCTACTTCCACATGTAACATTTTTCTCCCATGCAATATTTAACTACTTAAATATTAGTATACATAAAGTTTCTCAAGTTAGGCTTATTCGAAAGGATAAACTTTAATCATGTTTACAATATATTTGTATCATGTAATGGTATGTAAATAGGTTGGACATGTATCTTTGCATAAAGTATGTAACCATGGATGAATTTTTTTTTGCCATTCTATTATTGCCATTCTATTATTTTTGTATGTTACTCAAAAACATATAATATTTTAAACTTAATTTATCTTTTTTTTAATTTAGTTTACTAAACGTTTTAATAAAAAACATCCTGCCGCAATGTGCGGGTAACGTCAACTCGTTTATAGACAAATCTCAACCTCAGATGACCTAGGCTGACGTCACCTAAGACAGTGACCTCTAACAGAATAACAAACATAAAACATCTGTTGATTACAAACTACTGTTACATAAGAAAACTCTAAAAGGTAAACAGCTGATAGGAAAACTCTGATGGTCTTGAATCATCTATTGGAGCATAAGTGCTGTTGGTTCCAACAGACCTTTATTCTTCAGTACTTTGATCAGCAGTTGTTCTTCATCAGACCTTTGGTCAGCAGTTGTTCTCTAGCATTTGTTATCGATTAGACCTTTGTAGCAGTAGTTGTCACAGCAGTTGTTTGGGTACAATAGATGTTAGGGTCAACAGTCTTTTGGGAGAAGTAACTTGTAAATGATGTTTATTGCTAAGGATCATTTGAGTAGTATGTTTTGGCTTTTCAATCATCTGTTCTTTTCCAGGTCAGCAGACCCAACAATCTCCCCCTAGAAAAGATGATGCCAAAACTAAACTTTATTTTGATCTTTATTTCTCATCAGGCTTTCTCTTATCTGCCCTTTAAACTGTAGTTCAAAACTTAGAGAGAAAAAGTCTCCTGCATCCGTTTCAAGCTCTAAGTTCAGCAAGGTTTGGAGATCATCTGCACACAGGCCATGCGCATCATCCATACTTAACTTTTGAGCTTCTCCATCTGATCCGAGCAGAGTCAATTCATGGTTGTCTTTATTGACTTTCCATTTTAGAATTTTTGAATCAGAGGATCTGCTGGGTTGCAAGTTTATTGTAGATGAGTTTGGTGATGGAGGTCTCCCAATGAGTTTTCTGAGTTCTTCAGTAGTGGGATCAGAGAAGTAGTGTACTTGATTGAAGAGGCCCTCTTTTACATAAGTTTCAGCAAACTTGTTCTGATCTTCTTCAGACATTTCTTTTTGTTTCTTGAACTATCTTCTGGCAGCAATAGACAGATCAGAAGTGTCAAGCAAGCTGTCTAGTGTAAAAGCCTGTTGAGGTCTCTTCATCATTGGTGCATCAGAGTAATCAGGTTTCTTGGGCGGTGTAGGGTCTTTCTTCCTATTTTCTTCCAACTTCTTGTAAGTCTCAACCAGCCTTAGCTCTGACCATCTTTCAACAGACCTCATCTCCCCATACTTTGCAGCCACAATCTCTTCTCTCATTCTCTTGAACTTCAAGGCTCTGGCTGGATCTCTGCCTTTCCTAAAATCCGGGGCAGAGACCTTTGCTGGGGAATTCTTGGCCATGTATTCTATTCTTATTAGTTCTTCTCTAAATGCATGAGTGGTTCAGCCTGCAAATTGTTTCTTATTTGCTTTGTAGGGCATGGTTGCCAAGATTTGGTCAAGAAGAGATTCCCTAACCATCCTTTCCATGTCACTGCTGAGAGGCATGGTTGACATGGAGTTACTTAGGGTCTTAGCAAAATCTTTAATCCTTCTCAATTTGCTAAGCTCTGCTGAATGGATGCCCTGAGCAGTCCTGTCATCTTTCCCTTTACATCTCTCTTTGATGATTGCATCTGCCTGTTCAGTCTTGTATTTAAGGTATTTGTCTAGGTTTAGGGGAACAAGAAAATTTGGAAGAGATGGGAAAGATCTTTCAGATGGTTGTTCAGTATTGTAGAAGGATTTCATTTCCCCCTTGAGTAGATCAAGCTCAAGAGGATACTGAACAACTAATGGTGTGATGGATGGTGGTGGTCTGTGAGATGTGAATTGTGAGGTGTGTGGTGAATATGATGAAAGTGGGATAGCTGATATAGGTGTAGGTTGGGTGGTTGAAGTGGGAGGTGGTGATGTTTGTATATTTTCATGTTGTATCACAAAGGTTGATTTTCTATTCCTTCTATACAAGATTTTTGGTGATGGTGGTGTTGCAGCAGTGGTTGTGTTAACATCTGTTGGCACTTTTGTAGGACCAGCAGCTGTTTGGGATTTGGGTGGTGTGTGGGTGGTAATGGTGGTGGATTTGGTTGTTGGTTTGGTGGTAGGTTCAGTTGGTTTGGTGGTATCAGTGGTTTTGGTGGTGTCAGTGGTTTTGGTGGCAGTGGTTTTAGTAGCAGCAGTTTTGACAGCAAGTTTGGATGGTGGTTGTCTGACATGTTTGGCAGGCATCTTCTTCCTTTTAGAGGTACCCACATCCTCAACTTCTTGTTGTTGCTCTATCTTCTGTTGTACAAGAGCTTCTACTTTGCATTCCAAGGTATCAGCCCTCTTTTGCTTCTCTTCAGCAGCCTTTTCAGCATTGACATTAGCAGCTTGATCTACTTCTTTTGCTTTGCCTGCATTGACTGCTTCTGTATCAGCAGTGGATTGATCATTGGGATTTGGTTGTTGTGGTGGTGCTGGTTCAGACCCTGGTTTGGTTCCAAATGGCTTTAGCTTGGGTAGTCTATCTCTGCCACTCTCCCCCTTTTTGGCATCATCTGTTGTGAACTCATCATCATCTTCATCTCTTCTGATGCTTGTAGGGGCAGAGCCAGTGGTCTTCAGCAAGTGGTCTTTAGTGGATTTAATGTTTGCTTGGGTATCTGTGTACCTAGCATCTACCATAGTTCTGATTTGAGCCATGTAGGTTTCATGTGTCTGATCTGCTAGTTTTCTATGAGCTATGATGAACTGATTTCCATAGCTCACTACCAATCTCTTCCTTTGATGGTTGACTTTTGGTAAGAGCAGCCAAGGATCCCAAAATTGTCTTGACATCTGATTTGATGTCAGCAACAGAGGTTTGAATGGATTGTACTCTAGCCGTCAATTCTTGGTATTTTAACCCATCACCTAAATTAATAGGATCATCTGGATTCCTACCAGTGGTAGTTGTAAATGGTTCAGTCCTAGGAGGTGAGTCCTAAGGATGAGAGCCACATGCCACTTTGTCTTGGTTCTGGGGACTTCCAACTGATTTTTGGGACACTATAGTGGCCTCATCAGTTGTTGCCTTCAAGGAAGTCTTAGCTATGTAACCATTGTCCCGTTGTGAGACAATGGTCTCTACATTAGTAGTGGCTGCTTCACTTGAAAACTCACCTAGAGTTTCATTCAACTCTAGGGGTGTAACCTCCTCTGTTTGTGGGATAGCTGATTGATTTTCCTTAGTCCCAGTCACTTGTTGAAGTATACTCTCATTGATGGGTGAAGGAGAGGAACTGGGATTGTCATGAGTTTTATCAATAGCCTCAAACAGTGGTTGCATTGTTGGAAGGACATGTGATGGTGAGGGTTGAGGAGTTAAAAGAGAAGTAGCCCTGGGAGAAGGGCTGATGATCATATGGTCAAGTGACTCATATGTACCATGATGTGGTTCCTTTTGGCTTACAGCATGATCCTTTTGTGAGGATTCATGAGGCGTTTGCTCAGGTTGAGATATATCCATCTGTTGTGAGGAAGTAACAACAGTGGTTTCTTGTTGATTTTGTGTTGCAACAGGGTTTTCCTCTGGTATCTCATCTTCTAGAGGCCCCTTTTTGGTTTTAGTGGAGGTTTTTGTCGATGGATGTTTTCTTTTGGAGGTGGCTGGTATGGGTTTCACAGCACTGGATGTAGTGCCATGATCACTAGGAGCACTGGGCTCAACAACAGAGGTTTGGACAACAGTTAATGTCTTAGTCCTCTTTGTTTGTGTTTTAGAAACTTTTGACACTTTTTCTTGGGTGGTTGAACCCAACATTCTTGTGAAAGTTTCATCAGTTAGACTCTTCATTTGGAAAGACTTACCCTTTTTAAAATTCTTGGCTAAATCAGAAAAGCATTATTAGACCCAGACTTTATGGCCTTCATATTTGATACTAAGTCCAGGAACAGGCCCTGGGATAAATTGAAGTCAGATTCTGACAACATAGCATATCCCAAGTACTGAATCCTCAATGGGATTTCATTGAAGGAAGTGGACTTAGCAGAGACACAGAGAAGGAGGGTATGAAAGAAAAATTTCATGACTGGTGGGAAAAACTTTTTGAAAAGAGTTGACCTAGTCATTTGTGCATCATAACCTCTTTCCTTAAACTCTGTGTGAAGTTCAGCCTTAGGGAAAGAGTCGTTACCTAACAGGTCATTTAGTGAGAAGGTTGTGGATATCAGTTCGGGGGTAATGGCGATATTTGTCTCTCCAATTTTTGATATGATGGTTGTAGGCTTTTTGTCTTGTAGGAGAAACTCAGATTTGAACTAAAATTCTTGGAGGGTATTGAGATAGATGGGAGCATCAGCGGTTAAGATTGTCAGGTATTTGGAATTGAGGATGATGTCAATGGTGGTATGGAATGGGACGTTTTCATCTGTTTTGACCAGATATGGGAGATAATTGTGGGTGGCTTTTTCTTGAAGATCCATTGTAATGGATTTCGAGTATGAAGATGAGAGGAATTAGAGTAAGGGTTTGAGGTTGAAGAAGGCGGTTTCAGTATTTTGAATACAATGAGACAGTGTAACAACTATTGTGGTAAAACAGGGTTTTTATAGGCTCTGGTGAAACCGCTGATGTGGCCAAAACTCTGCTTTTGAGAGCAGACGTGGCAAACATCTAGTGGCACACAGCTGTTGCCAAAGGTCTGATGCAAACAGCAGTTGTCTTACCAAAGTGCTGATGCTTAACAGCACTTGGTGTTTTTGTTTTTTTTTTGTTTTTTGTTTTTTTATTGTTGTTATATATATATATATATATAAATATAAAATGAAACAGTTGTTTTATCTGATCAGAGGTTTGAAACACATTTTTCAACCAAACAGTGGTTGTTTTATCTGATCAGATGTTTGAAACAGATTTTTTCAACTAATAATGGATAGAATGGATGAAACAGTTGTTGTTTTATCCTTAACAGATTTTTCAACCAAAATGCTATTTTTAAGGATGAATTTTGATTTTCTGAAACATTTTAATGTTTTTATTTAAAACATTTTTGTTGTTTAGTCCATGTTTAGCATACCAATTCTAGAAATTAGATTTGTAAAGGTGGATGTGTCTAAAGCTTTTGTCAACACATCTGCCAACTGATCCTCTGTTGGAACATGGTGTAGAGAAATCAAACCTTTTTCGTAGCTATATATGACAAAGTGATGTCTGATGTCTATGTGCTTTGTAGTTGAATGAGAGACTGGATTTTTGATTATATTTTCAGCAGCTTGACTGTCCAACATGAGTGGAGTCCTTTGTGCAGTTATCCAAAAATCAAGCAGTTGATTTTGAAGCCACATGAGTTGGGCTGTACAGCTTGTAGCAGCAATGTATTCAGCCTCAGCTGTTGAAGTTGAAACAGCTACTTGCTTTTTGCTTTTCCATGAGACTAAGGCATTCCCTAGAAACTGACAACCTCCTGATGTAGATTTCCTTGTGGTGTGGCAGCTAGCAAAATCACTATCTAAATAACCTGAAAGCTCAATGTTTCCATTAGCAGGATACCAAATACCAAGTGTGGGAGCACCTTTTAGGTATCTGAATATCCTTTTCTCAGCAATAAGGTTTGACTTTCTAGGTGAAGCCTGGGATCTTGCACAAACACAAGTGACAAACATAATGTCTGGCCTAGATTCAGTTAAGTACAATAAAGACCCAATCATGTATCTGTAATGTGTCTGGTTAACCAGTTCATCCTTGTCATCAATAGTGAGTAGCTTGATTGTGCTCATGGGTGTACTACATGGCTTACAGTCATTCATCTCAAATCTGGTTAACAAGTTTTTCACATATTTGTTTTGATGAATGAATGTGCCATTTTGCAGCTGCTTCACTTGGAGACCAAGGAAGCACTGAAGTTCACCCATAGCACTCATTTCAAACTCTGTTGTCATGAGTTCCCTAAAATCTTCACACATTTTGTTACATGTGGACCCAAAAATGATGTCATCCACATATATTTGAACAATCATTAAGTCTTTCCCTCTCCATTTCAAAAATAAGGTTTTATCAATTTTACCTCTTGTGAAACCAATGGATAAGAGAAAGGTGGAAAGAGTTTCATACCAGGCCCTAGGTGCTTGTTTTAATCCATACAAAGCTTTGTTGAGCCTGTATACATAATCAGGATGGAATGTGTCTTCAAAACCAGGTGGTTGACATACATAGACTTCCTCCTGAATTTTGCCATATAGGAATGCACATTTGATTCCGATGTCCATCTGATACACCTTGATGTTGTGGTTGACAGCAAAGGCTAGGAAGAGTCTGATAGCTTCTAGCCTAGCTACAGGAGCAAAGGTTTCATCATAGTCTATCCCCTCTTCTTGTCTGAAGCCTTGAACCACAAGCCTGACTTTATTCTTGACAACTATACCCCTTTCATCAGTTTTGTTTTTGAAGACCCACTTTGTGCCAATTGGACAAACATCCTTTGGCAATGGTATAAGTTCCCATACTTGTTGTCTTTTAAACTAAAGGAGCTATTCCTACATGGCTTCTACCCAACTGTTGTCTTTTAGTGCCTCTTGGTACTTGACAGGTTGTGTGAGAGATAGAAAGCCTGCAAAAAGACAGATGTTTGAGGATTGGCTTCTTGTGAGCACATCCTCTCTAATGTTGCCAATGATTTGATCTGGTGGATGAGCTCTTAGGTAGATTAGATCTCCCTGATATGGTATAATGGCATTTTGAGGTGAAGGATGGAGGTTTGGTGACTCTGTTGATGTAACATCTGTTTGCACTTATGTAGTACCAACAGATGTTTGAAATGGAGGTGGGGGAATGGGTCCAAGTGGTGTGAAACTGGACTGACTTTTGTCAACAAATGATTGAGCAGTGGATGTAATTGGTGAAGTAGTGGTTTGAGGGTAAGATTGGCCAACAGTGGTTGACTCAGCTGTCGCAGAGTTTTGACAGGTGTTTTGAACAGCTGCTTCCCCTGATACAGAATAGACTTTATAGTGACTTGGAATCACAACATCTGTTCTGTAGTCTTGTTGTGGAGATTGAGAAATACGTGCACTGTTAGTTTTGACAGTAATATCTTCAAATTTGAATTTATCTAAATCAAACAACTCAGCAGGATTTGCTGGGATTTTTAAGGATGAAAGTTCATTGAACTTTACATTCAGAGTTTCTTCTATTGTCTTAGTCCTTGTGTTAAACACTTTGTAGGTCTTGGCAGTAGAAGAATATCCCAGAAAATATCCACAATCTACTTTGGCTGCAAATTTTGATATGGAATCTTTAAGATTTAAGATGAAACATGGGCAGCCAAAGATTTTGAAAAATGAGATTAGTGGTTTGATTTTGAACAAAATTTCATAAGCATTCTTTTGATGTCTTGGGTTGATTAAACCTCTATTTTGAACATAGCAAGCAGTGTTTACAGCTTCTACCCAAAAGGACAGTGGCAAACCAGAATATGCTAGCATGGTTCTTGCAGCTTCAATGAGTGTTCTATTTTCCTCTCAACCACCCCATTTTGTTCTGGTGTTCTTGGAATGCTGTACTGCCTCACAATTCCTTTTGACACACAAAAGTCATCCAACTCCTTATTTTAAACTCTGTTCCATTATCATTTCTAAAGACTTTTACTGGCATGTCATATTGTTTTTCAACTTTGGTGACAAAGTCCTTCAAGAAACCTGCAGTCTCATCCTTAGAGTGTAAAAAGTAAGTCCATGTAAACCTAGAAAAATCATCAACTATGACAAGACAAAATCTCTTTCCTCATAGACTCATGATTTTAACTGGGCCAAACAAATCCATGTGTAACAATTGTAGACATTGGCTTGTTTTGGACTCATTAATGGATTTTTAAGAGCTTTTATGTTGTTTCCCTTATAAGCAGGAAACACAATGCTCATCACATTTAAATTCTTTTGATGGAAGGCCTCTGACAAGGCTTTGTTTAGAGAGTGAGTTGATAGTTTGAAGGTTTGTGTGACCCAGTATCCTATGCCACAATTCTGTCTCTTTTGTGGAGGCAGCAGAAAACAGACAGACATTTGCCAAAGGATTGTCCTTCAACATAGCAACCACATACACATTGCCACTCCTATGAGCAACAAGTTGTGCTTTGCTCTCAGCAATGATGGTATCAATCTTTTTCACCACTTCTGGCCCAATAACTTACAAGTTTTCTTAGTGAAAAATGAGCCATAACCTTTGTCACTCATTTGTGATACACTAAGAAGATTAAATTTAAGATTATCAATAAAATTGACATTTTCAAACTTGAGTTTCCCAGCCTGAATAGTCCCTGAACCCAACACCTTACCTTTTGAATCATTACCAAAGGATATATCACCCCCTCCATGAGCTAAGAAGTCTAGAAGAAGGGCTCTACATCCTGTCATGTGCCTGGAGCCTCCAATATCTACATACCATAGGCTATCTAAGCAAGCAGAAGCTCCCTGCACATCAGTAATGGATCAGTTTTGGTGAGTGTCCAAAGCCAAGTTGGCTTTGGATGGGTCCACAGACTTTTCAGCCTCAAGCTTAGGAAGATAATCAGTGGTTTGAACTAGTTTTTGAATCAAGTTCAACAACTGTTGCTGACCCTTTGCCAGTGCTTGGATGTCAACACTTGGTGCAACAGATGTTTGATCACTTCCTGACAGATGGTAGTAACCATAGGGATTTTTGTTCACTCTTGGTTTAGAAGGCTTCTTGGGTTCTTCATAAACATGTGACAGATTATGACAAGGTGGTTGTCCATATCCTCTTGGGTACTTGTTGGTGGGTGGAGCATCTGTTACTTGAACATCCCTAGAAGCAGATGTTTCCAAATGACCCAAAAGTGCTGTATTACCAAAAACATAATCATCAGGCACTTTTCCAGAGTCATGGAGCTTCTTTTTTTTTGTTAAGCTCTCTCTCATAGGTCAAGAGCTTACCATGAAGCTGGGTCAGTGATAGGTCCTTAAATCCAATTGAGTTTCTCATAACTATAGCAATAGTGTCCCATTTATCTGGCAGTGATCTTAAAAACCTATGGTTCAAAGTTGAATATGGGTAAGTTAGACCAACCAGTTTTAGTTCACTAATGAGACAGTTAAACCTCTCAAATTGTTGATTTAATGACTCTCCCTTTACATGACTGAATGTTTCATATTATTAGTTAAGTATTTCACGGTTGTTTTCAATAACCTCTCCCTTTACATGTCGATCCCGCCAAGATTGATGCAATTAAAAAGTGGGAGGTTCCTAAGACTCCTACAAAGGTGCGCCAGTTTCTTGGTCTTGCGGATACTATCGCAGATTCATTGCGGGATTCTCTAAGACCGCTCAACCCCTCACAACTTTGACACAGAAGGGGATTACTTACAAGTGGGGAGATGCCCAAGAGTCTGTTTTTCAATTGTTGAAGGCAAATCTTTGCAGTGCACCCATACTATCACTACCTGAGGGTATAGAGGACTTTGTGGTGTACTGTGATGCGTCTATCCAAGGGTTAGGGTGTGTGCTGATGCAGCGCGATAAGGTGATCGCGTATGCCTCACGTCAATTAAAGGTTCATGAGAAGAATTACACCATCCATGACTTGGAACTGGGAGCGGTGGTTTTTATTCTACAGATCTGGAGGCATTATCTCTATGGGACGAAGTGTACGATCTACACTGACCACAAGAGCCTCCAACACATATTCGATCAAAAGGAGCTGAACATGCGACATCATTGATGGGTCGAGCTTCTGAATGATTATGACTGTGCCATCAAATATCATCCAGGGAAAGCAAACGGGTGCGAGCTTTACAACTTACCATATATTCCAATCTTCCTGATAAGATATGTGAAGCCCAGGGCGAGGCTTTGAAAGAAGAAAACATCAGGCTTGAAACATTACATGTTGCAGATAAGCACCTGAAACTGAAGACAGATGGTCTTCAATACTTCATGAATAGGGTATGGATACCATGTTTTGGGGATCTCAGACAACTGGTGCTCGATGAAGCTCACACCTCTCAATATTCGGTACATCCTGGTTCGGACAAGATGTACCAAGATCTCAAAACTCTTTACTAGTGGCCAAACATGAAAGCTGAGATAGCCACTTATGTTAGTAAGTGCCTGACTTGTGCGAAGGTTAAGATTGAATATCAGAAACCTCCAGGACTACTCTAGCAACAAGAAATTCCTATGTGGAAATGGGATGGAATTTCTATGGATTTCATCACAAAGCTTCCTAGAACGCCAACTTGCCATAACATGATTTGGGTTATTGTGGATCGTTTAACCAAATCGGCACATTTTCTGGCAATAAAGGAAACTGAGTCGCTGGAGAAATTAGCTAATCTCTACATCAAGGAGGTAGTCTCTAGGCATGGGGTGCCTACTTCTATCACCTCTGATCGCGATGTACGATTCACTTCTCATTTTTGGACTACTTTCCAAAATGCTTTGGGGACTCGCTTATATATGAGCACAGCCTATCACCCACAGACGGATGGACAGAGTGAACGTAGCATCCAAACATTGGAAGATCTGCTACGAGCGTGCGTGGTGGATTTTGGCAACAGTTGGGATAAGCACTTGCCTTTAATTGAATTCTCATATAACAACAGCTACCACACTTCGATACAGTGTGTGCCTTTTGAGGATATTTATGGACGCAAGTGTAGGTCTCCCATCTGCTGGACTGAAGTTGGGGATAGCCAGCTAACAGGTCCCGAATTCGTACACGAAACTTCTGAGAAGATAGTGCAAATCAGAAACCGGATGGTTGCTGCTCGTGATCGACAGAAAAGTTACGCTGATAAGCGTAGGAAACCTTTGAAGTTCCAGATTTGGGGACAAGGTACTATTGAAGGTGTCACCTTGGAAGGGCGTGATACGCTTTGGAAAACGGGGAAACTGAACCCGCGATACGTTGGACCATTCGAGATTGTCGAAAGGATTGGTTTGGTAGCTTACAAGTTAAACCTGTCTGATGAACTCAGTGGAGTGCACAATGTATTCAACGTATCAAATCTAAACAAATGCCTATCGGATACGACACTGGTAGTGCCACTGGAGGAGATCCAGGTGGACGACCAGCTACGATTCGTGGAAGAACCAGTGGAGATTCTTGAGCAGGGCGTCAAGAAACTCAAACAAAACACTATACCTATTATCAAGGTACTGTGGAATTCTCGTCTAGGACCGGAATACACGTGGGAACGTATGGATCAAAAGCGGCTTAAATACCCACATCTCTTTACTGAACCTGAAACTATGCATAAACCAAACACTAAACTTAAAGCATCTCTTCAAAGTGAATTTCGGGGCGAAATTCCTTTCAACTTGGGGATGATGTGACATCCGGGAACCAAGCACACACTTTTCTAGCTGGCTTTATGTAAGACCCGCAAATCCGACAGGTCAAACAGTTGGCATTCAAAAACTAAAACCATAATTAATACTTAAGAAGTCTTATTTTATTATCAGAAAACATGCAGCGGAAAGTAAATGGTTTAAATTATTCAAACATGAAATTCCCCACAACGGGTAAAAGGATATTTGTAAAACAGAAACAATAAGTTTAGAAAAGAGTTTTCTAGCAATAAAGTAGTCTCTTCTTATTCGAAATTTCAACCGCCTCTGAGTAGTCTTGCAGCATGCCAAGGCATCCCTTTTATTCTTCAAATACCTGAAATCAATCTAAGGTGTATGCAAAAGTCAACTACGCTGAGTGAGTTCAAGTTTTATAAATTTGTGTAAACAAGTAGTTTGTCAATTTAAGAATTAACAAAATACCTCAACCTCAGAGTTAACAATAAGCGCAAACCGCCAATTTGTCCCCTAAGAAAAAATGTAAAGTCTAGAATAAGCGCAATCCGCCTACTTAACATAAGACTTTATCTTAAATCTACAATAAACGCATTTTGCCTATTTGTCACAAAACTACAACAAGTCTACATAGGCGCATATCGCCTACTAAGACTCAAACCATAACTATAAATCAGAGCAGACATACTGTAAAACTATCATAGCTCATTGAGCAAGGTTTCAAATACGTGGTCAAGACATTAAGCGCATTTCGCTTATTAAATAAAAACTTAAGCCACACTTTATTCAAGACAACCGTCTATACATATATATATATATATTATAACACATATAACTCAAACCATATAATAACACATTAGGCACATTAGCCGCATTCCGCCTATTCACGTTTCATGCCAAAATATTATATATGAGTAAATATGGATTTCTATCGTACACAAAAACTATACCATAAATCATAGTAGGCCTATCCCACTTCTAATAACACATATAACTCAAACCATATAATAACACATTAGGCGCATTCCGCCCACTTACGTTTGCCAAATAATATGTATGAGTTAATATAGATTTCTTTCGTTCACAAAAATATTTATAACTTCATAAAAATATTTTGTGAATTCATAAAATAAACTGGCTAGTTTAGCATGCACGTCAGCCCAAAAATATTTAGAAAAATAATAACTAAAAAAGCGGGCGCAAGAACTCACTGGTAGTTAAGTTTCTAAGTGTAGTGAAGCTTCTAAGTCCACAAGCTATATCGCATGGAACCAAGACGGTAGTGAAGCTTCTAAGTCCACAAGCTAAACCGCATTGAACCGCGACTCGTCTGAGGCAAAACTTACGACATCCTGACCTCACATAGTAGCTTCAACCACAACGTACACCATGATCCATGATTCATGAATCCCATGTCTAACCACTTACGTGACCTTTATTAATGACAATATAATTGAAACAAGAACCATGTCCCACTTCTGTACAAACATACCTACATACATATTCATTTCCATCCAAGTTATACACACACCTTCATGTCATCTCCTTCAATTTTAAACATAAACTCCATCACCTCCATGAAATATTTGCATACAACACGTCCTAAATCATTCCCAGTAAATGCAAAACAAATACCCATGCATGCTTATGATATTATCTTCATGAAACACAAACCTTTTCATGTCCATGCCTACCCCAACCTGGACCAACTATAGCATCCTTGCAAAGCACACACCCACATGGCCACACACCTCCTAGATCACACATCACACAAATGCTACATCGTGCCACCACCATCACCACATCCGCTCCTTCCAAACCCGTCACCCCGCTCCTTCCGAGCCCGTCACCATGACCGATGAAGGAACCGACAGTCAAGACTTCTTGCTTTCTTGCCATCTACGCCCTAGCCGATCAGCGCCTTAGTCCTAAACCACTCGACCATCATCACCTCCAATGTTACCATGAACCACCCCCGTGCGTCACCGTGTCACCATCACTTCGCCGCTACAACCAACACCTTGTATAGGCCTGCTCGGGCTGCTTCACAAACCGATCACAAATCTAGAAACCAACAAGGTGCTCAAGGTTGATTGATGTAACCTGGTGCTCCTTCCTCTCGTGTGACGGCAGGTAAGACAAGGCATTCCCATGTCTTAGCCGAAGGTAGGGTTTTAAGGGAATTATTCCCATTTTATAAAAGTTTTTATATTACAAGTTTTCATTTAGGCCTCCCTACTATCCTCTATAATTAACGTGTTCCCAAAGTTGTTAGTTCATCTTTAAAGAATGACAAAGCGAGTCCCTCTAATTTTGTTAAATAACTTTTACTCGATAATTAAAGTCAGCAGATTCATTAGATAAGAATCCATGTAATCAGTTTATCTAAGTAACTATTGACGAATTTTCGAGATGTTACAAGTCTATCCCCCTTATAATAGGATTCATCCTCGAATCCTCTTGGATAGGGAACCACCGAACGTGATGTTTTTAAGGATAACCTGATAAGAATAATTTAACTACAGGTACAGATGAATAGCATTCTACCGCTATTCTAATCCAATTACTTTTACACAAGACAGAACATTCATATGATCGTTTCAGATTACAACTCAGAACATAAAAGTAACAATAATGACACAAAACCAATACTATAGATCAAAGCAGGCATGTCCCACTTCTATCATAGCGTAGTTTATAAGGTCAGGTAATCGCGAAACACGACAATTTCTCATACCGGGGCATCCAAATAGTGGCATGATGGCTATCGTTATATGAAAACTCCACCAAGGGTAGTTGATACTCCCAGCAACTGCCGAAATCATTAATGCATACCCGAAGCATATCTTCGAGAGTTTGGATGGTTCTTTCCGACTGACCATCCGTCTGCAGGTGATATGCGGTGCTGATGTGTAACCCAGTACCCATTCGCGTAGAACGAGTGTCTCTATTCGAAACAATAACACTAGCGCACTGTGCTTAGATACAATCTCTCGAAGGAACAATTCTGCCAACCTTTTGGAGTTAAAGGTCCCCCGTATCGGCAAGAAGTGAGTAATCTTTGTCAACCAACCCACCACCACCCAAGTGGTGTCAAACACCTTTGGCATACGGTGTAGCTTAGTGATGAAATACATAGTAAGATGCTACCACTTCCATTCCGGTACCTCTAAAGGTTGAATTTTTCCAAACGGTTTCTAATGTTCTGCTTTAACCTGTAAGCAAGTCAAACACCTACTCACATAAGTTGTTACCTCATACTTCATTGCCGGCCACCAATAGTTCTTCTTAAGATTTTCCGGATGATTAGACTAGTGGGTTCTGTGTGCCTCTTCCGTGATTTTATCCCTAAATCCACCATATCGAGGTATCCACATCCGGCCTTTTATGGACATAACCCTGTCTCCATTGCTTTCCAAAAGTCCTTGTTTAATTCCTACCACCTGCACTGCCTCATGTTAAGGTCCTCCTGCTCAAAGAAATATCTCAAACTCTTATGGTCGGTATAGATGGTGCAAGGATCCACATATAAGTGATGTTCCCACAGTTTAAGCGCAAAAACAACAACTTCCAACTCCCAATCATGAGTCAGGTAATTAAACTCGTGGGGTTTCGATTGGCATGGGGCATAAGCTATCACCTTACCGCGCTGCATAAGTACACACCTGAGACCCCCCAAGTGACGCGTCCAAAAAACCACTATATCCTCCATCCAACCCGGTAAGGCTAGGATCAGTGCGTGAGTCAAACTTGTAAGACCCGCAAATCCGGTGTCAAACTTTTCTTTAGTTTCAAGAAACGCGTTGTCTTGGTCAAAGTCCCAAGCAAATCCCACCTCATTCTTTGTCAGTTTAGTTAGTGAGCTATCTTTGTAGATGCATTTTGTGCGATTAATGCTTTGGATTACATTTAACATATGTTTTTGTGGTTAGTCGTTTGGTCGAAGGAAGAATTATATGGTCGAAGGAGAGTTTTTGAACGGTCGAACGAGACTGAAGGTGCGAAGGAGAACTGGAGGTCGAAGGTAGAAATAGATTTTTATGTATTGCTTGGTTCGACCAGTGTGATTGGTCGAACCTGCACATTCGACCATACTATATGGGCGAATGTGCAAGCCTATATAAGGCCAAGTTCATTTTTGAAATGTAACTTTTGACATTTTGTTTCCCTCCAGTCTAGTATTCTCCCTAGGGTTTTGAGTCAACTTTGTTCACGTCTGTAATTGATTATAAACATCATTTTAACGTGTAATTGAGTTTGATAATTAATGAAATGAATGATTTGAAGATGATTTCTGCGTTTTGTTGATATTATTATCATATTGTAACTGATTCAAGGATTCCGCACTTGAATTAGTAGACTTGTTTGATCAACTTTATTGTTTTTGTCAATTCGATCCTCCTACAAAGTGGTATCAGAGCCATTTGGATCAAACAACTACAATTTGATAATAATCGATATGTGGAACTTTCCTACTACACCACGACCTAACACGACACCACAACAGCAGACAACCATGGATCCTTGGTCGGTTGCTGCTCAAAAGTCTAGTCAACCATCACAACCTATCAATTGCATGGCGATGACTAGTACTATTCCCCAACATGTTGCACAACCACAACCACAACCAATAGCTGATTATTGGGGAGTGGCAGCAGCAGCGGTTCACTCTTAGACGACAAATTCCATTTCAACTCTTATCCAAGACTTGTCTTCGGGGAGTGGAAGCCGTCCACCTAAGCTTATGGAGATGGTCGATTACAACACGTGGAAGACTAAATTCAAGATCCATTTGGAGGGAATAGGTTTAGAGGGAACAGAAGCGTGGCAGATGATTGCGAAGGGCTATGTTGCTCCGATCTTGGAGAACACAGGAGAGCCTATTCCGTTGGAGAATTTAGCAGATGATGAGCAGAAGAAATTTGCTATTGAGAAGAAGGCGTTTTCTCAATTGTCCTAAGCTATCAATACTGATTTGCTACATCAGTTTGGTTCTTGCACAACTTCTAAACAGCTGTGGGACATGTTGAAGAATAGGCATGATGGAAATGAGAAGACGAGAAAGTTGAGGATGGAGGAACTTCGAAAAGAGTTTGAGAATTTCAACTACATGGGGAACGAGACGCTGAAAGAGTTGGTTCCAAAGTATTGTCATTTACTTACTGAGCTTTCAAGCTACGAGATAAGCATACCTATGTCAGAATTGGTGGACAAGTTTGCCGATGCATTGCCACCGTATTGGAATCAACATATAGAGGTGTTGAAAGAAAAAGATGCATACCAATATTGGACAATTAATGAGTTTATTCGGAAACTGGAAAATAAGGAGATGGAAGAAAAGAGGAAGGCAAAAAGAGCACAGATTCCTCAAAATCCAGATTTGTATCATGGTGGTATTTCTTCTTCTCTTTCTAGTTCAAGTTCGAGTTCAACTGTTGCTCCACACATCGCGTGCGTCTCTAATCATGTTGAACCAATCAAAACACCAATCAATTATCTTGCTCAAACCTCATCATATACTCCACCATCATATCCTACTACAACTTATATTCCACCATTTTCACCCATACAACAAGGAGCATGTTATTCTGCAAACCAACCTCAACAACAAACATACATCCCTCAAATGAATCCTATGCAAGTTAATCAAAGTCAAACAAATCAGAGCCCGATTGTGTTGGGGACATCAAATCTAAACAATGTTACTGTTGAGATTGCACAACAACACGTAGCATTGGTGTCAGCTATGGTAGCATCGTATAATGGGCTTGTTGCGAGTCAAATTGGTAATAATAACTTGACCAATGAGGACTACGCACATATTGATAAAGAAGAAATGGAGCTCATGGATATTCAATGGGCGTTTGCAAGTATCATGAGGAGAGCTACTGATTTTATTCAGAAAACTGGGAGAACAGATCTTTCTACTTCTCGAAACACCACTTATGACTTCAACAAAGCCAAAGTGATGTGTTTCAATTGTGGTGAGAAAGGACATTTTAAGAGAGAATGCACACAACCAGCTCAATAGGGAAATAGAAATCCTTTCAACTCTAACTACCAAAACCGACAAACCCAAAATCAGGTATCTTACCAAAGTCCTAATATCTCAAGCTTTCAACCACAACAAAACTACCAAAACCGACAAAATACCCAACAAAATAACACTGTTAGGCAAAACACAACACAAAACCAAAACCAAAACCAAACACCACAAAACACAAATCGAACAATCATTCCTATTTCTACACCAAATACACAAACCCAAACTGATAATCAAAACCAAGCTTTGGTGATACAGAAAGACGAAGGGTTTGATTGGACATGGATGCAGTTAGGTGTTGAGGAGATTACAACTGGGAATGTGGCTTGTGTTGCTCAGCAGATGAATTTGGATGAGCTGGTAGATGTTGAAGAGAAGGTAGTGACTGAAAAGATATCTGAGGTGAGGATCAAGGAGTTGAATGAGGAGAGTGATGTTTGTACTGAGAAGAAGTCTGGGATGATTCTTGATTCGGTTGCTGATATTCCAGAGCAGTTTGATTCAGCTTATTCTGATGAGGAGAGTGAGTCTGATTCTGAATCTAGTGTTAAATCACTGGATGATGACATTGATCAGTTGCTTGCTGAAGCTGACTTTTTGATGACCCGGATATCATGCATAGTGGATGATGCTTGTACCAGGATTGATTATTCCAAGTTTTTCACTGGAAAGGAAGCACACTTTGCATTGATGGCCATGACAGAACCTCCAAAACAGGTATGTACTGAATATGCTTCTAATTCAAATTCAAATTGTGTTAAACATTGCAAAGCTTGTGATAAATTGACAGATGAGAATAAGCAACTCAAGGTTCAACTTGAGAGTGCTAAAATCAATTGTCAATCATATCAAAAAGAAGCAAAAGAGTTTAACAGAGTACTTGATGGTTATAAGAAAGACGTTTCAGAATTGAAAAAGACTTTGTCTTTAAAACAAATGGCCATAAATAATTATATCAATGATTTAGAAAACACAAAACTTGAAATGGCCACCATCAAGTGCTTTGCAGGAAAAGTAAACAAAAAGCTTGAGAGTTATAAGCATATCGCTTATGTTGTTGATCACATAATAGAAGAGCCTTCACAGTCTAGTAGTGCAAACTACAAAGCTGTCCCAGCTCTGGTGTTGTTTGAAAACCATAATTTGCACTCAATAGCACCGGAGTGCTCAGTTAAATCTGACTCTACATCGGATGATGAGTCAAACACCTCTAGTGTGGGAGACCCTTATTCTGATGTTAGACCTGTACTGGGAAATGATGAAGGTGTAGTTGCTACTGATGATTCTGATGAAGAGGATGAACAGTCTGAGAAGGTTTCTAAAATATGTGTGATATTTCTGATGAAAATTACATAATCACTAATGAACCTGTTTCACCATCTCAGATTGTCCATCCCATGGCTAACGCTCATAGAAAGAATCAATCAGTTAAGCCTGTTGAGAAGAAAATTGAAAAGAAAATTGAAAAGAAAAATGAAAAGAAAATTGAAAAGTTAAATGAAAAGGAAAATGAATTTTGTGATAAACCTATTAAAGTTTTCTATCGGATGCAAGGATCCGATAAGATAATTTCTGATGAAGAATATCCAATACAATTTGCAAATTATTGAAAAATTGAAAAGATCTGGCAGGAAAGTACCATTTGGTTCCCAAAACATGAGCGAACAAATGATATACCTCCAGCAATCTTAAAGAAAATTCATTTGGATGTTCCTAAAGAACCAAAGGTCCATGTCACACAATTTATTAAACCAAAAGAGAAGTCAAATGGTTTTCTTGAGCCGACTTACTCAAAGGACCCAGCTCCTGGGAGTTTAAGAAGAAGGCGTATGGATGATCAATATCCTATCACTAGTTATTCAAAGTCGAATGCCAAGAATAATTTTAAAGAGTACCGTGCATGTTTTAAATGCGGGGAGAGAGGGCATTTACTTGCCGACTGCCCGTACGTAAGACACAAGAGGCATGAGGTGGAAATGAAGCAGAAGTATGAATGTCCGTTCGATAATCATTGTTATCTACAGAGACGATTTGTCCCTCAACCAGCACCTTTTTATAACCAAAACAATTATTTTAAAAGGAGGGAAAATCGTCCGATGACCTATGATCACCGTAACCGGATAGCTACTGAAAAACCGTTTAAGAAACCAATGGTGAACGCAACTGTTGACAACAAAAAGGTTCCTGTTAAACCTGCTGTCAAATCAACAGTTGGACCTGTCTCTGTTAAATCAGAGAACGTAACCAAGAAAGTTTCGTTTAAAGAAGAAGTAAAGAAACTGGCTGAGACCCCAAAATCTCAAATCCGGATATTGAAACGATCTGAACAATCTTGGTCACCAAAGGGTTCTGAAGGTGCTTCAACTTCACAACAAAATGTGAAATCAAAGAATGAAAAAGATTTGAGTGATCAGAAAAAGATCGATTCAAATCAAACTGTTTGTGAAAAATCTAACTCTTTGAAACAAATTGTTCAAAGAACCAAGACCAAACAGGCTTGGGTCCCCCGAAAAATCTAATTCTTTACTTGCTATGTGCAGGGAGCTTCAGCTGGCCCTGTGAGCAGTCTATGGATTGTTGACAGTGGAGCTTCTGGTCACATGATAGGGGATCTTTCACTACTATTAGATATCAGAAATATCAATGGAGGTTATGTAGCGTTTGCAGGAAACAAGGGAGGTTATATTACCATGGAGGGTAGTGTCAGCAATGGAATTGTGAGTTTTGAGAGAATATCTTATGTGAAGCAGATCGATTATAATCTGCTCAATGTCAGTCAGATATGTGATAAGCAATTTTCTGTTTACTTTGATGACAAATCTTGCTACATACTCAAGCCGTGTTTCGAGTTACCAAATAAGTGGGTGATGTTAAAGGCACCGAGAGTGAACAACTTGTACATTCTTGACATGTCTAAATCAATGACCACACAAGGCCAAGTCACGTGTTTTCTCTCCAAGGCTACAGAAAAAGAATCAATTATGTGGCATAGGAGAATGGGACACATTCACCTACGAAAGATGAATCAATTGGTGAAGAATGAACTTGTCACAGGCGTGAACGTTAAACATTTTCATCTAAATGACAAGTGTGTGAGTTATAAGAAGGGTAAGCAGCACAAACAATCCCATAGGCCAAAGAAAGTCAATTCCGTTGAATTGCCACTTGAACGTTTGCACATGGATCTGTTCGGACCGGTCAAGCGTAAGAGTCATGCTGGGGAGTTGTACTGTCTTGTGGTGACTGATGATTTTTCAAGATTTTCATGGGTTATGTGCTTACACCGAAAGAGCGACATTTTTGATAATTTGAAAGTTCTGTTCACTCGACTGGAAAATATCTATGGTCTCAAGATCAAGAGGATTAGGAGTGATAATGGGAAGGAGTTTAAGAATGCACAGATGGATGATCTTTGTGAAAACAAAGGTATTCATCATGAAATACAGTGCTCCGTATACCCTACAACAGAACAGTGTCGCCGAACGCAAAAACAGGACTCTAATAGAAACGGCGAGAACAATGCTTGCGGACTCAAATCTTCCAGTAATGTTCTGGAACGAAGCAATTTACGCAGCTTGTTATACTCTTAATCATGTTTTAACAGTGAAGAAGTTTGGCAAAACTTCTTATGAGCTGTTGAATCGTCGAAAGCCGAATTTAGAGTATCTAGAACCGTTTGGAGCTCCTTGTACTATGCTTAATCCATCTGAGAAGTTCGCACCGAAGGCTGAAGAAGGATACTTTGTTGGATATGCAACCCCGCTCAAACGGGTATTCAACAAAAGGACTCGTCAAGTCGAGGAGTGGGCTAACATTGAAATGCAACGGTATACTCAGAATTTACAGGGAAGCGGTCCAGACTGGATGTTTGATTACAAAGATTTCTTTGAATCATTCAACCTAGATAGCTTGGTTGAAGAGGCTGTATTACGTTTATATTACGAGGCCGAAAACGCAGTGACATCACCGTTGGTGCGTCCGATCACCGTGAACCCCCAAGCAGCTTCTAATGATACCAATGTTCCTGTCGTTGAAGAAGAGGTATTCCAAGAGGCTTCCACAACTTTGAATTCATCAGAATCTGAAGATGACGACGATGATGTTACAAGTGAAGCTATTTTAGATCATGCTAAAGTGACACCACCAGTGAACCCAAATATAAATGGTGCTTCATCATCGAATGTGGGTAATGATCTGGTTTATGCAGAGAACTTAACTACTCAGACGGGAATCCAAGTACCAGATTATCTAGAATCTCGGATACATCGAATTCACCCGATCGAGCAGGTTATTGGTGATCCTGGTCACAGTGTGATGACGAGAGGTCAATTGAGGAATGCTAAGTCACCGGAAAACCTTGGCAATCTTGCTTTATATGCCAAAATACAAAAATCAGGTTTTCAGAATGACTGGTCTTTTGCTTGTTATGTTTCGCAGGTTGAGCCGCGGACTTACAAGGATGCTCTTTTGGATGACGCTTGGGTGGAAGCTATGCAAGAGGAGTTGTTACAGTTTCAGAAACTTGGCGTTTGAACACTGACAGATTTGCCCCCAGGACGAAAGAAGATTGGAACGAAATGGGTATTCAAATGCAAAAAGGATGATAGAGGAGTGATCGTACGGAACAAAGCTCGTTTGGTTGTACAAGGATTTCATCAAGTTGAGGGAATCGATTACAACGAAATCTATGCACCTATTGCACGCTTAGAGGCTATCCGAATGTTTCTGGCGTTTGCATCCCACAAGAAATTTAAGGTGTATCAAATGGATGTCAAGATCGCGTTTCTCTATGGTGTGGTCAAGGAGGAAGTTTACGTAGGTCAACCACCAGGCTTTGAAGATCCTATTCATCGGGATAAGGTCTATGTTTTGAACAAAGCTCTCTACGGGTTGCACCAGGCTCCAAGGCAATGGTATGAGGAGCTGAGCACGTATCTTCTTTCAAAAGGATTCAAGCGAGGTTTGGTAGATTGCACACTGTTCACTAAACGAACAGGCGATGACTTGCTTCTAGTCCAGATTTATGTTGACTATATTATATTTGGTTCTACTAACGAACTTCGTTGCAGAGAATTTGAACGTGTTATGCAGGAAAAGTTCGAGATGAGCGCAATGGGAGAGATACAGTTTTTCCTAGGCTTGCAGGTGGAACAAAGACCAACGGGGATCTTTATTCACCAGATGAAATACGTGTCTGAAGTCTTGAGCCGATTCCAGATGGATGATTCGAAGCCGATGGATACCCCATACAACCTAATCACGGGATTGGAGTTGACGCTAAGGGGGAGATAACTGATCCATTTACATACAGAGCAATCGTTGGATCTCTGATGTATCTCACCGCCTCCAGACCAATATAATGTTTGCCACTTGTCTCTGTGCACGTTATCAGTCGAAGCCGAAACAGAGTCATCTTGCAGCTGTCAAACGTATCCTTAGATATCTGAAGGGTTGTCCGTCGAGAGGACTATGGTACCCTAATGAAGATAATTTTGACCTAATCGCTTTTAGTGATGCAGATTGGGGTGGCTGTGACAAAGACAGCAAATCCACAACGGCTGGATGCCAGTTTATGGGGAGCAGGCTCGTGACCTGGCAATGCAAGAAATAGACCGCAGTTGCATTATCCACATGTGAAGCAGAATATGTTTCAGCATCGAGCTGCTGCTCACAGGTTCTTTGGATACAACAACAGATGGTGGAGTACGGTTTGCAATTTCTTAAAACCCCTATTTACTGTGATAATGAAGCCGCAATTGCATTAACAAAAGACTTAGTAAATCACTCAAAGGCTAAACATATCCGGATCAAATACCATTTTATCCGTGATTGTTACGCTAAAGAGTTGATCGATATGGTCAAAATCCACACTGACTATCAACGTGCAGAACTTTTTACAAAAGCTTTTGATAAATCAAGATTTGAATATCTTTTGAAAGCTAACGGTATAAAAGAAAAACAAGACTGATCACCACCTCAGTTTATCGCTTTTTAGTTTAGTTTTATTGTTTTTTCAGAAAAATACAAAAATCCAAAAACATTGAAAAATTTCAAAACACATAAAAATTAGAAAAACTTTGCTGACTGCTATATCTTCTTTCCTTAGATTAATGCCGTCAAATTTTTGTGAACAAACGATATCTTGGGCAGTCACATATTTGAAATGCTCCAGCTTATCCTTGGGAACAGTAAACTCAAAAAATTTATAAAAATTAGAAAACCCAAAAATGATTTCCTGGAGAAAAAGGGGAAATGATAGTACATCAGTGGGGATCTGACACATTCTAAAGAAATGTAATGCAATATAGGGTGTGTGTCTGAGTCTGTGTGATGTGCTGATAGGCTTCGTAGACATATTACTGCGTGCCTGATACATACATATCAAACGAATTAGTGTGTGGATGAACTCCTCATGGGCATATGGTCTTAGTACCGTAATTTCGTTTGATAGGGTATTTGTACAAAACTCGGAGGTTTTGGGTCGTTATGTTATTAGTTGTCTGGGGATAGCCTCTCTGATCTTCTGCTGTAAGTCATTACGAACCTAGATCAGATAGGGTGTCTTTATAAAAGAGCTTTAAGCCAAATCCTAAAGTTACCGAATTGAGGAACTTTCCATGTATTATGATAATCAAAGATTATCTATTACATCGTATCAATCACTGATGCAAATCATGATTGATATCAGCCCTCAACCTGGTAGAGTGCACATGTTACTTTGCTGCATTAATTTGCTGACCTGTATACCTCTCTGTCTCATACCTTGTAAATTACAGACGACGAAAGCATAATCACGCTTTACAATGAGTCTTTGTGCATTTACTTCTTGATACGGGAGTATGTCGTGTGCGTGGGAATCACATACAATTATGTTTATACTATACATAATCGTATCAGTTTAAAGTACTGCACAAAAGTCTGCATGTGAGTTTATGTGGATCACAATATCAGCAGTTGCCAGATCACACATTGTCTTTAATGATAATAAATCAAAAAGATCAATGGTGTGATCAGATTTCTCAATAACTGATATGATCCCTTTACCGGAAATCCCAAAATATTTACTGCTCTATCTTTACTTTTCAGCATTTTATTTTTCTCGTCAAAAATTGCAAAACTCAAAAAGATTTTAGGTGTGTTTTAACATAAACTTTAGAAAATCCAAAAAGATTTTACATTTCTATCTTATTTTTAATAGCTGATGGTGGTTGATGACGATTTTCTAAAACTTAATGGACCATTTGAGCTTTGTAATCTTTAAATGAGAAATAATGATTGTCGGATGCTTAAAAGTTGATAAATATTTTGAACGGGACTCGATTTTGAGATTTGGTAAAATTTTCAAAAATTCCAGATTACTTTCGCCCTTCGTTGGGTCGAAGGTGGAATTTTTCTGCTCATTCGTATGTTTTTGTATGGGCGAATGTGAGTGTTCATGTGAAAATTTCACATTCGAACCCTTTTGCCACATTCGAACCTTTAACTAGGGTCGAAGGTGACAAAAGCATCACATTCGACCTACACAAACGGTCGAATGTGAAGCTTTTATAACCCCTTATCAGCTCATTCGACCCCATTCAAAAAATTTCAAATTTTCTGAGATTAAGTCCACTTGTTGCTCGTGATATTTAGATTGTTTCATTGTGTTCGTCTGAATCTACTGATAATTTTGCACCATCTTTTACAGGTTATCATCATGTTTTGATTGTTTAATCCTTGATTTTCAGTTCGAGCCCTAACCGACTCCAAACATGGATTCAACCGTGTTAATTGGACTAGTTTTTGATAGAGATTCATTGATTCAATGTTTTAGGGGGAGAATATACAAAAACATTGGGTTAAACATAACCAGAATACATAATCGATTGTTTAAGTTCATCGAACCCTAGTTTTTGAATTAAAACAAAGAATCAATGAATGATTGATGAAATTGACTGTTGGAAAAGTTTAATCGGAAGTGTTAGAGGCTAGACAAATCAAAATGGCTGGTTAAAACGACTAAAATTAAACTTTGAAATCTGAGGAAGATGAACAGTCTTCCTTCGCCCCTTAACAAACGGTCGAATGTGACAGTTTGAGCAAAGGAGAATGTTTATCTGGTCGAAAGAAGATTAAGTGGTCGAATGAAGAAATTTTTCAAAATATTTTACATTCGAACCTTTAATTCTTCACCTTCGTACCTAGAATTTCTCATTCGCACCATCGAACTGGTCGAATGTAGAATTTGAAAACCAAAATTTTTCAAATTTTTGTTTTGTCCGTTTTTAACATGTTTGTTTTGATTTGATTTGGAGCTTAACAATGTCTGAACAGGAAAGTGCAAGTGTTCCTGCTGGATCATCTTCTAAGGCAGCTGAGAAGGAAAAGAGTGTCGATTTACCGTTTGAATTTGCACACAACTGCTGTGCATATTTAGGCGATGTGAAGAAACACACTGAGTTTGCAGGAATTATAGAGTTCTTGAAGCGAAGTAGAGTGATTGACGCTGTTGCTACACCAGCCATTATTTACCGTGATCACCAACAGGAGTTCTGGACCAATGCTAAGATGGACTTCTGGGATGGCGAATCTTCACTCGTCATTAATATTCAGGGGAGCTGGTGATTGTTTATGAGAATGATATAAGAGAAGCGTTGAAGTTAGAGGATGTTAAGACGGATCCCAGAGAGTTGACATGGACTGAACAACGGAAATGCTTTCTAAGAATGAAGTATAACGGACCAATCACTGACGGTTCGTTACATAAAGGAAAGCTTTGTCCTCAGTTCAAATATCTGTCACATGTGATGATTCATGTTTTCGGATCAGCAGTTGGTGGATACGATTTGATGAGAACGAGTATAAGTTCATTGATGGTGGCTTTGATATTGAACAAACCGTTCAATGTTTCAGGGATGCTGATGGAACATATGTTAGAACCTGTGAGAGGGTTAAGGAGTAGGAAATTCTTGTTATATCCTCGATTTGTGCAGATGATCTTTGATGCTAAGTACAAGAAATTGAAGAGATATCCGAAACAGATTATTGTTCAGGAGTATGTGAATTTAAACACTCTGGCTAGAATGAAGGCGTATAAGGGTGTACCAGTGAATGAACGACCACCGATGAAGAATCTATTTGGTCACCTGATCAAGATAGATTATACAGACCCAGGTAAGGATAAGGTGAGACATGCTGATAGTGGATCAGATGAAGAAAATCCTTTACATCCAGTAGACCCTGATGCAAAAAGAAAGCGTCAAGTGGTGAATGTTAGAGCAAAGAGTGGAAAAGGTAAAGAAAAAGAAACTAAAGCAGAAGTTGAACCAGCTAAGAAGAAAGTTTCTAGACGACATAAGAGTATGGCGAAGAAAGGGTTGCATTTGGTGGATGAGGTGTCTGTAGATTCTGAAGAGACGCAAGTGGATGAGAGATGGGATTCTGACGCAGAGACGGTGAAGAGCACCACGCCCAAGGCCACTGTGGCTGGTGAGTCTGTCAGTCTCAACAAGTCGTTGGAGGAACAGAGAACTAAAAGCCCTATTCATTTAGATGAAACTGATGAGGGTTTAGGCTTGGGATCAGAGGATTTTCCTGGATCGCCAATGCAAGGGGAGAAACAAAAGAAACCCCAGTTCAAGAAGAAAGAGAAGGTGTTGAAACCTATGGAGAAGAGAGCTAGAGAAATTGAATCATTGATTGCTGGAAAGAAACTACCACCAGCATCTAGCTCAAAATCACCGGTTGCTACTCCAGTTGCAAAGAAGCAGAAGACAACATCAGGTACTGAAAAAGAGACTGATTTACCTGTTAATGAATTTAATGATGCACCGGATAGAGTGTTAAAGAAGATTAAGAAAGGAAAGTTACCTGCTGTTGCTGAAGCTTCTACACCAAAGGTCACAGTTGATAGTGATGTGATGAATGCTGTGAACCGGAAGCTAGCTGACATGATGAAAATAATCAATCAGCAGCAAGCAGAAATCGAGCAATTGAAAAACAATGACAAGAAAATGCTAGACGTTGTTGAAACATCTCATGACAATCAGGAAGCACTTGAAGCTGAGATTAAAAGACTTCGAAAAGAAAACAAGAAGTTGTTAAAACACGAACAGAGGAACACCAGAAGATTTATTGCGTTAAAAGAGGAGAATAAGAAGCTGAAAGAGAGTAACAAGAACATGGATAACTTGATTAAAGACTTGTACTCTAAATCTCCTCAGCTGCAAGCTGGTGAAGAAGACAAAGAGCGAGATGAAGAAGAAGTTGATTTCGAATCATCGGAAAATGAAGAGGAAGAAGATGAGGAGTTAGATGATGATGCTGGTAAGACTTCTCAGAAGAAAAAGAAAGATGATGGTGACGATGATGGTTCGGATGATAATTCTGGTGAAGGTAACAATTCTGCAAGTTCAGGTAGTGATGACGATGATGACGATACTGATAAGTACAAATGTGAGAAAAGAGGATCTGGAAAAGGTGAAGGAAGATCTAGCTCAAAAGCTCCTGGAGGATCTGTTGATGATGATACGATCTTTTGGAATGAAAAGCTTAGATCACTATCAGACGAAGATAAGAAGATGTATCGCCAGATGTTAACAGATAGAGTCTGGACGATAGATATGACTAGCAGATTTTATGAGATCTTTGAATCCAGTGACAGGGTACTTGAGTTGGAGTATAACGATCCAGATTTGGAGGATGGAGAAGTTTCTGCGGCGATGTCGAAAGAGATTTCAGAAGGTTTGGCGAAACAAGTTGGAAAGACATTGGAAGAATTGTTAGTTGATAATCAGATTCCCAATGTACCTGAAAAAGAAGCAGGTAATCATTCAGATGATCGAGATGTGCCTGTATTCGAGGAGGTTGAGATTGAAGACATAACCAGTGAAGAATATCCAGAATATTTCAAGAAAGATAAAGATTCTGGAATTGCTGAGTTCACTGATGAATTATTGAAAGAAGCCGAGAAACTTGCTCGTGAAAAGAGTAAGAGATTCATAGAAGAAGTATTTCCAGGGCAGGATAAACCAAGTACAGAACAATCTGATAGTTTGAAGGAATTATTGAGGAAACTGAAGGAGAAAGAAGCAAATCGTCCTAAGACAGAAATACAGGGAAGTTTTTACAAGTTACACAACGAGATGTTCAAAGGAAGAGCGTTGGGATGGAAGTTTGTGAAACAGCTAAAGTGTGTAGCTGTTAAGTGGGAAAAAGGAATACTTTATTTTGAAAGATTGCATGATTTGAAGACACTTCCTTACTGGGCGATTCGAGATGTGTGTAGACATCTGTTGACAGGATCTGTGAACGATCATATTGCTTATTTTGCTGATCGCATGTCAAGGGAAAGTAGGACGAAATGGAATTTATTTACTCCCTAGTATCCTAAAAGGATTGTTCATAAGAAAGAAATTGATGAGATAACCAGAATGCCCAAGGTGACGTTGAAGTACAAACCACCGAAAGTGTTGAAACACATTTCTTTGTTGCAGATTCCACAACACTTTGCTAAAGATTTCATCTGGTGGTACTATGACTGGAAAACTGTAGAGGCTATGATTGTCTTGAAAGATGGTATAAAAAATTACAAGAAGATACACATATTTGATCCTATGTGGTTGATTAACTGCTCACATGAGGATATCATTATGTTGTATTATAATCCGATTTACAGTGAAGTGAAGGATTGTGATCAAGCAAGCAAATACCAACGGGTGGTATTCCTGTTCTTTGCTCATGACATAAATGCTGGATGTGATTATGACAAGAAGTTGGGTAAGTTCGTGAAGGTTCAAGATGTTCCTGATGTCAAGAAAAAGAAGCCGAAACAAGTTTATGCACCGGTGATGACCTTAGAACAAAAGAAACAATTACACAGAAAACTGATGAACAAAAGAATGGACAAAGAGCGTAAACAATCCAAGCAATAGTCGAGGGGGAGTTTGTAGATGCATTTTGTGCGACTAATGCTTTGGATTACATTTAACATATGTTTTTGTGGTTAGTCGTTTGGACGACGGAAGAATTATATGGTCGAAGGAAAGTTTTTGAACGGTCGAAGGAGACTGAAGGTGCGAAGGAGAACTGGAGGTCGAAGGTAGAAATAGATTTTTATGTATTGCTTGGTTCGACCAGTGTGATTGGTCGAACCTGCACATTAGACCATACTATATGGGCGAATGTGCATGCCTATATAAGGCCAAGTTCATTTTTGAAATGTAACATTTGACATTTTGTTTCCCTCCAGTCTAGTATTCTTCCTAGGGTTTTGAGTCAACTTTGTTCACGTCTGTAATTGATTATAAACATCATTTTAACATGTAATTGAGTTTGATAATTAATGAAATGAATGATTTAAAGATGATTTCTGCGTTTTGTTGATATTATTATCATATTGTAACTGATTCAAGGATTCCGCACTTGAATTAGTAGACTTGTTTGATCAACATTATTGTTTTTGTCAATTCGATCCTCATACAATCTTCAAGAAATCCTGTACGCACCTCCGATAACAACCTACCAACCCAAGAAGCTACTAATATCAGACGGTGATTTTGGTGCCGTCGAATTCATCACTGCTTGCACCTTCGTGGAATCTACCATGGTACTGACAGAATTGATGACATGGGCCAGAATATTGACCCCTCATGAAATCAGAAAGCACCTTTGAGAGTTTTAGTGCAAAGCTTCTCATTCCTTAGAAATTAAATAACCTTTTTGCGATGTAGAACATGGTCTTCTTCTCTTTCGGAGTATATGAGCATGTCGTCAAAGGAAACAATAACAAAACAGTTGAGCATCTGCCTACGCACCCAGTTCATCACACCCATGAATGCCGCAGCACGTTAGTCAGGTCAAAAGACATTACCAAAACTCATCATGTTCATAGCGAGTACGGAAATTGTCCTGCTCCCGTATTTTCAGCTGATGATAAACCGATCTAAGATCAATTCTCGAGAGCCAACTAGCTCCTTGGAGCTGATAACAAACCATCGATTCTCGGTAAAGGATATCTATTCTTCACCGTTAAGTGATACACATCCGCATGCTACCATGTTTCTTTTTTACAATTAAAACTGGCGCACCCCATGGTGGGATAATCCGTCTAATGAACCCTGTCTCGAGCAAATCCTCCAATGGAGATGAGAGTTCTTTCATTTACGCATGGGCTAGGAAGTAAGGTCTCTGGCTACATGTATGGCTTCCGGCACAAGGTCTATTTGGAATTCAACCTCGTAGTCCGATGGCGATTCCGCCAAATCCTCAGGAAACACATCCAAGTAATCCCGCACTTCGGGGACATCCCCTAGCTTAGGGATATAAGCCCCCACATCAAAGACCTGCGCCAGGTACGCCTTACAACATTGCTGAAACATCTTCACCGCCTTTAGCATAGAAATAATCCGAGGTAATGAGCAACCACCGTGCCCATGAACAGTAATACAATTCCCAGCAGGAGCTGTAAGTCGCACAAGTCTCCGCCCGCACACAAAGTGAGCATCTACGGTAGCCAGCCAGTCAATCCCAAGAATAACATGAAAGCAATCCATAACATTAAGTACAAGAGAATAGGAAGACTGTGGCCCGATAACTCGATCTGACAATTATATACATCTTTGGTCACAAGGAGTGAATTTCCTACTGTAACCGTGTCCCCGATTAAATGTCTAGTATCCTTGGGATCTTATCTAACCTAATACAAAAGGTGATAGACACAACCCATACAAAACATTCACGACAAAATCGTCACATGATCCGTCACAAGACATATTCTGGATATGTAAAGTAAGGGTAAACTTCTAATAATGTTGATCAAGTGTGATTAGCTGTTTACTTTACTTTAGTCACCCTAAACACAACAAGTTATGACCACATTAACAATTTTGCCTACACATTAACACAAATACACATATTATTTAGCTATTAAACCTTAAAGATTTGCAATTATCAAACGAAGAAGGGAATTCTACCCTACCTCAAAACACAAGAGCATACCCCCTATGTATTATTAGAATTAAGCACTCAATAAGAGCCAACATAACATACTTAAACAAATATAGGTATTGGGATTCCTTCTGACACTTTAGGTAACTAAGTGTTCAACTAGAAGCATTCCAAACTACGTATCGTGCTTTATACACTACATAATAAATTTCCCATACTTCATCAAAATGTAAGGGCATTAACTGCCCGCCCATTTATGACTTCATGCTATTAAGCATCCAGTGAGATATATATATATATATACATATATGTATATAGACATACGGCAAAGATAAGGATTACCTCTTGGCGTGCAGCTACCCAGCAGTTGACATTTCTTAGTAACAGTTTGGTCCCATACCAGATTCGAGTTCGAGCACAAAATGCCCGAATCCATCAAACCATTGCTCTGATACCAACTTGTAAGACCCGCAAATCCGACAGGTCAAACAGTTGGCATTCAAAAACTAAAACCATAATTAATACTTAAGAAGTCTTATTTTATTATCAGAAAACATGCAGCGGAAATTAAATGGTTTAAATTATTCAAACATGAAATTCCCCACAACGGGTCAAAGCATATTTGTAAAACAGAAACAATAAGTTTAGAAAAGAGTTTTCTAGCAATAAAGTAGTCTCTTCTTATTCGAAATGTCAACCGCCTCTGAGTAGTCTTGCAGCATGCCAAGGCATCCCTTTTATTCTTCAAATACCTGAAATCAATCTAACGTGTATGCAAAAGTCAGCTACGCTGAGTGAGTTCAAGTTTTATAAATTTGTGTAAACAAGAAGTTTGTCAATTTAAGAATTAACAAAATACCTCAACCTCAGAGTTAACAATAAGCGCAAACCACCAATTTGTCCCCTAAGCAAAAATGTAAAGTCTAGAATAAGCGCAATCCGCCTACTTAACATAAGACTTTATCTTAAATCTACAATAAACGCATTTCGCCTATTTGTCACAAAACTACAACAAGTCTACATAAGCGCATACCGCCTACTAAGACTCAAACCATAACTATAAATCAGAGCAGACATACTGTAAAACTTAAGCACATTCCGCTTATTAAATAAAAACTTAAGCCACACTTTAATCAAGACAACTGTCTATACATATATATATTATAACACATATAACTCAAACCATATAATAACACATTAGGCACATTAGGCGCATTCCGCCTATGCACGTTTCGTGCGAAAATATTATATAAGACTAAATATGGATTTCTATCGTACACAAAAACTATACCATAAATCAGAGTAGGCCTATCCTACTTCTAATAACACATATAACTCAAACCATATAATAACACATTAGGCGCATTCCGCCCATTTACGTTTGCCAAAATAATATGTATGAGTTAATATAGATTTCGTTCGTTCACAAAAATATTTATATCTTCATAAAAATATTTTGTGACTTCATAAAATAATCTGGCTAGTTTAGCATGCACATCAGCCCAAAAATATTAGAAAAATAATAACTAAAAGAGTGGGCGCAAGAACTCACTAGTAGTGAAGTTTCTAAGTGTAGTGAAGCTTCTAAGTCCACAAGCTATATCGCATTGAACCGAGATGGTAGTGAAGCTTCTAAGTCTACAAGATAAACCGCATTAAACCGCGACTCGTCTGCGGCAAAACTTACGACATCCTGACCTCACATAGTAGCTTCAACCACAACGTACACCATGATCCATGATTCATGAATCCCATGTCTAGCCACTTACGTGACCTTTATTAATGACAATATAATTGAAACAAGAACCATGTCCCACTTCTGTACAAACATTCCTACATACATATTCATTTCCATCCAAGTTATACACACACCTTCATGTCATCTCCTTCAATTTTAAACATAAACTCCATCACCTCCATGAACTATTTGCATACAACACGTCCTAAATCATTCCCAGTAAATGCAAAACAAATACCCATGCATGCTTATGATATTATCTTCATGAAACACAAACCTTTTCATGTCCATGCCTACCCCAAGTTGGACCAACTGTAGCATCCTTGCAAAGCACACACCCATACGGCCACACACCTCCTAGATCACACATCACGCAAATGCTACATCGTGCAACCACCATCACCACAATCCGCTCCTTCCAAACCCGTCACCATGACCGATGAAGGAACCGACAGTCACGACTTCTTGCTTTCTTGCCATCTACGCCCTAGCCGATCCGCGCCTTAGTCGTAAACCACTCGACCATCATCACCTCCAATGTTACCATGAACCACCCCCGTGCGTTACCGTGTCACCATCACTTCGCCGCTACAACCAACATCTTGTATAGGCCTGCTCAGGCTGCTTCACAAACCGATCACAAATCTAGAAACCAACAAGGTGCTCAAGGTCGATTGATGTAACCTGGTGCTCCTTCCTCTCGTGTGACGGCAGGTAAGACAAGGCATTCCCATGTCTTAGCCGAAGGTAGGGTTTTAAGGGAATTATTCCCATTTTATAAAAGTTTTTATATTACATGTTTTCATTTAGGCCCCCCTACTATCCTCTATAATTAACTTGTTCCCAAAGTTGTTAGTTCATATTTAAAGAATGACAAAGCGAGTCCCTCTAATTTTGTTAAATAACTTTTACTCGGTAATTAAAGTTAGCAGATTCATTCGATAAGAATCCATGTAATCAGTTTGTCTAAGTAACTATTGTCAAATTTTCGAGATGTTACACTTTATTAGTTACTTGCTGAATTTCGGGACAAAATTCTTTTCAACTTGGGGATGATGTGACACCCCGCATTTTCATATTCCTACCTTAACTGAACTCTAGTTAACTTGCATGTGCATACGTGACTAAACACTTGACTAGGGTTAGTTAGGAAGGTCTTCCTATATGTTATAGGGTAATAACATATGTTATGTGATAATAACTTACGTTACATTATAATAAGAAAAGTTATCATCACAATGCACACACGAGTCCTGTATCCCAAGCGTTGGTGATTTGTCTAGCATACATGATAATGTGTATAATTGAAATATGATGAACGTGAAGTAACATGTGTATATGAATTACGTGTATATGCGAATTACTGCTTGACTAATAGTCAATACGTAAACTATGCAAATTATGTGCACTCTATGATTAATATGCATTGAGATAATACAAACAATAGTTTTTATGTAGGTTGGGGTGGTTAATATTATCGGGTCCAGTATTGGACTAAAACATGATTAACAAGTCCGGTTAGCAAACTAAAAAGCCCTAAAACCCAATTACTTGGGCAACAAGCCAAATCCTCTTATAAATATTGATAAAAATAATAATAATAAGAAACCCTAACCCCTACCCCTTGCGCCGTAAACACCCCCACCCCCACTCTCTCTCAATTTCAATCAAACAACAAATCCTCTTGATTAATCCAACTGGTGTTGGGTGGAATCTCTAAACCTTGAGGATTTCTTGCATTGAAAGGTATAATTTTTATAAGTTTTATGATAATTGTTAATGTTTTGAAAAGCTTTTAAAACCCTAGAAACTCTATGAGTATGAATCGCATGTGTATGTGTTTGTGTAAATTCTTAGATGTTTTGCATGGAGGTTTATGAGAATTGATATATGTGATTATAATTAGGGTTTAGGAATGTGAAAAATACTTATTTTAACTTGATTGTATAGGAGGATTTCATGGAATAGGTGATTATGGATGATTAAGGTATATGAATAACTTGGGGTGCAAGTTTCAGTTTTCTGACAGATTCGTTAGGGTGTTTTGTAGGGTTTGTATTGTGATGTTAAATTGATTGTTTTGATAGATTCTTTGCATGAATGGATTGTACATGGTCTTAGCTTTTTAGAATGTGCAAAATCATCTGATTTGGATGTCGTTTGATATGTTTTTGGAATTTTATTTGATTAAAGGTCATATCAGATTTTCGGAGTTATAAATTGGGTCAACTTTAAACGGTCATAACTCGAGTTTTACAAAGGGTTAAGTTATGAAATTTGGAAAGTAGGTCAACATTGGAAAAACTTGGCTTTTCCAAGTGGATTCACCTCGTTTGGGTGAATACACAAATTTTGGGAATTTTTCTACTAAACTGACATGCTGTGGAAATTTTATGGACATACACGTAAGAGATGTTTACGTGACTATTTGGAGTCTTATATAGTATGTATTTGACATGACTTATATGGATACTTAGATAAGATGTGTATGAGGTATAAAACTGATAATAATCAATATGATCACCAACGGGATACGTAGGACTTACTTGTGCATGTAGAGTCATTAGGTGTCACTACATAGTTTGAACTTTAAAAGTCTTGGACAAACGAGTTGTATGGTGTGTTGGTTATGCACATATACTCACCTAGTGACATTTGTAATAGGGAGTCGGTAGCTCATTACGTTTGAGGAATTTGGATTATTCGCGTGCAACCTAAGGTGAGTTTCACTACTCTTTTCTCAAAAGCATGCGTCTCGGGTTTGAGACAACGTATCTAACTTTTTCTAGTCCAGTTTGGGACTACTTACACATCCCAGGTTGGGATGCTATGGCTCCTTGTGTGGGTCGGGTTTTAACTCCTTGTGTGGTTCGGGTTTTACTAATTCGCTAACTTTGTCCTTGATGAACTAAACCAACACTATCACTGTAAGTCCTTCACATACCGAATGAGTTGTCGGGTTATGGCAAACGGGTTATTAGTTGATAGGGCTATTATGTTTGACAAACCTCACACCGGCTCGAGGGAGCGCGGGAGTGAACTATAACTTAACAGATTATCATTGTTGATAGGCAATGATGCAAGGCAAACTGCTCACAATTGTCGCAACACATACAATAGCAGTTCGGTATATCGGTGTTAGCTATCATGAATGGGTTAGCTACCCTTGGCATGCGATGAACTAGTGGTTACACGATTTTTGGAACCAACTTAATTACTTACGCTTTTACTTAGTTACGTGGTTTTGGAAACTGCGCGTTTACTTACTCAGCTTCTTTACCTAGTGAACTCACCAACATTGTTTGTTGATCCACAATATACATGCTTTTGCAGGTAGTTAGCTTCCGGTGCCACGATTAGGAAGCACTGCACACTTCACTGCATTTGGGGTCTTGGGCATACACCTTAACTACATATTATGCTTTTACATTTTCCTTCATATGGTTTTAATTTTGGTGCGTTGTTTTGCGCATGGTTTTAAAGGGTTTAAATTTGGTTTACGCTTCCGCAACTTAACTAAAATTGATTTTTGAAAACGAACTAAATGGTTTGGGCATTTAGAGTTCGTTCATATGACTTATGGCTATGGGATCCTGGTATGTCATGCGCCTGGCGGTATAAACCCCGCACTGGAAATTTGAGGGTGTGACACCGTCGACAAGTCATCAAATATTGTATACCTTGAACTTATAATAGGTTTCTGTTAGGATCCGAGTTTGATTGTTTTGATTTGTTTAGAATAGAATGAGAATTGAATGAAGTGAATATATATGGAAAGTGCAGCAGAATGATAAACTATAATCAAAACAAAAGGAATAAATGTTTTCTTAATCGAAAGCTTTCATTAAATTGAAAGATTACAATCAAATACAAGTACTCCCCCTCAGCCTGATCACACAGTGATTGTTTGTCTGAGAGAATGTTGTGTGTGACCAATAGAACAGTACAAGCACTGTTCTATTTATAGACAAATCTAAACCACTGGTGACCTAGGCTGACGTCACCTAAGATAGTGACCTCTAACAGAATAACAACATAAAACATCTGCCCTATACAAACTACTGTTATATTACAAAACACTGTGAGGTAACCTACTGTTGAGGGAAAACTCTGATGCTCTTGTATCATCTGTTGGAGCCTAAGTGTTGTTGGCTCCAACAGACCTTTAGTCTTCAGTACTTGATCAGCAGTTGTTCTTCATCAGACCTTTGGTCAGCAGTTGTTCTCTATCAGTTGTTATCCAGCAGTCCTTTGTAGCAGCATTTGTAGCAGTTGTTTGGGTGGAACAATTGTTAGGGTCAGCAGTCTTTTGGGAAGAGTATGTCGTAAAGACTGTTTATTTATGTGGATCAACTGTTAGTATATTTTGGCTTTTCAATCATCTGTTCTTCTTCAGGTCAGCAGACCCAACAATCTCCCCCTAGAACAGATGATGCCAAAACTAGACTTTATTCTTGATCTTTATTTCTCATCAGACTTTCTCTGATTTGACCTTTGAATTGTAGCTCATATTTCAAAGAGTATAGGTCTTCTGCATCTCTTTAAAGCTCAAGGTTCAGCAGTGTTTGGAGGTCATTTGCACACAGGCTATATGCATCATCCTTTTGAGCTTCTCCATCTGACCTGAGCAAAGTCAATTCATGGGTGTCTTTGTTGACCTTCCATTTTAGAATTTTTGAGTCAGAGGATTTCCTGAGATGCACTTTTATTCTAGATGAGTTTGGTGATGAAGGTCTCCCAATGAGTTCTTTGAGCTTTTCAGTAGTGGGATCTGAGAAAAAATGTACTTGATTGAAGAGGCCCTCCTTTATATAAGTATCAGCAAACTTCTTCTGATCTTCTTCAGACATTTCTTTCTTTTTCTTGAATTGCCTTCTAGCAGCAGCTGATAGATCAGAAGTATCAAGTAGGCTGTCTAATGTAAAAGCCTGTTGAGGTCTCTTCATCAGTGGTTCATCAGAGTAGACAGGCTTTCTGGGCAGGTTAGGATCTTTCTTCCTGTTTTCTTCCAGTTTCTTGTATGTTTCAACCGACCTCAGCTCGGACCACCTTGCAACTGACCTCATCTCCCCATAGTCAGCAGCCACAATTTCTTGTCTCATTCTTTTGAATTTCAAGGCTCTGGCTGGATCTCTGCCTTTACTAAAATCAGGGGCAGAGACCTTAGCTGGGGGATTCTTGGCCATCTCTTCAATTCTTAAGAGTTCTTCTCTGAGAGCATGAGTGGTCCAGCCTGCAAACTGTTTCTTGTTTGCTTTGTAAGGCATAGTTGCCAAGACCTGTTCAAGAAGTGATTCCCTAACCTCCCTTTCCATGTCACTGCTGAGAGGCATGGTAGACATGGAGTTGCTCAGGGTCTTAGCAAAATCTTCAATCCTTCTCAATTTGCTAAGCTCTGCTGAATGGATGCCCTGAGCAGTCCTGTCATCTTTCCCTTTGCATTTCTCTTTTATGATGGCATCTGCCTGTTTAGCCTTGTATTTTAGATATGTGTCTATGTTTAGGGGAACAGGAAAATGTGGAAGAGAAGGGAAAGATCTTTCAGATGGTTGTTCAGTATTATAGAAGGATTGCATTTCGCCCTTGAGTAGATCAAGTTCAAGGTCATACTGAACAGCCAATGGTGTGATGGTTGGTGGTGGTCTATGGGAAGTGAATTGTGATGTGTGTGGTGAGAATGATGAAAGTGGAATGGCTGATATGGGTGTAGATTGTGTGGTTGAAGTGGTAAGTGGTGATGTGTGAATGTTTCCATCCTGTACAACAAAGGTAGATTTCCTCTTCCTTTTGTACAAGATTTTTGGTGATGGTGGTGTAGAGGCAGTGGTGGTGTTAACATCTGTTGGCACTTTAGTAGGACCAGCAGATGTTTGGGATTTAGGTGGTGATGTGGTTGTAGGTTCAGATGTTGGTTTGGTGGTAGTGGTGACAGGTTCAGATGTTGTGGTGGTATAAGTTGTTTGGGTGGCAGTAGTGGTTTTGACAGCAGTGGTTTTAACAGCCAGTTTGGATGGTGGTTGTCTGATATGTTTGGCAGGCATTTTCTTCCTCTTAGAGGAACCCACATCTTCAACTTCCTGTTGTTGTTCCCTTTTCTTTTGTATCAAAGCCTCTGCCTTGACTTCCAAAGTGTCAGCCCTCTTTTGCTTATCTTCAGTAGCTTTTTCAGCTTCTTCATTAGCAGAGTTGTCCACTTCTTTAGCTTTGCTGGTTTGTTGTTGTGGTGTTGTTTGGGTAGACCCTGGTTTGTTGGCAGACTTTGATTGACCTTTTTGTGAAGGTGGACAACCAAAGGTATCTAGCTTTGGCAATCTATCTCTGCCATTCTCCCCTTTTTGGCATCATCAGCTGTGAATTCATCATCATCTTCATCTCTGAGAATGGTGGTAGGGGCAGAGCCAGTGGTCTTCAGCAGATGGTCTTTAATGGCCTGAATGTCTGCATGGGTATCTTTGTACCTAGCATCTACCATGTTTCTGATTTCTGCCATGTAGGTTTCATGAGTCTGGTCTGCTAGTTTTCTGTGAGCTATGATGATGGGAGAAACAAATTTCCATAGCTCACTAGCAATATCAGCTATGGATGGTTGACTCTTGGTGAGAGTAGCCAAGGATTCCAATATTGACTTGACATCAGATTTGATATCAGCAACAGAGGTTTCAATGGACTGGACTCTGGACGTCAATTCTTGGTATTTTAACTCATCACCTAAGTTAATAGGATCATCAGAATTCCTACCAGTGGTAGTTGTAACTGGAGTCCTAGGAGGCGAGTCCAAAGGATGAGAACCAGATGCCCCTTGTTCTTGGTTCTGGGGACTTCCAACTGATTTTGGGGACACTATAGTGGCCTCATCAGTTGTTGCCTTCAAGGGAGTCTTAGTTATGTAACCACTGTCCTGTTGTGAGACAATGGTCTCTACATCAGTAGTGGCTGCTCCACTTGAAAACTCACCTAGAGTTTCATTGAACTCTAGGGGTGTAACCTCCTCTTCTGCTTGTGGATGGCTGATTGAATTTCCTCAGTCCAGTCACTTGTGGGGTTATACTCTCATTGATAGGTGAAAGAGAGGAACTGGGATTTTCCTGAGTTTTTTCAATAGCCTCAAACAGAGGTTGCATGGTTTGTGGAACATGTGATGGTGAAGGTGGAGGAGTAAAAAGAGAATTAGCCCTGGGAGAGGGGCTTATGAACATATGGCCAAGTGACTCAAATGTATCATGATGTGTTTCCCCTTGGCTTACAACATGATCCTTTTCTGAGGATGCATGAGGAGTTTGGACAGGTTGAGATATTACCAACTGTTGTGAGGAAGTAACAACAGTGGTTTCTAGTTGCTTTTGTGTTGCAACAGGGTTATCTTCTGGTATCTCATCTTCCAGAAGTCCCCTTTTTGGTTGAGTGGTGGTTTTTGTGGATGGACGTTTTCTTTTGGAAGTGGCTGGTGTAGGTTTCACAGCACTGGATGTAGTGCCATTATCATCAGGAGCAGTGGGCTCAACAACAGAGGTTTGGACAATAGTTGTTGTCTTAGTCCTCTTTGTTTGTGTTTTGGAAACTTTTGACACTTTTGATACCTTTTCATGGGTGTTTGAACCCAGCATTCTTGTGAAAGTTTCATCAGTTAGACTCTTCATTTGCATAGACTCACCCTTTTTAAAATCTTTTTCAGGTAAAACCTTTTGAAGGATTACACTCAAAATTCTTGGGTAAATTAAAAAAGCATTATTAGACCCAGACTTTATGGCTTTCACATTTGACACTAAGTCCATAAACAGTCCCTGGGATAAATTGAAGTCAGAATCTAACAGCATAGCATAGCCCAAGTACTGAATCCTCAATGGGATTTCATTAAAGGAAGTGGACTTAGCAGAGACATAGAGAAGGAGGGTATAAAAGAAAATTTTCATGACTGGTGGGAAAAACTTTTTGAAAAGTGTTGACCCAGTCATATGTGCATCATAACCTCTTTCCTGAAACTCTGTGTGAAGCTCTATCTTAGGGAAAGAGTCTTTACCTGACAGGTCATTAAGTGAGAAGGTTGTGGATATGAGTTCAGGGGTAATGACGATACTTGTCTCTCCAATTTTTGAGATAATGGAAGTAGGCTTTTTGTCTTGAAGTAAAAACTCAGCATTCAACCAGAATTCTTGGAGGGTATCAAGATTGTCGATGGTGGAATGGAATGGAGTGTTTTCATCTATTTTTACCAGATATGGGAGGTAATTGTGGGTGGCTTTAGCTTGAAGATCCATTGTAATGGATTCTGAATGTGAGAGTGAGTGGAATTAGATGAAGGGTTTGAGAATGAAGAAGGCGGTTTCAGTATTTAAATACACTGAGACAGTGTAACGACTGTTGTGATAAAACAGGGTTTTTTTAGGCTCTGGTGAAACCGCTGATGTGGCCAAAACTCTGCTTGTAGGAGCAGACGTGGCAAACATCTGATGGTTAAACATCTGGTGGTGTACAGTTGTTTTGGCAAACATCTGATGCAATCAGCTGTTGTTTTACCAAAGTGCTGATGCTAACAGCACTTTTTTTAATAGATATATGTATATATGTATAGATATATATATAGATAATAAAATAGTTGTTTTATCTGATCAGAGGTTTTAAACAAATTTTTCAACTTAAAAGTGGATAGAATGGATGAAACAGTGGTTGTTTTATCTTTAACAGATTTTTCAACGAAAGGCTATTTTTAAGGATGGATTTTGATTTTCTGAAACATTTTAATTCTTTTATTAAAAACATTTGTGTTGTTTAATCCATGTTTAGCATACCAATTCTAGAAATCAGATTTGTAAAGGTAGATGTGTCTAAAGCTTTTGTCAACACATCTACCAACTGATCCTCTGTTGGAACATGGTGCGGAGAAATCAAACCTTTTTCATAGCTATCCCTGATAAAATGATGTCTGATGTCTATGTGTTTGGTGGTTGAGTGAGAGACTGGATTCTTGATGATATTTTCAGCAGCTTGACTATCCAACATGAGTGGAGTCTTTAGTGCACATGAGTTGGGCTGTACAGCTTGCAGCAGCAATGTATTTAGCCTCAGCTGTTGAGGTGGAAACAGCTGCTAGCTTTTTGCTTTGCCAAGAGACTAAGGCATTCCCTAGAAACTGGCACCCTCCTGATGTAGACTTCCTTGTGGTGTGACAGCCAGCAAAATCACTATCTGAATAACCTGAAAGCTTAATGTTTCCATTAGCAGGATACCAGATACCAAGTGTGGGAGCACCTTTTAGATATCTGAATATCCTTTTCACAGCAATAAGGTTTGACTTTCTGGGTGAAGCCTGAGATCTTGCACAAACACAAGTGGCAAACATAATGTCTGGCCTAGATGCAGTTAAGTACAAAAAAGACCCAATCATGCATCTGTAATGTGTTTGGTCAACCAGTTCATCCTTGTCATCAATAGTGAGTAGCTTGACTGTACTCATGGGTGTACTACATGGCTTACAGTCGTTCATCTCAAATCTAGTTAACAAATTTTTCACATATTTATTTTGATGAATGAATGTGCCATTTTGCAGCTGTTTCACTTGGAGACCAAGGAAACACTGAAGTTCACCCATAGCACTCATTTCAAACTCTATTGTCATGAGTTCCCTAAACTCTTCACACATTTTGTTACATGTGAATCCAAAAATGATGTCATTCACATATATTTGAACAATCATTAAATCTTTCCCTCTCCATTTCAAAAATAAGGTTTTATCAATTTTACCTCTTGTGAAACCAATGGATAAGAGAAAGGTGGAAAGAGTTTCATACCAGGCCCTTGGTGCTTGCTTGAGTCCATACAGAGCTTTATTAAGCTTGTAGACATGATCAGGATGGAATGTGTCTTCAAAACCAGGTGGTTGACATACATAGACCTCCTCCTGAATTTTGCCATATAAGAAGGCACATTTGATATCCATCTGATACACCTTGATGTTGTGGTTGACAGCAAAGGCTAGAAAGAGTCTGATAGCTTCTAACCTTGCTACAGGAGCAAAGGTTTCATCATAGTCTATTCCTTCTTCTTGTCTGAAGCCTTGAACCACAAGACTAGCTTTATTCTTGACAACTATACTCCTTTCATCAGTTTTGTTTTTGAAGACCCACTTTGTACCTATTGGACAAACATCCTTAGGCAGTGGTACAAGCTCCCATACTTGTTGTATTTTAAACTGAAGGAGCTCTTCTTGCATAGCTTCTACCCAACTATTGTCTTTTAGTGCCTCTTGGTACTTGACATGTTGTGTGAGAGATAGAAACCCTGCAAAAAGACAGATATTGGAGGATTGGCTTCTTGTTAGCACACCCTCTCTTATGTTGCCAATGATTTGGTCTGGTGGATGAGCTCTTAGGTAGATTAGATCTCCCTAATATGGTATGATGGCGTTTTGAGGTGAAGGACTGAGGTTTGGTGACTCTGCTATTGTAACATCCGTTTGCACTTCTGCAGTGCCATCAGATGCTTGAAATGGAAGTGGGGGAATGGGTCCAAGTGGTGTAAAACTGGACTGACTTTTGTCAACAGATGTTTGACTTTTGTCAACAGATGATTGTGCAGTGGTTATGAGAGGTGAAGCAGTGGTTTGAGGGTAAGACTGGCCAACAGTGGTTGACTTAGCTGTGACAGAGTTTTGACAGTTGTTTTGAACAGCTGCTTCCTCTGAAGCAGAATAGATTTTATAGTGACTGGGGATCACAACATCTGTTCTGTAATCTTGTTGTGGAGATTGTGGAATACCTGCATTGTTAATTTTAACATTGATATCTTCAAATTTGAATTTATCTAAATCAAACAACTTAGCAGGATTTAATGGGATTTTTAGGGATGAAAGTTCATTGAACTTTACATTCAGAGTTTCTTCTATTGTCTTGGTCCTTGTTTTGAACACTTTATAGGCCTTAGCAGTAGAAGAATATCCCAGAAAATAGCCACAATCTACTTTGGCTGCAAATTTTGAAATGGAATCTTTGAGATTTAAGATGAAACATGGGCAGCCAAAGATTTTGAAAAATGAGATTAATGGTTTGATTTTAAACAAAATTTCATAAGCAGTTTTTTGATGTCTTGGGTTGATCAAAACTCTGTTTTGAACATAGCAAGCAGTGTTTACAGCTTCTGCCCAGAAGGACAGTGGCAAACCAGAATCTGCTAGCATGGTTCTTGCAGCTTCAATAAGAGTTCTATTTTTCCTCTCAACTACCCCATTTTGCTCTGGTGTTCTTGGGATGCTGTACTGCCTCACAATCCTTTTTGACACACATAAGTCATCCAACTCCTTATTTTTAAACTCTGTTCCATTGTCACTTCTAAAGACTTTTACTGGCAAGTCATATTGTTTTTCAACTTTGGTGACAAAGTCCTTCAAAATACCTGCAGTCTCATCCTTAGAGTGTAAAAAGTAAGTCCATGTAAACCTAGAAAAATCATCAACTATGACAAGACAAAAACTTTTTCTTCTTAGACTCATGATTTTAACTGGGCCAAACAAGTCCTTGTGCAACAATTGTAGACATTGACTTGTTTTGGACTCATCAATGGATTTCTTAGAGCTTTTATGTTGTTTTCCTTTTAAACAGGAAACACAATGCTCATTACATTTGAATTCTTTTAATGGTAAACCTCTGACAAGGCTTTGTTTGGAGAGTAAGTTGATAGTTTGAAGGTTGGTATGACCCAGTCTCCTATGCCACAATTCTGTTTCCTTTGTGGAGGCAGCAGAAAACAAACAGACATTTGCCATAGGATTGTCTTTCAACATATCAACTACATACACATTGCCACTTCTATGAGCAACAAGTTGTGCTTTGCTCTCAGCAATGATGGTATCAATATTTTTCACCACTTCTGGCCCAATAATCTTACAAGTTTTCTTAGTGAAAAATGAGCCATAACCTTTGTCACTCATTTGTGAAACACTAAGGAGATTAAATTTAAGATTATCAATAAGATTGACATTTTCAAACTTGAGTTTCCCAGCCTGAACAGTCCCTGAACCCAACACCTTACCTTTTGAATCATTACCAAAGGATATATCACCCCCTCCATGAGCTAAGAAGTCCAGAAGAAGGGCTCTACATCCTTTCATGTGCCTGGAGCCTCCACTATCTACATACCAAAGACTATCTAAACAAGCAGAAGCTCCTGCACAGCAGTAATGAATTAGTTTTGGTGAGTGTCCAAAGCCAGGGTGGCTTTGGATGGGTCCTCAGACTTTTCAGACTCAAGCTTTGGAAGATGATCAGTGGTTTGAACTAGTTTTTGAATCAAGTTCAACAACTGTTGCTGACCATTTGCAAGTGCTTGAATGTCAACACTTGGGGCAAGAGTTGTTTCATCACTTCCAGACAGATGATAATACCCATAGGGATTTCTGTTCACTCTTGGTTTAGAAGGTCTTTTTGGTTCCTCATAAACATGTGACAGATTATGACATGGTGGTTGTCCATATCCTCTTGGGTACTTGCTGGTGGGTGGAGCATTTGTTACTTGGACATCCCTGGGAGCAGATGTTTCAAGACTTTTGGTAACAGATGTTTGGACTGGTGTGAAGGTCTGTTTGGGCTTTCCTTTTGAAGTACTCACCACCTGGCTTGCAAGAGTTTTAGCCTTGTACTCTTGTATTTTGACATCAAAATTTTTGAGATACAAACACTCTTTGGTTTTGTGATTCTTTTTCCCACATATTGAACACGTGGCTTTGGAATCACATGCACTTGTTCCTTTGTTAATATCATATGCTTTTAGAAGAAAACAGTTTTTAGTAACATGATTCTTCTTTTCACAGAAATCACAGAACAAGTGGACAAACTTTTCTTTCTTTTTCCCTTTTTCAACCTTCTTTTCAGCAGATGTTTGAGCATCTGCTGGAAAGTTTTTCAAGGGAATGATCTTTTCCTAAGGTGCTGTCTTTCCCTCAGGAGTTTTGAAATCTGTATGTGCGTGATAGGATCGATAACAAACAAAGATTGATCAAACAAGTTAGTTTCAGGTGCGGAAACCCTAAAACTATCACAAAATAATAATCAAACAGATTCAAACACACAGATCATCATTTTCAAACGTTTTCATTAATAAAACACTTGTTTACACGTTGAATTATGAATACAATCAAGGTTTGAACGAAAAAAAGTTTAACAAAAACTAGAGAGAGTTTCTGAAAGTGGAGGGAATAATAATCATCAAAAGTTACATTCAAAAAACAAACTTGTCTATTTATAGACTGCACATTCGCCCAAACTGTTCATGCGAATGTGCAGGTTCGCCCACATCAACTGGTCGAACCAAGCTTTACAATAATCTAGTCTTCATTCGTACAAATCCACTTCCTTCGCACCTTTCAGTCCTCCTTCGCACCTTCTATTTTGTTCCTTCGCACCTTCGATATTTACCAAAACAAAATGTGTTGTACAATCCAAAGCTTTAGTCGCACTTTGCATCTACAAACTCCCCCTCGACTATTGCTTGGATTGTGTTCGTCGTTCTTCGTCCATCCTTTTGTTCCACAGTCTGATATGTCTTTGAATCATTTGTTCTCTTGTCAACACCGGTTCCTGAAATTGTTTTTGTTTCTTCGTTTTCAGCTCTGGCACCTTTTGCTTCTCCACATACTTTCCCAACTTCTCATCATAATCACATCCAGCATTGATATTAAACGCAAAGCACAGAAATACCACACGTTGGTACTTTCCTGCTTGCTCAGCATCTTTTGCATCTGAATAGATCGGATTATAGAATAGCATGATGATATCCTCATGTGAACAGTTTATCAACCACATGGGATCAAATATATGCACTTTCTTGTAATTCGTCTCTCCATCCTTTAACAAAATCACGGCCTCTGCAATCTTCCAATCATAATACCACCAGATGAAGTCTTTGGCAAAGTGTTGTGTAATAGGCATCAAAGGAATCTTTTTCAACACTTGCGGTGGTTTGTATTTCAGCGTCACTCTGGGCGTACCAGTTATCAAATCAATATCCTTCTTATGAACAATTCGCTTTGGATATTGTGATGTAAACAATTCCCACTGGGTTCGGCTTTCCCTAGTCATCTTTTCAGCAAAGTACGTAATCTGACTATTTGACGCTCCCGTTAAACGGTGACGACAAATGTCTCTGATTGCCCAATAAGGAAGGGTCTTCAAGTGATGAAACTTCTCAAAATACAAGATCCCCTTCTCCCACTTTACTGTGAAACACCTCAACTCTTTAACAAACTTCCAGGCCAATGCACGACCTTTGAAAATCCTATTGTGAAGTTTGTAAAAGTTGCCTTGAATGTCAGGTTTCGGACGATTATTTTCCTTTTCTTTCAACTTCTTTAACAACTCTTTTAAGCTTTCTGATTGCTCGAACCGTGGCTTGTTATGTCCTTTAAATATTTCATCTTCAAAGACTTTGCTCTTTTCTTTTGCTAGTTTCTCGGCATGGTTTAGCAGTTCGTCTGAGAAAGAAAATCCACAATCTTGATCTGTCCTGAAATATTGTGGATACTCTTCGCTCGTAATATCTTCCATTTCGACTTCCTCGAATGCAGGAACATCACGATCATTCGAATGATTTCCAGCTTCTTTCTCAGGAATCTTAGGAATAAAGTTATCTGCAAGTAATTTTTCCAACGTCTTGCCCACTTGCTTTGCTAAACCTTCAAGAATCTCTTTCGAAATAGCCGCAGAAACTTCCCCATCCTCAAGATCAGGGTCATCATACTACAACTCGAATAGTTTGTTGTTAGATTCAAATATTTCTGGGAACCTGCTAGTCATGTCGATCGTCCAGATTCGATCAGTTAACATCTGACGATACTTGTTCTTATCTTCTTCAGACAATGACTGCAACTTCTCGTTCCAGAAAATATCATCGTCAACATTCTCACAGGAGCTTTAGAGCTCGATTCACCGCCCTTATCTGAGTCACGTTTCTCGTAAGTAAACTTATCAACATCATCATCATCGTCATCACTACTATCATCAAATGCAGAGCCGTCTCCATCACTCGATCCATCATCCGATCCTCCATCATCTTTATCATCCTTTTTCTTCTTCTTTGTATCGTTACCAGCATCTTCATCTAGTTCATCATCTTCTTCTTCATCAGACAGTTCGTAATCAACTAGCTCTTCTTCTCTTTCTTTTTCCACTTCACCAGCTTGAAGTTGAGGAGCTTGAGAGTACAAGTTCTTTATCAGATTATCCATATGCTTGTTACTCTTTTTCAGCTGTTTGTTCTCTCCTTCAAGACTATGATCCTTCTGGTGTTACGTTGCTCATGTTTCAGCAACTTCTTGTTTTCTCTCTTCAATTTCTTGATTGTCTTCTTCAAGGTCTCATTATCATCTGCCGATGTGACTACGACTTCTAACATCTTCTTGTCATTGGACTTTAACTGCTCAATCTCCGTCTGTTGTTTGTTAATCAAATTCATCATCTCAGCAAATCTCTGATTCACAGCAGTCATGATGTCACTGTCCACCGATACTTTTGTCTTCTTTGGTGGTTCAACAGCGTCAGGCAGTTTACCTTTTCTGATTTTCTTTAGCACATTATCCAATGCTTCATTCACATCATCCATTGGAATTTCTTCAGTTTGTGGTGTGCTAGATGTTGTTGCAGTCTTCTGTTTCTTATGAGCTGGTGCAGTAACCGGTGATTTAGAACTTGTAGCCGGTGGCAGTTTCTTTCCAGCTATCAATGATTCTATCTCTTTCTTCCTCTTTATACTTGGCTTCTCCTGTTTCTTCTTCTCTTTTCTAGCAGCTTGCACAGGAGATCCAACAAACGTTTCTTCAACATTAAAACCCAAATCTTCTACATCAACGGGAATAGGGCTTTTGTTCCCTTGATCTTCTTCTCTTTGGCTAGCAGACGCACCAGCCTCAGTGACCTTGGGCAAGGTGGTCTCTACAGTTTCAACATCAGAATTCCATTGTTCTTCCTCTATTGTCTCTTCTGAATCAATGGAAGCTTCATCAACAATGTGTAAACCCTTTTTCGCCATACTCTTATTCCTTCTCTGAGTATTTTTCTTATTCTCTGGTTCAGAAACCTCAATCCTTATCTCTGGTTTCTTTGTCTTACCACTCTTAGCGCCTACATTCACAACTTGTCTCTTGCGCTTAGCGTCAGGATCAACATGATGTAAAGGATTATCAGCATCAGAATCACTGTTAACATTCCTTACAAGCCCCTCACCCGGATCTTTATAATCCACCCTAGCTAGATGTCCAAACAAACGTCTAACAGGAGGACGTTCTTCAACAGACAAACCCTTATAAGCTTTCATTCTAGCTAGTGTGTTCAACGACATGTGTTCCTGAACAACAATGTGTTTAGGATCTCTCTTCAGCTCTTTGTACTTGTGATCAAATATCATTTGAAGAAAACGAGGATATAACAGAAACTTCAGGTTCCTCGTTCCATACACGGGCTCCAGTAAGTGAGACATCAGCATGCCAGAAACATTGAACGGTTTGTTAAATACCAAAGCAACCATCATCGAACTGAAGCTCTTCCTCATCAAGTCATAACCTCCCGCAGCAGATCCGAAAACGTGAATTTAAAACATGTGCCAGATATTTGAACTGTGGGCACAGCTTTCCTTTATGCAACGAACCGTCAGTGATTGGTCCGTTGTACTTCATCCTGAGAAAGCACTTTCTTTGATCCATGAATGTAAACTCCTTTGGATCTTTTGGATCATCATCCAGATTCAATGCTTCTCTTAAATCTTCTTCGCACACAATGACTCGTTGTCCCTGAATTTTGCTCGTCAAGCAAGATTCGCATTTCCAGAAATCTAGTTTAGCATTAGACCAGAATTCTTGTATCATATCTCTATAGATCACTGTCGGCGTAGCAATGGCATCTATTACTCTGCTTCT